>JAWNKX010001151.1:0-442024 GCA_035041755.1 Cacoxenus indagator | reverse complement strand
CTTAAGCAATTAAGCTACCTAATATAAGTACTAGTATAAGCTGTAACCTGTGAATATTATAAAAAATTAGTTTTAAGCTAATAGTTAATAAGCTAGCCCTAAGTGTTATAAATATTTGTTAAGTACATTTATAAGAAAACAAAGCTTTAAAACTGAATGAATAAAAACAATCTGGAAATCTGGAAATCTGGATTTCGTCATTTTAAGGGTTAGGACAAACCTGCGGAAATTATATTAAACGGGGTTAATATTAAGGAATTATGCACGGCCTTAGAGACCACAGTTAGAGACAAAGGTTTTACCTTCATAAAAAAGAGTATTGACACTTTTGCCCTCAAAATGTGCAACCTGGACGACTACCAAGTTGCTAAAAACCTGTTAATAGCAGGTAACTCTAGGTTTTTCACCTTCAACCTAAGGCGCAAAAACCCATCACACTTATTTTAAAAAACATGCCGCAGCATTACTGCGAAAGCGATATAATTAAATCAATTGAGGATAAGCAAATTGAAAATACCAAAATTATTAAAATAAGTCTATTCAAGGATATTCACTGGTTGATCCAGTTTGAAAACTCGGTAGCCATTGAAAAATTGTTAGAAATCAAAGAACTTTGTAAGGCTAGGGTGGAATTTCAAAAGTTCCACAATCACACTATTCTTTAATGCAAAAAATGTCAGCGGTATAATCATGTTGCATTGAACTGTCATCTGGACTACCGATGCGTTAAATGCAACATGACTCATGGTCCGGGGGGTTGTCCGCTTCCCAAGTCAAATGAACAAGGTGAAAAGGTTTCCTTCTCTTCGGTGTTCTGTGTGAACTGTAACACAAATGGGCATACAGCCAATTACAAAAAGTGTCCGGTTTACCAGAACCTGAAAAAGAAAGTCCAGGAACGAAAACCTGAGAAGGAAGCTAAAAAGAGCTTCATAACTAAATCAGTAAACAATTTGGTGTCCGACAGGGTCAGCTTCGCACAAGCAATCCGTGGTCCGGACACAACCAAGAAACCACCACAACAACAGCAGCATATCCCACCACAAACAAACCAGAAACTGAAGGGGCAAACGAAAAAGCCTGAGCAACCTAAGACCCAGAAGGCAGCGAGGCCTGTACCCATGGGCGAAAGTACCGGCACAGGCTACCTACTCCAAGAATACAATGAGGTCTTTGGAGTACCTCTTACTACGCTGCTAAAAAAAATAAACAAGTTTGTGCCCACTTATAATCGGAACGATCCGATTCATGTCAAGCAGGTTAAATTAATTGAACTTCTCTTAGACATATGCAGTAGTCAGTAATAGGGCAGAAAACTATCTTGAATTCCTGGACGGAAAACTTACCCAGCAGTGGTAACCCTCTACCTTCTCCTCTCCCTTATCAAAGAAAGTCCGCTAGATCCAAATCCTTAATCCAAGCAAACCTATCATCTCCGATATCTAATGACGACTGAAGGCAGAATGAAAATAATGCACTGCAATGTTTGTTCACTGGTCAGTGTCGTGAAAAGGCGCATGCTCGGGGAATTTCTGCAGCACCACAAACCCGATATAATGCTGATGTGCGAGACCCGATTGCATGGCGACCATCGCCTTGTTTTTCATGGTTACGACCTGCTCAGAGGGGATAAGAGTAGGAAGGGTGAAGTCGGTGTAGCTATCCTGGTCAAGTCTACCATCAAATATAGAGTCATCGACACCATCGCGGTCGGCCTTCGGTGTACTGAAATACTTGGAATAAGTATTTCATGTGACAATGGCAGGTCGATCAACGCATTTGAGTTATACAACCGCTCGGAAGCAAAAAGCGGCGATTTCCCCGAAGACCTCACGAGACTACATAAAACTACTGACAATCAAGCAGTGATTATTGGAGGCGACTTCAATGCCGCGAATAGTCTCTGGGGAAACATTAAATCAAACTCAAATGGTGATCGGTTGTACAAATGGTACAACGAAAACTCTCTTGACTATGGTATTAAACTTAGCTACAGCGACGAACCAACATTTATCCAAGATAACCGCAGCCCATCCACAATAGATCTCTTCCTACACTCAGATGATCTGAGAGTGGTTGGATCTGCCAACGGTGCATGCCCCGTATTAACACACGACTGCAATTCCGACCACAAGGCCATTGAACTGATGATTGACCTGAACTGCCGCTTCAAAAGTCGCCAGAAAATTAAATCCATCCTCAATTATTCAAAAATTGATGTCCGTCTGTTTAACCAGGAATTGACCAATCGAGTCAAGCATACCAACATCCCAGCAAACAGAAACTTAAAGTGTGAGGAAATTGACGATTTTGTCGAAGAATTGACTACCCTAATCAATAGAGTGGTCCATAAGGCAACCCCAAGAAAGAGGGTAAGTATTATGACATGTTTCCTCTCAGCGAAAGAGTCACCTTACTTATCGCTTATAAACGCAAAATTTGCAGACTTTGGGAAAGACACCGCAGCGATCCTGCGATGGACTTCCTAAAGCCCCTGATTAAATCCCTTTCCAAAATAATCAAGTCCTGTATTAACCAGCAATACGCTAATAGCCTACAAAACCGGATTCAATCCATCAAAGTGGGCAATAATATGTTTAAGCAGCTGAAGAGCTCGCTCAACGTTGAGCCCACTAGGTACCTCCAAATTCCAGTCCTAACCCATGAAAACAGAATATGTACCCCAGACTCCGACAAAGCTGACCTATTTGCCAAAATATATGAACGATTCTTTACAAACAGTCTCAGCAGTATAAACCCAGACTGGGAAGCCACTTTAAGCGATATGTTCGAGGCGGGCGTCGGGAATGACCTGCCTCCAGTTACTTCCTTCACGGACAAAAACTTAGCCACCAATGAGCTTTACTATGAATCCTTGATCAGTAGCTCCACAATCAACTCCATAATGAAAGGACTGAACACAAAAAAGTCCAGCAGCTTCGATAAAGTCTCCAACTTCTTACTGAAAAAAGCAAGAAACAATAGATACTTCAAGCAGTTCCTGCATATACTATTCAATCAATGCCTATGTATTGGATATTTCCCAAAAGTTTGGAAAATTGCCAACATCAAACCCCTCCCTAAACCAAATAAAACAAGAACAAATCCTGAAAACTACAGACCTGTTTCATTGCTAAGCAACATTGTTAAGCTATTCGAGAAATGCGTACTGGAAATGTTGAGTGAGGAGTCAGAGCGCTGCGGAGTGCTGAAGGATCACCAAATGGGATTCCGACAGTTACTCGGTACTGTGCAGCCTCTGATGTACTTCACGGATAATGTAACCAAAGCACTAAATAACCGGAAAGCAGTAATAGCGGTAGCCATCGACGTAAGTAAAGCATTTGACTCAGTCTACACTGATGGCCTGCTTTACAAAATGCTCGATGCCGGTATTGGACCAAACATTGTCAGAATAACAAGGTCATTCCTCTCGAATAGAAAGTTTCGTGTTACAATAGGGAACACAACAACTGAGGCGGCATACGAGATTAGGTCCTCAGTACCTCAAGGAGCCGTACTGTCGCCACATCTCTACAACATATTCCTTTCAGACTTCCCGGAACCTCCATTCGACTGTATCAAATTAGTGGCTTATGCTGATGATATAATGATTTTTATAGAAGGCGTTCATATGAAGAACATGGCTAAACAAATGATCAAATACCTCCAAAAGGTTGAGGGTTACTACACCAGTTGGGGAGTAAAAATCAACTATGATAAGTGTGAGGCAATTACGTTCTACGACCCACAATTATCATATAAAAACTGCCGCAAAAGAAATAGACCAGAAGTCAAATTTGGTGAACACACCATCAAACAGCAACAAACAGTGAAATACCTGGGCGTAAAATTTGACAAACACCTTAACTTTGCACAGCACGTTAACGACATAATACTGAAGGGAAAACTAAAACTACAGATGTGGTCCCTAGCCTTCCGCATCAATGTGGGGCTACGCTCACGCATCCGAAAAATCATCTACCTTCAGGTGATTAGGCCATTGATAACGTACGGGTGGCCATCATGGTTTGAAGTATCCCCACATCAGATGGAGAGACTCCAAAGGCTCGAAAGACAATGCCTAAGATACGCCGTTGGTAAAGGTGGGAAGGCTAGGAACCCCAACCGACACTACAAACTAACCAACAGTAACATGTACGACCAACTTAGACTTGACACCCTTGAAAAACACATGGCCATTATTGGCTGTAACACTATAATAAAGACAAAACTCATTGATAACAATAAACTGACTAAAAGTATGTTTATGAGAAGGGACGCAGTGAGACAAGTGAAACATATATCCCCATGCCGCTTCTACGACATTTTCAGTAATTTTCCACAGTCGTACGAAAGCTATTCCCCATTCTACAGACCAAACAGAAAATGGCCCAACCATGAGAACAGTTGATATTTGTGATAGCTGAGTTCCAGTTGAGGGACTAGAAGTCCCCAAACAAGAAATAGAAGAAAAAAATAATCAAAATAGAACCAAATTAAATCCGCAAAGGCCGTGCATAAAGAAAAACAAATAATCTCATAATACATGTGATAACAAGACACACTAAAAGTGGAAATAATATAGTGAATAAACAGTATACATTCACAAGACTGTTTAGTAGATTAAGCAATCTTAAGCAATTAAGCTACCTAATATAAGTACTAGTATAAGCTGTAACCTGTGAATATTATAAAAAATTAGTTTTAAGCTAATAGTCAATAAGCTAGCCCTAAGTGTTGTAAATATTTGTTAAGTACATTTATAAGAAAACAAAGCTTTAAAACTGAATGAATAAAAACAATCTGGAAATCTGGAAATCGGATTGGATTTCGTCATTTTAAGGGTAAGGACAAACCTCTGGAAATTATATTAAACGGGGTTAATATTAAGGAATTATGCACGGCCTTAGAGACCACAGTTAAAGATAAAGGTTTTACCTTCATAAAAAAGAGTAGGGACACTTTTGCCCTCAAAATGTGCAACCTGGACGACTACCAAGTTGCCAAAAACCTGTTAATAGCAAGTAACTCTAGGTTTTTCACCTTCACGCCGAAGGCGCAAAAACCCATCACACTTATTTTAAAACACATGCCGCAGCATTACTGCGAAAGCGATATAATAAAATCAATTGAGGATAAACAACTTGAGAATACCAAAATTATTAAAATAAGTCTATTCAAGGATGTTCACTGGTTGATCCAGTTTGAAAACTCGGTAGCCATTGAAAAATTATTAGAGATCAAAGAACTTTGTAAGGCTAGGGTGGAATTTCAAAAGTTCCACAATCACACTATTCTTCAATGCAAAAAATATCAGCGGTATAATCATGTTGCATCGAACTGTCATCTGGACTACCGATGACGTTAAATGCAACATGAGTCATGGTCCGGGGGTTGTCCGCTTCCCAAGTCAAATGAACAAGGTGAAAAGGTTCCCTTCTCTTCGGTGTTCTGTGTGAACTGTAACACAAATGGGCATACAGCCAATTACAAAAAGTGTCCGGTTTACCAGAGCCTGAAAAAGAAAGTCCAGGAACGAAAAGCTGAGAAAGAAGTTAAAAAGAACTTCATAATTAAATCAGTAAATAATTTGGTGTCCGACAGGGTCAGCTTCGCACAAGCAATCCGTGGTCCGGACACACCCAAGAAGCCACCACAACAACAGAAGCAAACCCCACCACAAACAAACCAGAAACTGAAGGGGCAAACGAAAAAGCCTGAGCAACTTAAGACCCAGAAGGCAGCGAGGCCTGTAGCCATGCGCGAAAGTACCCGCACAGGCTTCCTACTCCAAGAATACAATGAGGTCTTTGGAGTACCTCTTACTACGCTGGTAAAAAAAGTAAACAAGTTTGTGCCCACTTATAATCGAAACGATCCGATTCATGTCAAGCAGGTTAAACTAATTGAACTTCTCTTAGACATATGCAGCAGTCAGTAATAGGACAGAAAACTATCTTGAATTCCTGGACGGAAAACTTACCCAGCAGTGGTAACCCTCTACCTTCTCCTCTCCCTTATCAAAGAAAGTCCGCTAGATCCAAATCCTTAATCCAAGCAAACCTATCATCTCCGATATCTAATGACGACTGAAGGCAGAATGAAAATAATGCACTGCAACGTTTGTTCACTGGTCAGTGTCGTGAAAGGGCGCATGCTCGGGGAATTTCTGCAGCACCACAAACCCGATATAATGCTGATGTGCGAGACCCGATTGCGTGGCGACCATCGCCTTGCTTTTCAGGGTTACGACCTGCTCAGAGGGGATAAGAGTAGGAAGGGTGAAGTCGGTGTAGCTATCCTGGTCAAGTCTACCATCAAATATAGAGTCATCGACACCAGCGCGGTTGACCTTCGGTGTACTGAAATACTTGGAATAAGTATTTCATGTGACAATGGCTGGTCGATCAACACATTTGAGTTATACAACCGCTCGGAAGCAAAAAGCGGCGATTTCCCCGAAGACCTCACGAGACTACTTAACACTACTGACAATCAAGCAGTGATTATTGGAGGCGACTTCAATGCCGCGAATAGTGTCTGGGGAAACATTAAATCAAACTCAAATGGTGATCGGTTGTACAAATGGTACAACGAAAACTCTCTTGCTATGGTATTAAACTTAGCTACAGCGACGAACCAACATTTATCCAAGGTAACCGCAGCCCATCCACAATAGATCTCTTCCTACACTCAGATGATCTGAGAGTGGTTGGATTTGCAAACGGTGCATGCCCCGTATAAACACACGACTGCAATTCCGACCACAAGGCCATTGAACTGATCATTGACCTGAACTGCCGCTTCAAAAGTCGCCAGAACATTAAATCCATCCTCAATTATGCAAAAGTTGATGTCAGTCTGTTTAACCAGGAATTGACCAATCGAGTCAAGCATACCAACATCCCAGCAAACAGAAACTTAAACTGTGAGGAAATTGACGATTTTGTCGAAGAATTGACTACCCTAATCAATAGAGCGGTCAATAAGGCAACCCCAAGAAAGCGGGTAAGTTACTATTATGACATGTTTCCTCTCAGCGAAAGAGTCACCTTACTTATCGCGTATAAACGCAAAATTTGCAGACTTTGGGAAAGACACCGCAGCGATCCTGCGATGAACTTCCTAAAGCCCCTGATTAAATCCATTTCCAAAATAATCAAGTCCTGTATTAACCAGCAATACGCTAATAGCCTACAAAACCGGATTCAATCCATCAAAGTGGGCAATATTATGTTTAAGCAGCTGAAGAGCTCGCTCAACGTTGAGCTCACTAGGTACCTCCAAATTCCAGTCCTAACCCATGAAAACAGAATATGTACCCCAGACTCCGACAAAGGTGACCTATTTGCCAAAATATATGAACGATCCTTTACAAACAGTCTCAGCAGTATAAACCCAGACTGGGAAGCCACTTTAAGCGATATGGTCGAGGCGGGCGTCTGGAATGACCTGCCTCCAATTACTTCCTTCACGGACACAAACTTAGCCACCAATGAGCTTTATGATGAATCCCTGATCAGTAGCTCCACGATCAACTCCATAATGAAAGGACTGAACACAAAAAAGTCCAGCAGCTTCGATAAAGTCTCCAACTTCTTACTGAAAAAAGCAAGAAACAATAGATACTTCAAGCAGTTCCTGCTTATACTATTCAATCAATGCCTATGTATTGGATATTTCCCAAAAGTTTGGAAAATTGCCAATATCAAAACCCTCCCTAAACCAAATAAAACAAGAACAAATCCAGAAAACTACAGACCTGTTTCATTGCTAAGCAACATTGTTAAGCTATTCGAGAAATGCATACTGGAAATGTTGAGTGAGGAGTCAGAGCGCTGCGGAGTGCTGAAGGATCACCAAATGGGATTCCGACAGTTACTCGGTACTGTGCAGCCTCTGATGTACTTCACGGATAATGTAACCAAAG
This sequence comes from Cacoxenus indagator, assembly GCA_035041755.1. Lineage (NCBI taxonomy): Eukaryota > Metazoa > Arthropoda > Insecta > Diptera > Drosophilidae > Cacoxenus > Cacoxenus indagator. The sequence goes on along the minus strand of JAWNKX010001151.1, from coordinate 434,091 downwards.
CACTAAATAACCGGAAAGCAGTAATAGCGGTAGCCATCGACGTAAGTAAAGCATTTGACTCAGTCTACACTGATGGCCTGCTTTACAAAATGCTCGATGCCGGTATTGGACCAAACATTGTCAGAATTACGAAGTCATTCCTCTCGAATAGAAAGTTTCGTGTTACAATAGGGAACACAACAACTGAGGCCACATACGAGATTAGGTCCTCAGTACCTCAAGGAGCCGTACTGTCGCCACATCTCTACAACATATTCCTTTCAGACTTCCCGGAACCTCCATTCGACTGTATCAAATTAGTGGCTTATGCTGATGATATAATGATTTTTATAGAAGGCGTTCATATGAAGAACATGGCTAAACAAATGATCAAATACCTCCAAAAGGTTGAGGGTTACTACACCAGTTGGGGAGTAAAAATCAACTATGATAAGTGTGAGGCAATTACGTTCTACGACCCACAATTATCATATAAAAACTGCCGCAAAAGAAATAGACCAGAAGTCAAATTTGCTGAACACACCATCAAACAGCAACAAACAGTGAAATACCTGGGCGTAAAATTTGACAAACACCTTAACTTTGTACAGCACGTTAACGACATAATACTGAAGGCAAAACGAAAACTACAGACGTGGTCCCTAGCCTTCAGCACCAATGTGGGGCTACGCTCACGCATCCGAAAAATCATCTACCTTCAGGTGATTAGGCCATTGATAACGTACGGGTGGCCAACATGGTTTGGAGTATCCCCACATCAGATGGAGAGACTCCAAAGGCTCGAAAGACAATGCCTAAGATACGCCGTTGGTAAAGGTGGGAAGGCTAGGAACCCCAACTGACACTACAAACTAACCAGCAGTAACATGTACGACCAACTTAGACTTGACACCCTTGAAAAACACATGGCCATTATTGGCTGTAACAGTATAATAAAGACAAGACTCATTGAAAACAATAAACTGACTAAAAGTATGTTTATGAGAAGGGACGCAGTGAGACAAGTGAAACATATATCTCCATGCCGCTTCTACGACATTTTCAGTAATTTTGCACAGTCGTACGAAAGCTATTCCCCATTCTACAGACCAAACAGAAAATGGCCCAACCATGAGAACAGTTGATATTTGTGATAGCTGAATTCCAGTTGAGGGACTAGAAGTCCCCAAACAAGAAATAGAAGGCAACAATAATGAAGATAAAACCAAATTAAATCCACAAGGGCCGTGCATAAAGAAAAACAAATAATCTCATAATACATGTGATAACAAGACACACTAAAAGTGGAAATAATAATGAATAAACAGTATATATTCACAAGACTGTTTAGTAGATTAAGCAATCTTAAGCAATTAAGCTACCTAATATAAGTACTAGTATAAGCTGTAACCTGTGAATATTATAAAAAATTAGTTTTAAGCTAATAGTTAATAAGCTAGCCCTAAGTGTTGTAAATATTTGTTAAGTACATTTATAAGAAAACAAAGCTTTAAAACTGAATGAATAAAAACAATCTGGAAATCTGGAAATCTGGATTTCGTCATTTTAAGGGTAAGGACAAACCTCCTGAAATTATATTAAACGGGGTTAATATTAAGGAATTATGCACGGCCTTAGAGACCACAGTTAGAGACAAAGGTTTTACCTTCATAAAAAAGAGTAGGGACGCTTTTGCCCTCAAAACAAACCTGGACGACTAAGAAGTTGCCAAAAACCTGTTAATAGTAAGTAACTCTAGGTTTTTCACCTTCACGCCGAAGGCGCAAAAACCCATCACACTTATTTTAAAAAACATGCCGCAGCATTACTGCAAAAGCGATACAATAAAATCAATTGAGGATAAACAAATTGAGAATACCAAGATTAATAAAATAAGTCTATTCAAGGATGTTCACTGGTTGATCCAGTTTGAAAACTCGGTAGCCATTGAAAAATTATTAGAGATCAAAGAACTTTGTAAGGCTAGGGTGGAATTTCAAAAGTTCCACAATCACACTATTCTTCAATGCAAAAAATGTCAGCGGTATAATCATGTTGCATCGAACTGTCATCTGGACTACCGATGCGTTAAATGCAACATGACTCATGGTCCGGGGGGTTGTCCGCTTCCCAAGTCAAATGAACAAGGTGAAAAGGTTCCCTTCTCTTCGGTGTTCTGTGTGAACTGTAACACAAATGGGCATACAGCCAATTACAAAAAGTGTCCGGTTTACCAGAGCCTGAAAAAGAAAGTCCAGGAACGAAAAGCTGAGAAAGAAGCTAAAAAGAACTTCATAATTAAATCAGTAAATAATTTGGTGTCCGACAGGGTCAGCTTCGCACAAGCAATCCGTGGTCCGGACACACCCAAGAAGCCACCACAACAACAGAAGCAAACCCCACCACAAACAAACCAGAAACTGAAGGGGCAAACGAAAAAGCCTGAGCAACTTAAGACCCAGAAGGCAGCGAGGCCTGTAGCCATGGGAGAAAGTACCGGCACAGGCTTCCTACTCCAAGAATACAATGAGGTCTTTGGAGTACCTCTTACTACGCTGGTAAAAAAAGTAAACAAGTTTGTGCCCACTTATAATCGGAACGATCCGATTCATGTCAAGCAGGTTAAACTAATTGAACTTCTCTTAGACATATGCAGCAGTCAGTAATAGGACAGAAAACTATCTTGAATTCCTGGACGGAAAACTTACCCAGCAGTGGTAACCCTCTACCTTCTCCTCTCCCTTATCAAAGAAAGTCCGCTAGATCCAAATCCTTAATCCAAGCAAACCTATCATCTCCGATATGTAATGACGACTGAAGGCAGAATGAAAATAATGCACTGCAATGTTTGTTCACTGGTCAGTGTCGTGAAAGGGCGCATGCTCGGGGAATTTCTGCAGCACCACAAACCCGATATAATGCTGATGTGCGAGATCCGATTGCGTGGCGACCATCGCCTTGCTTTTCATGTTTACGACCTGTTCAAAGGGGATAAGAGTAGGAAGGGTGAAGTCGGTGTAGCTATCCTGGTCAAGTCTACCATCAAATATAGAGTCATCGGCACCAGCGCGGTCGGCCTGCGGTGTATTAAAATACTTGGAATAAGTATTTCATGTGACAATGGCAGGTCGATCAACACATTTGAGTTATATAACCGCTCGAAGCAAAAAGCGGCGATTTCCCCGAAGACCTCACGAGACTACTTAACACTACTGATAATCAAGCAGTGATTATTGGAGGCGACTTCAATGCCGCACATAGTCTCTGGGGAAACATTAAATCAAACTCAAATGGTGATCGGTTGTACAAATGGTACAACGAAAACTCTCTTGTCTATGGTATTAAACTTAGCTACAGCGACGAACCAACATTTATCCAAGATAACCGCAGAACATCCACATTAGATCTCTTTCTACACTCAGATGTTCTAGGAGTGATTAGATCTGCCAACGGTGCATGCCCCGTATTAAAACACGACTGCCATTCCGACCACAACTGATGATTGACCTGAACTGCCGCTTCAAAAGTCGCCAGAACATTAAATCCATCCTCAATTATGCAAAAATTGATGTCCGTCTGTTTAACCAGGAATTGACCAATCGAGTCAAGCATACCAACATCCCAGCAAACAGAAACTTAAACTGTGAGGAAATTGACGATTTTGTCGAAGAATTGACTACCCTAATCAATAGAGCGGTCAATAAGGCAACCCCAAGAAAGCGGGTAAGTCAGTATTATGACATGTTTCCTCTCAGCGAAACAGTCACCTTACTTATCGCGTATAAACGCAAAATTTGCAGACTTTGGGAAAGACACCGCAGCGATCCTGCGATGGACTTCCTAAAGCCCCTGATTAAATCCCTTTCTAAAATATTCAAGTCCTGTATTAACCAGCAATACGCTAATAGCCTACAAAACCGCATTTAATCCATCAAAGTGGGCAATAATATGTTTAAACAGCTGAAGAGCTCGCTCAACGTTGAGCCCACTAGGTACCTCCAAATTCCAGTCCTAACCCATGAAAACAGAATATGTACCACAGACTCCGACAAAGCTGACCTATTTGCCAAAATATATAAACGATCCTTTACAAACAGTCTCAGCAGTATAAACCCAGACTGGGAAGCCACTTTAAGCGATATGGTCGAGGCGGGCGTCGGGAATGACCTGCCTCCAATTACTTCCTTCACGGACACAAACTTAGCCACCAATGAGCTTTATGATGAATCCCTGATCAGTAGCTCCACGATCAACTCCATAATGAAATGACTGAACACAAAAAAGTCCAGCAGCTTCGATAAAGTCTCCAACTTCTTACTGAAAAAAGTAAGAAACAATAGATACTTCAAGCAGTTACTGCTTATATTATTCAATCAATGCCTATGGATTGGATATTTCCCAAAAGTTTGGAAAATTGCCAACATCAAACCCCTCCCTAAACCAAATAAAACAAGAACAAATCCAGAAAACTACAGACCTGTTTCATTGCTAAGCAACATTGTTAAGCTATTCGAGAAATGCATACTGGAAATGTTGAGTGAGGAGTCAGAGCGCTGCGGAGTGCTGAAGGATCACCAAATGGGATTCCGACAGTTACTCGGTACTGTGCAGCCTCTGATATACTTCACGGACAATGTAACCAAAGCACTAAATAATCGGAAAGCAGTAATAGCGGTAGCCATCGACGTAAGTAATGCATTTGACTCAGTCTACACTGATGGCCTGCTTTACAAAATGCTCGATGCCGGTATTGGACCAAACATTGTCAGAATAACGAAGTCATTCCTCTCGAATAGAAAGTTTCGTGTTACAATAGGGAACACAACAACTGAGGCCACATACGAGATTAGGTCCTCAGTACCTCAAGGAGCCGTACTGTCGCCACATCTCTACAACATATTCCTTTCAGACTTCCCGGAACCTCCATTCGACTGTATCAAATTAGTGGCTTATGCTGATGATATAATGATTTTTATAGAAGGCGTTCATATGAAGAACATGGCAAAGCAAATGAACATATACCTCCAAAAGGTTGAGGGTTACAACACCAGTTGGGGAGTAAAAATAAACAATGATAAGTGTGAGGCAATTACCTTGTACGACCCACAGTTATCATATAAAAACTGCCGCAAAAGAAATAGACCAGAAGTCAAATTTGCTGAACACACCATCAAACAGCAACAAACAGTGAAATACCTGGGCGTAAAATTTGACAAACACCTTAACTTTGTACAGCACGTTAACTACATAATACTGAAAGCAAAACGAAAACTACAGACGTGGTCCCTAGCCTTCAGCACCAATGTGGGGCTACGCTCACGCATCCGAAAAATCATCTACCTTCAGGTGATTAGGCCATTGATAACGTACGGGTGGCCAACATGGTTTGGAGTATCCCCACATCAGATGGAGAGACTCCAAAGGCTCGAAAGACAATGCCTAAGATACGCCGTTGGTAAAGGTGGGAAGGCTAGGAACCTCAACCGACACTACAAACTAACCAACAGTAACATGTACGACCAACTTAGACTTGACAGCCTTGAAAAACACATGGCCATTATTGGCTGTAACACTATAATAAAGACAAGACTCATTGAAAACAATAAACTGACTAAAAGTATGTTTATGAGAAGGGACGCAGTGAAACAAGTGAAACATATATCCCCATGCCACTTCTACGACATTTTCAGTAATTTTGCACAGTCGTACGAAAGCTATTCCCCATTCTACAGACCAAACAGAAAATGGCCCAACAATGAGAACAGTTGACATTTGTGATAGCTGAATTCCAGTTGAGGGACTAGAAGTCTCCAAACAAGAAATAGAAGGAAACAATAAGCAAGATAAAACCAAATTAAATCCACAAGGGCTGTGCATAAAGAAAAACAAATAATCTCATAATACATATGATAACAAGAAACACTAAAAGTGGAAATAATAATGAATAAACATTTCCGCTGGTAGGAAAAGTAAACAAGTTTGTGCCCGCTTAAAATCGGAACATATGCTAACTACATGCTTGAATTCCTGGACGGAAAACTTACCCAGCAGTGGTAACCCTCTACCTTCTCCTCTCCCTTATCAAAGAAAGTCCGCTAGATCCAAATCCTTAATCCAAGCAAACCTATCAACTCCGATATCTAATGACGACTGAAGGCAGAATGAAAATAATGCACTGCAATGTTTGTTCACTGGTCAATGACGTGAAAGGGCGCATGCTCGGGGAATTTCTGCAGCACCACAAACCCGATATAATGCTGATGTGCGAGATCCGATTGCGTGGCGACCATCGCCTTGCTTTTCCCGGTTACGTCCTGCTCAGAGGGGACAAGAGTAGGAAGGGAGAGGTCGGCCTAGCTATCCTGGTCAAGCCTACCATCAAATATAGAGTCATCGACACCAGCGTGATCGGCCTGCGGTGTACTGAAATACTTGGAATAAGTATTTCATGTGACAATGGCAGGTCGATCAACACATTTGAGTTATATAACCGCTCGGAAGCAAAAAGCGGCGATTTCCCCGAAGACCTCTCGAGACTACTTAACACTACTGACAATCAAGCAGTGATTATTGGAGGCGACTTCAATGCCGAACATAGTCTCTGGGGAAACATATAATTAAACTCAAATGGTGATCGGTTGTACAAATGGTACAACGAAAACTCTCTTGACTATGGTATTAAACTTAGCTACAGCGACGAACCAACATTTATCCAAGGTAACCGCAGCCCATCCACAATAGATCTCTTCCTACACTCAGATGATCTGAGAGTGGTTGGATTTGCAAACGGTGCATGCCCCGTATAAACATACGACTGCAATTCCGACCACAAGGCCATTGAACTGATCATTGACCTGAACTGCTGCTTCAAAAGTCGCCAGAACATTAAATCCATTCTCAATTATGCAAAAATTGATGTCCGTCTGTTTAACCAGGAATTGACCAATCGAATCAATCATAACAACATCCCAGCAAACAGAAACTTAAACTGTGAGGAAATTGACGATTTTGTCGAAGAATTGACTACCCTAATCAATAGAGCGGTCAATAAGGCAACCCCAAGAAAGCGGGTAAGTCAGTATTATGACATGTTTCCTCTCAGCGAAACAGTCACCTTACTTATCGCGTATAAACGCAAAATTTGCAGACTTTGGGAAAGACACCGCAGCGATCCTGCGATGGACTTCCTAAAGCCCCTGATTAAATCCCTTTCCAAAATAATCAAGTCCTGTATTAACCAGCAATACGCTAATAGCCTACAAAACCGCATTTAATCCATCAAAGTGGGCAATAATATGTTTAAGCAGCTGAAGAGCTCGCTCAACGTTGAGCCCACTAGGTACCTCCAAATTCCAGTCCTAACCCATGAAAACAGAATATGTACCACAGACTCCGACAAAGCTGACCTATTTGCCAAAATATATGAACGATCCTTTACAAACAGTCTCAGCAGTATAAACCCAGACTGGGAAGCCACTTTAAGCGATATGGTCGAGGCGGGCGTCGGGAATGACCTGCCTCCAATTACTTCCTTCACGGACACAAACTTAGCCACCAATGAGCTTTATGATGAATCCCTGATCAGTAGCTCCACGATCAACTCCATAATGAAAGGACTGAACACAAAAAAGTCCAGCAGCTTCGATAAAGTCTCCAACTTCTTACTGAAAAAAGTAAGAAACAATAGATACTTCAAGCAGTTCCTGCTTATACTATTCAATCAATGCCTATGGATTGGATATTTCCCAAAAGTTTGGAAAATTGCCAATATCAAAACCCTCCCTAAACCAAAGAAAACAAGAACAAATCCAGAAAACTACAGACCTGTTTCATTGCTAAGCAACATTGTTAAGCTATTCGAGAAATGCATACTGGAAATGTTGAGTGAGGAGTCAGAGCGCTGCGGAGTGCTGAAGGATCACCAAATGGGATTCCGACAGTTACTCGGTACTGTGCAGCCTCTGATGTACTTCACGGATAATGTAACCAAAGCACTAAATAACCGGAAAGCAGTAATAGCGGTAGCCATCGACGTAAGTAATGCATTTGACTTAGTCTACACTGATGGCCTGCTTTACAAAATGCTCGATGCCGGTATTGGACCAAACATTGTCAGAATAACGAAGTCATTCCTCTCGAATAGAAAGTTTCGTGTTACAATAGGGAACACAACAACTGAGGCCACATACGAGATTAGGTCCTCAGTACCTCAAGGAGCCGTACTGTCGCCACATCTCTACAACATATTCCTTTCAGACTTCCCGGAACCTCCATTCGACTGTATCAAATTAGTGGCTTATGCTGATGATATAATGATTTTTATAGAAGGCGTTCATATGAAGAACATGGCTAAACAAATGATCAAATACCTCCAAAAGGTTGAGGGTTACTACACCAGTTGGGGAGTAAAAATCAACTATGATAAGTGTGAGGCAATTACGTTCTACGACCCACAATTATCATATAAAAACTGCCGCAAAAGAAATAGACCAGAAGTCAAATTTGCTGAACACACCATCAAACAGCAACAAACAGTGAAATACCTGGGCGTAAAATTTGACAAACACCTTAACTTTGTACAGCACGTTAACGACATAATACTGAAGGCAAAACGAAAACTACAGACGTGGTCCCTAGCCTTCAGCACCAATGTGGGGCTACGCTCACGCATCCGAAAAATCATCTACCTTCAGGTGATTAGGCCATTGATAACGTACGGGTGGCCAACATGGTTTGGAGTATCCCCACATCAGATGGAGAGACTCCAAAGGCTCGAAAGACAATGCCTAAGATACGCCGTTGGTAAAGGTGGGAAGGCTAGGAACCCCAACTGACACTACAAACTAACCAGCAGTAACATGTACGACCAACTTAGACTTGACACCCTTGAAAAACACATGGCCATTATTGGCTGTAACAGTATAATAAAGACAAGACTCATTGAAAACAATAAACTGACTAAAAGTATGTTTATGAGAAGGGACGCAGTGAGACAAGTGAAACATATATCTCCATGCCGCTTCTACGACATTTTCAGTAATTTTGCACAGTCGTACGAAAGCTATTCCCCATTCTACAGACCAAACAGAAAATGGCCCAACCATGAGAACAGTTGATATTTGTGATAGCTGAATTCCAGTTGAGGGACTAGAAGTCCCCAAACAAGAAATAGAAGGCAACAATAATGAAGATAAAACCAAATTAAATCCACAAGGGCCGTGCATAAAGAAAAACAAATAATCTCATAATACATGTGATAACAAGACACACTAAAAGTGGAAATAATAATGAATAAACAGTATATATTCACAAGACTGTTTAGTAGATTAAGCAATCTTAAGCAATTAAGCTACCTAATATAAGTACTAGTATAAGCTGTAACCTGTGAATATTATAAAAAATTAGTTTTAAGCTAATAGTTAATAAGCTAGCCCTAAGTGTTGTAAATATTTGTTAAGTACATTTATAAGAAAACAAAGCTTTAAAACTGAATGAATAAAAACAATCTGGAAATCTGGAAATCTGGATTTCGTCATTTTAAGGGTAAGGACAAACCTCCTGAAATTATATTAAACGGGGTTAATATTAAGGAATTATGCACGGCCTTAGAGACCACAGTTAGAGACAAAGGTTTTACCTTCATAAAAAAGAGTAGGGACGCTTTTGCCCTCAAAACAAACCTGGACGACTAAGAAGTTGCCAAAAACCTGTTAATAGTAAGTAACTCTAGGTTTTTCACCTTCACGCCGAAGGCGCAAAAACCCATCACACTTATTTTAAAAAACATGCCGCAGCATTACTGCAAAAGCGATACAATAAAATCAATTGAGGATAAACAAATTGAGAATACCAAGATTAATAAAATAAGTCTATTCAAGGATGTTCACTGGTTGATCCAGTTTGAAAACTCGGTAGCCATTGAAAAATTATTAGAGATCAAAGAACTTTGTAAGGCTAGGGTGGAATTTCAAAAGTTCCACAATCACACTATTCTTCAATGCAAAAAATGTCAGCGGTATAATCATGTTGCATCGAACTGTCATCTGGACTACCGATGCGTTAAATGCAACATGACTCATGGTCCGGGGGGTTGTCCGCTTCCCAAGTCAAATGAACAAGGTGAAAAGGTTCCCTTCTCTTCGGTGTTCTGTGTGAACTGTAACACAAATGGGCATACAGCCAATTACAAAAAGTGTCCGGTTTACCAGAGCCTGAAAAAGAAAGTCCAGGAACGAAAAGCTGAGAAAGAAGCTAAAAAGAACTTCATAATTAAATCAGTAAATAATTTGGTGTCCGACAGGGTCAGCTTCGCACAAGCAATCCGTGGTCCGGACACACCCAAGAAGCCACCACAACAACAGAAGCAAACCCCACCACAAACAAACCAGAAACTGAAGGGGCAAACGAAAAAGCCTGAGCAACTTAAGACCCAGAAGGCAGCGAGGCCTGTAGCCATGGGAGAAAGTACCGGCACAGGCTTCCTACTCCAAGAATACAATGAGGTCTTTGGAGTACCTCTTACTACGCTGGTAAAAAAAGTAAACAAGTTTGTGCCCACTTATAATCGGAACGATCCGATTCATGTCAAGCAGGTTAAACTAATTGAACTTCTCTTAGACATATGCAGCAGTCAGTAATAGGACAGAAAACTATCTTGAATTCCTGGACGGAAAACTTACCCAGCAGTGGTAACCCTCTACCTTCTCCTCTCCCTTATCAAAGAAAGTCCGCTAGATCCAAATCCTTAATCCAAGCAAACCTATCATCTCCGATATGTAATGACGACTGAAGGCAGAATGAAAATAATGCACTGCAATGTTTGTTCACTGGTCAGTGTCGTGAAAGGGCGCATGCTCGGGGAATTTCTGCAGCACCACAAACCCGATATAATGCTGATGTGCGAGATCCGATTGCGTGGCGACCATCGCCTTGCTTTTCATGTTTACGACCTGTTCAAAGGGGATAAGAGTAGGAAGGGTGAAGTCGGTGTAGCTATCCTGGTCAAGTCTACCATCAAATATAGAGTCATCGGCACCAGCGCGGTCGGCCTGCGGTGTATTAAAATACTTGGAATAAGTATTTCATGTGACAATGGCAGGTCGATCAACACATTTGAGTTATATAACCGCTCGAAGCAAAAAGCGGCGATTTCCCCGAAGACCTCACGAGACTACTTAACACTACTGATAATCAAGCAGTGATTATTGGAGGCGACTTCAATGCCGCACATAGTCTCTGGGGAAACATTAAATCAAACTCAAATGGTGATCGGTTGTACAAATGGTACAACGAAAACTCTCTTGTCTATGGTATTAAACTTAGCTACAGCGACGAACCAACATTTATCCAAGATAACCGCAGAACATCCACATTAGATCTCTTTCTACACTCAGATGTTCTAGGAGTGATTAGATCTGCCAACGGTGCATGCCCCGTATTAAAACACGACTGCCATTCCGACCACAACTGATGATTGACCTGAACTGCCGCTTCAAAAGTCGCCAGAACATTAAATCCATCCTCAATTATGCAAAAATTGATGTCCGTCTGTTTAACCAGGAATTGACCAATCGAGTCAAGCATACCAACATCCCAGCAAACAGAAACTTAAACTGTGAGGAAATTGACGATTTTGTCGAAGAATTGACTACCCTAATCAATAGAGCGGTCAATAAGGCAACCCCAAGAAAGCGGGTAAGTCAGTATTATGACATGTTTCCTCTCAGCGAAACAGTCACCTTACTTATCGCGTATAAACGCAAAATTTGCAGACTTTGGGAAAGACACCGCAGCGATCCTGCGATGGACTTCCTAAAGCCCCTGATTAAATCCCTTTCTAAAATATTCAAGTCCTGTATTAACCAGCAATACGCTAATAGCCTACAAAACCGCATTTAATCCATCAAAGTGGGCAATAATATGTTTAAACAGCTGAAGAGCTCGCTCAACGTTGAGCCCACTAGGTACCTCCAAATTCCAGTCCTAACCCATGAAAACAGAATATGTACCACAGACTCCGACAAAGCTGACCTATTTGCCAAAATATATAAACGATCCTTTACAAACAGTCTCAGCAGTATAAACCCAGACTGGGAAGCCACTTTAAGCGATATGGTCGAGGCGGGCGTCGGGAATGACCTGCCTCCAATTACTTCCTTCACGGACACAAACTTAGCCACCAATGAGCTTTATGATGAATCCCTGATCAGTAGCTCCACGATCAACTCCATAATGAAATGACTGAACACAAAAAAGTCCAGCAGCTTCGATAAAGTCTCCAACTTCTTACTGAAAAAAGTAAGAAACAATAGATACTTCAAGCAGTTACTGCTTATATTATTCAATCAATGCCTATGGATTGGATATTTCCCAAAAGTTTGGAAAATTGCCAACATCAAACCCCTCCCTAAACCAAATAAAACAAGAACAAATCCAGAAAACTACAGACCTGTTTCATTGCTAAGCAACATTGTTAAGCTATTCGAGAAATGCATACTGGAAATGTTGAGTGAGGAGTCAGAGCGCTGCGGAGTGCTGAAGGATCACCAAATGGGATTCCGACAGTTACTCGGTACTGTGCAGCCTCTGATATACTTCACGGACAATGTAACCAAAGCACTAAATAATCGGAAAGCAGTAATAGCGGTAGCCATCGACGTAAGTAATGCATTTGACTCAGTCTACACTGATGGCCTGCTTTACAAAATGCTCGATGCCGGTATTGGACCAAACATTGTCAGAATAACGAAGTCATTCCTCTCGAATAGAAAGTTTCGTGTTACAATAGGGAACACAACAACTGAGGCCACATACGAGATTAGGTCCTCAGTACCTCAAGGAGCCGTACTGTCGCCACATCTCTACAACATATTCCTTTCAGACTTCCCGGAACCTCCATTCGACTGTATCAAATTAGTGGCTTATGCTGATGATATAATGATTTTTATAGAAGGCGTTCATATGAAGAACATGGCAAAGCAAATGAACATATACCTCCAAAAGGTTGAGGGTTACAACACCAGTTGGGGAGTAAAAATAAACAATGATAAGTGTGAGGCAATTACCTTGTACGACCCACAGTTATCATATAAAAACTGCCGCAAAAGAAATAGACCAGAAGTCAAATTTGCTGAACACACCATCAAACAGCAACAAACAGTGAAATACCTGGGCGTAAAATTTGACAAACACCTTAACTTTGTACAGCACGTTAACTACATAATACTGAAAGCAAAACGAAAACTACAGACGTGGTCCCTAGCCTTCAGCACCAATGTGGGGCTACGCTCACGCATCCGAAAAATCATCTACCTTCAGGTGATTAGGCCATTGATAACGTACGGGTGGCCAACATGGTTTGGAGTATCCCCACATCAGATGGAGAGACTCCAAAGGCTCGAAAGACAATGCCTAAGATACGCCGTTGGTAAAGGTGGGAAGGCTAGGAACCTCAACCGACACTACAAACTAACCAACAGTAACATGTACGACCAACTTAGACTTGACAGCCTTGAAAAACACATGGCCATTATTGGCTGTAACACTATAATAAAGACAAGACTCATTGAAAACAATAAACTGACTAAAAGTATGTTTATGAGAAGGGACGCAGTGAAACAAGTGAAACATATATCCCCATGCCACTTCTACGACATTTTCAGTAATTTTGCACAGTCGTACGAAAGCTATTCCCCATTCTACAGACCAAACAGAAAATGGCCCAACAATGAGAACAGTTGACATTTGTGATAGCTGAATTCCAGTTGAGGGACTAGAAGTCTCCAAACAAGAAATAGAAGGAAACAATAAGCAAGATAAAACCAAATTAAATCCACAAGGGCTGTGCATAAAGAAAAACAAATAATCTCATAATACATATGATAACAAGAAACACTAAAAGTGGAAATAATAATGAATAAACATTTCCGCTGGTAGGAAAAGTAAACAAGTTTGTGCCCGCTTAAAATCGGAACATATGCTAACTACATGCTTGAATTCCTGGACGGAAAACTTACCCAGCAGTGGTAACCCTCTACCTTCTCCTCTCCCTTATCAAAGAAAGTCCGCTAGATCCAAATCCTTAATCCAAGCAAACCTATCAACTCCGATATCTAATGACGACTGAAGGCAGAATGAAAATAATGCACTGCAATGTTTGTTCACTGGTCAATGACGTGAAAGGGCGCATGCTCGGGGAATTTCTGCAGCACCACAAACCCGATATAATGCTGATGTGCGAGATCCGATTGCGTGGCGACCATCGCCTTGCTTTTCCCGGTTACGTCCTGCTCAGAGGGGACAAGAGTAGGAAGGGAGAGGTCGGCCTAGCTATCCTGGTCAAGCCTACCATCAAATATAGAGTCATCGACACCAGCGTGATCGGCCTGCGGTGTACTGAAATACTTGGAATAAGTATTTCATGTGACAATGGCAGGTCGATCAACACATTTGAGTTATATAACCGCTCGGAAGCAAAAAGCGGCGATTTCCCCGAAGACCTCTCGAGACTACTTAACACTACTGACAATCAAGCAGTGATTATTGGAGGCGACTTCAATGCCGAACATAGTCTCTGGGGAAACATATAATTAAACTCAAATGGTGATCGGTTGTACAAATGGTACAACGAAAACTCTCTTGACTATGGTATTAAACTTAGCTACAGCGACGAACCAACATTTATCCAAGGTAACCGCAGCCCATCCACAATAGATCTCTTCCTACACTCAGATGATCTGAGAGTGGTTGGATTTGCAAACGGTGCATGCCCCGTATAAACATACGACTGCAATTCCGACCACAAGGCCATTGAACTGATCATTGACCTGAACTGCTGCTTCAAAAGTCGCCAGAACATTAAATCCATTCTCAATTATGCAAAAATTGATGTCCGTCTGTTTAACCAGGAATTGACCAATCGAATCAATCATAACAACATCCCAGCAAACAGAAACTTAAACTGTGAGGAAATTGACGATTTTGTCGAAGAATTGACTACCCTAATCAATAGAGCGGTCAATAAGGCAACCCCAAGAAAGCGGGTAAGTCAGTATTATGACATGTTTCCTCTCAGCGAAACAGTCACCTTACTTATCGCGTATAAACGCAAAATTTGCAGACTTTGGGAAAGACACCGCAGCGATCCTGCGATGGACTTCCTAAAGCCCCTGATTAAATCCCTTTCCAAAATAATCAAGTCCTGTATTAACCAGCAATACGCTAATAGCCTACAAAACCGCATTTAATCCATCAAAGTGGGCAATAATATGTTTAAGCAGCTGAAGAGCTCGCTCAACGTTGAGCCCACTAGGTACCTCCAAATTCCAGTCCTAACCCATGAAAACAGAATATGTACCACAGACTCCGACAAAGCTGACCTATTTGCCAAAATATATGAACGATCCTTTACAAACAGTCTCAGCAGTATAAACCCAGACTGGGAAGCCACTTTAAGCGATATGGTCGAGGCGGGCGTCGGGAATGACCTGCCTCCAATTACTTCCTTCACGGACACAAACTTAGCCACCAATGAGCTTTATGATGAATCCCTGATCAGTAGCTCCACGATCAACTCCATAATGAAAGGACTGAACACAAAAAAGTCCAGCAGCTTCGATAAAGTCTCCAACTTCTTACTGAAAAAAGTAAGAAACAATAGATACTTCAAGCAGTTCCTGCTTATACTATTCAATCAATGCCTATGGATTGGATATTTCCCAAAAGTTTGGAAAATTGCCAATATCAAAACCCTCCCTAAACCAAAGAAAACAAGAACAAATCCAGAAAACTACAGACCTGTTTCATTGCTAAGCAACATTGTTAAGCTATTCGAGAAATGCATACTGGAAATGTTGAGTGAGGAGTCAGAGCGCTGCGGAGTGCTGAAGGATCACCAAATGGGATTCCGACAGTTACTCGGTACTGTGCAGCCTCTGATGTACTTCACGGATAATGTAACCAAAGCACTAAATAACCGGAAAGCAGTAATAGCGGTAGCCATCGACGTAAGTAATGCATTTGACTCAGTCTACACTGATGGCCTGCTTTACAAAATGCTCGATGCCGGTATTGGACCAAACATTGTCAGAATAACGAAGTCATTCCTCTCGAATAGAAAGTTTCGTGTTACAATAGGGAACACAACAACTGAGGCCACATACGAGATTAGGTCCTCAGTACCTCAAGGAGCCGTACTGTCGCCACATCTCTACAACATATTCCTTTCAGACTTCCCGGAACCTCCATTCGACTGTATCAAATTAGTGGCTTATGCTGATGATATAATGATTTTTATAGAAGGCGTTCATATGAAGAACATGGCAAAGCAAATGAACATATACCTCCAAAAGGTTGAGGGTTACAACACCAGTTGGGGAGTAAAAATAAACAATGATAAGTGTGAGGCAATTACCTTCTACGACCCACAGTTATCATATAAAAACTGCCGCAAAAGAAATAGACCAGAAGTCAAATTTGCTGAACACACCATCAAACAGCAACAAACAGTGAAATACCTGGGCGTAAAATTTGACAAACACCATAACTTTGTACAGCACGTTAACTACATAATACTGAAAGCAAAACGAAAACTACAGACGTGGTCCCTAGCCTTCAGCATCAATGTGGGGCTACGCTCACGCATCCGAAAAATCATCTACCTTCAGGTGATTAGGCCATTGATAACGTACGGGTGGCCAACATGGTTTGGAGTATCCCCACATCAGATGGAGAGACTCCAAAGGCTCGAAAGACAATGCCTAAGATACGCCGTTGGTAAAGGTGGGAAGGCTAGGAACCTCAACCGACACTACAAACTAACGAACAGTAACATGTACGACCAACTTAGACTTGACACCCTTGAAAAACACATGGCCATTATTGGCTGTAACACTATAATAAAGACAAGACTCATCGATAACAATAAACTGACTAAAAGTATGTTTATGAGAAGGGACGCAGTGAGACAAGTGAAACATATATCCCCATGCCGCTTCTACGACATTTTCAGTAATTTTGCACAGTCGTACGAAAGCTATTCCCCATTCTACAGACCAAACAGAAAATGGCCCAACAATGAGAACAGTTGACATTTGTGATAGCTGAATTCCAGTTGAGGGACTAGAAGTCTCCAAACAAGAAATAGAAGGAAACAATAAGCAAGATAAAACCAAATTAAATCCACAAGGGCTGTGCATAAAGAAAAACAAATAATCTCATAATACATATGATAACAAGACACACTAAAAGTGGAAATAATAATGAATAAACAGTATATATTCACAAGACTGTTTAGTAGATTAAGCAATCTTAAGCAATTAAGCTACCTAATATAAGTACTAGTATAAGCTGTAACCTGTGAATATTATAAAAAATTAGTTTTAAGCTAATAGTTAATAAGCTAGCCCTAAGTGTTGTAAATATTTGTTAAGTACATTTATAAGAAAACAAAGCTTTAAAACTGAATGAATAAAAACAATCTGGAAATCTGGAAATCTGGATTTCGTCATTTTAAGGGTAAGGACAAACCTCCTGAAATTATATTAAACGGGGTTAATATTAAGGAATTATGCACGGCCTTAGAGACCACAGTTAGAGACAAAGGTTTTACCTTCATAAAAAAGAGTAGGGACGCTTTTGCCCTCAAAACAAACCTGGACGACTACCAAGTTGCCAAAAACCTGTTAATAGTAAGTAACTCTAGGTTTTTCACCTTCACGCCGAAGGCGCAAAAACCCATCACACTTATTTTAAAAAACATGCCGCAGCATTACTGCGAAAGCGATATAATAAAATCAATTGAGGATAAACAAATTGAGAATACCAAGATTAATAAAATAAGTCTATTCAAGGATGTTCACTGGTTGATCCAGTTTGAAAACTCGGTAGCCATTGAAAAATTATTAGAGATCAAAGAACTTTGTAAGGCTAGGGTGGAATTTCAAAAGTTCCACAATCACACTATTCTTCAATGCAAAAAATGTCAGCGGTATAATCATGTTGCATCGAACTGTCATCTGGACTACCGATGCGTTAAATGCAACATGACTCATGGTCCGGGGGGTTGTCCGGTTCCCAAGTCAAATGAACAAGGTGAAAAGGTTCCCTTCTCTTCGGTGTTCTGTGTGAACTGTAACACAAATGGGCATACAGCCAATTACAAAAAGTGTCCGGTTTACCAGAACCTTAAAAAGAAAGTCCAGGAACGAAAAGCTGAGAAAGAAGCTAAAAAGAGCTTCATAATTAAATCAGTAAATAATTTGGTGTCCGACAGGGTCAGCTTCGCACAAGCAATCCGTGGTCCGGACACACCCAAGAAACCACCACAACAACAGCAGCAAACCCCACCACAAGCAAACCAGAAACTGAAGGGGCAAACGAAAAAGCCTGAGCAACTTAAGACCCAGAAGGCAGCGAGGCGTGTAGCCATGGGCGAACGTACCGGCACAGGCTTCCTACTCCAAAAATACAATGAGGTCTTTGGAGTACCTCTTACTACGCTGGTTAAAAAAGTAAACAAGTTTGTGCCCACTTATAATCGGAACGATCCGATTCATGTCAAGCAGGTTAAACTAATTGAACTTCTCTTAGACATGTGCAGCAGTCAGTAATAGGACAGAAAACTAACTTGAATTCCTGGACGGAAAACTTACCCATCAGTGGTAACCCTCTACCTTCTCCTCTCCCTTATCAAAGAAAGTCCGCTAGATCCAAATCCTTAATCCAAGCAAACCTATCATCTCCGATATGTAATGACGACTGAAGGCAGAATGAAAATAATGCACTGCAATGTTTGTTCACTGGTCAGTGTCGTGAAAGGGCGCATGCTCGGGGAATTTCTGCAGCACCACAAACCCGATATAATGCTGATGTGCGAGATCCGATTGCGTGGCGACCATCGCCTTGCTTTTCATGTTTACGACCTGTTCAGAGGGGATAAGAGTAGGAAGGGTGAAGTCGGTGTAGCTATCCTGGTCAAGTCTACCATCAAATATAGAGTCATCGGCACCAGCGCGGTCGGCCTGCGGTGTATTGAAATACTTGGAATAAGTATTTCATGTGACAATGGCAGGTCGATCAACACATTTGAGTTATACAACCGCTCGAAGCAAAAAGCGGCGATTTCCCCGAAGACCTCACGAGACTACTTAACACTACTGATAATCAAGCAGTGATTATTGGAGGCGACTTCAATGCCGCACATAGTCTCTGGGGAAACATTAAATCAAACTCAAATGGTGATCGGTTGTACAAATGGTACAACGAAAACTCTCTTGACTATGGTATTAAACTTAGCTACAGCGACGAACCAACATTTATCCAAGGTAACCGCAGCCCATCTACAATAGATCTCTTCCTACACTCAGATGATCTGAGAGTGGTTGGATTTGCCAACGGTGCATGCCCCGTATCAACACACGACTGCAATTCCGACCACAAGGTCATTGAACTGATGATTGACCTGAACTGCCGCTTCAAAAGTCGCCAGAACATTAAATCCATTCTCAATTATGCAAAAATTGATGTCCGTCTGTTTAACCAAGAATTGACCAATCGAGTCAAGCATACCAACATCCCAGCAAACAGAAACTTAAACTGTGAGTAAATTGAAGATTTTGTCGAAGAATTGACTACCCTAATCAATAGAGCGGTCAATAAGGCAACCCCAAGCAAGCGGGTAAGTCAGTACTATGACATGTTTCCTCTCAGCGAAAGAGTCACCTTACTTATGGCGTATAAACGCAAAATTCACCAAAAAATTAGTTTCTTCAATGCCAAAACGGTTAGAAGCCGTCATTCAACAAAAAGGCTTAGCAACAAAATACTAATATGCCGTTTTTTTACGTTTTTTTTAAATTTTTTCTACGTTTTTAATGAAGTGTGCCAATAATTTTGTTCAATGAAATTGAGCAGTTTTCTTATTATTTTAATTTTAATAAAATAATTAAAATAAGTATTTAATAGCAATGATGTGCGCTTGGTTGGGAATTGTTTCTTCTATCTGAGAAATTTTTTTCTTTATCAAATATCATCTCACTAGGTATCCCAAACCAGGCCTGAACTTAAAATTGCTTGCTGTGCCAATAATTTAGTTCGGCATTGTATGTGACGAATAGTGCTTCTTTATTACTCATCACGCAGTTTAAGGAGTTCTCTTATTAGTCATTAGCACTGTTGCCTTTGTAGGTATAAGAGACAACAACGAACAAAAGGTTTGATAGAAAGAAACTTATTTCACCTACTATGGAAATATATGTCGCCGTATATCTAAACATCTTGACCTTTTTGTGTTTAGCCTTAGAAGGCTGTGTCAAACAATGAATTGACTAACGACGCACCACTAGCACATATGTATCGACATAAAGTTTGTACCCTAACTCATTTCGTTTTAGTTTTTTGAATAGTTTTCAAACGCTTATGCACATTACAAACAACTGGCAACACTACATTTTATCAAGGCATAGGAACAGCTGTGATTGTTAGTGAATCTACCTTAGAGATGGTCAATTATGATTTTATAAAAATGGTTATAAAAATGTACAATTAATTACTTAATAATAAACTAAACAAATCTGAAACAATCTTAGTTTTTTTGACAATATTTTTTGATAATATTTTATAACACTTCCAAACCAATGTAAACAAAACCACTTCGTTGTGTAGTTACACATCACTATCTTCTAAATACACACCTACATAGTATATGTAGCTGGTATTACTGCGACACTGTAAATCAGATTAAGTGATGTTCGAATAATGGCATGTAACATAAGAAGTGTTAAATTTAAATTAATTAAAATGTTATAGCAAATTAATTAAAAGGTTTGTGATAGTTTCATATAAATAATTGCAGTATAGCTGTAAAAAGTATTACATGATTGATTTGGCGTCGGCGCGCGGCGAAAGTGCTGTCCAACATCTGTAATGTAATGATGTGTTGGTGTAAGAGAGTGCATCTGAAAGAGTGTCATAAAGAGAAATGTGTGGAAATTTAAACATGAGCCCTATTCCTAAATCCAATAAGGCAATTAGGAAACGTTTAAGTATAAAAAGAACAACAACAAAAAGCAGCTGTGTATCAACCCTTCACCGCCGCCCGCTCTTCTGTGTTTATACTATGTTTTCCAAAAATAAAACAAATAAATATCGAATTGTTGTTGCTGTTGCTGAGCGGCGAGCGCTGACAACGCTTTTGTAAATGATTTAATTAAAAATAAAAATGAACAAAAAAAAGAAAGAAGATTAAATAAACGCTTTCTAGTGAAAATTGGATTTGCGCGCATTTGCCCGACGAACACGACAACGAACGGACGCGCGCCAGATAATAAAATTCATATATGTATATATAAAAAAACACCAAGAATTCCAATAAATAAATTCTTGTAAGCAAAATTTTAGAAAACTAGAGAATTATAGTTAAATAATTCTTATATGAAAATTACAGGGAAAAGAAAGCTTTTTGTAAGAAAACGATAAAAATGATACAAATTCCAACAATAAAATTCTTATAAAAAAGCATTATAGAAAAGGTTTTAATGTAATACAAAAATCGGGGCACTATTTCATCGCTGTGTGTGTTTATTAATGAAAAAATTAAAAATAAAAAAATTATGATAACCATAACAAGTGCATCACATCACAGTTGACGTCGTCGTCGCTGTCGCTTTGTTTAATATTTCTAATCCCCTTGTTCGCTTGTTTATGGCGGAAGTTTACCGTTAGACGTCGTGTCGTGCAGTCATCTCAGTCCTTCAACCAAGCCTAGACAAGCATCCGTATTGTGTCGCCTCTAGCTCAGCCTCTGCCGAAGTGTTGACGTTGCTGTCATTTCCTGGCACTCGCTTATAAAGTGTTTGTGCGAGTATTTGTGTGAGCCTAGGCGTGAAAGTAACATTAAAATAGAGTCAATAAAGAGGTTGATTGCACTCACTCTCCAATGCCGTAGGTGAGCAATAAAAATTTTAAGGCGCGTGCCGCCAATGTCTGTTGATTTTTTCTTGCTGTGCGAATTCGCTGCTTTTCTATTGACTGATAAGACTTGTTTTTTCATTCCTTTTTGTTTGATGTTTGGCCTTGAGTCTGTCTTCTATTGGACTTTGTTCGTATTTATTTTTTATTCGATTTTTCGCTTTTGGAAATTCGTCAATAAAATTTTTTGGCCAGACCAAACGCAAAGGAGCTGCTCCAATTGTATGAAGCGTAAACAGTGGTGTCCAAGTTGAGTGATTAAGTTGAAAAACGGATTGCAAAAGACATTTGTCGTATGTAGTCTAGAGTCATGAAATACATATAGTATACAACCATAGGGTCATAACTCAAAATTTTAAATTCGTCAGTATAGGCAAAAAACTTGTTAGCCTCCGTTGAAGAATAATGGAAAAAAAGACTTACAGTGGCGTTTGGGTAAAGGATGGAGGAAAAAATTACCAAGCTTTTAAAGTAGTTAAATCACTGATCACTGCATTTGTTTGTCAAGAAAAAAATTAAAATTGAAAATGTTGTTAGGGTGCGATATATGCGTTATGATAGGGAAATGAAAAAAAAAGTGGGCAGAGTTTTGTTACATTCTCCAAAAAGCGAGCCACCAGCTGGAGGTTGGAGATTTCTTGCATCCCAAAGTTATCAGTGTACATCTGTACATCTGTGCAACGAACGCTATGGAATAAAAATTATTAAGGCAGAGCTTCACCAAAGGATTGTTTTATCCTTGCAAATAATCGGCAGTTCCGATTAAACTTCCCTCAGAAGTATAAACACGAAACTGTCCCAAGTACAGATGAATCGTATTCCATAAAAAACGAACAGGTTCATACATATATAATATTAAATAGGAACAACATTTGCCTTCTGTGGATCAACAAGAGAACAATTACAAGAATATCGCGTTTTTGGTGAAGAAATTGTTTATATATTCTGATACACTACATCTTTATAGTCTACTCCAATCATATTTCATATAGCTCACGTTTGGGAATTACGAATTTTTTTTCTTTCATTTATTTATTAGAATAATATTAGAGGATATTAGGTGAGTCGAGGAGTTTGTGATGTCTTTTTGAGAGGATTGACTCGGTGAAATATTTCAACTATTTTGTGTAAAGTTGCATGATGGAGATGCTGGTCACGGAATAATTTGTGAATGTCGTAAATAAAGTCTGGCCATAACACAGAAATTTGGTTTCTATGTGGACCACGTGGTCTGTCAGTCATTGAAGGTCTAGGCGGTCCAATCTATAGAATCGGTCCATTCGAAGAATTGAGCTTTTTTTAAGTAATTAAATGTGGGCAAAATTTTGTATTCTATAAAAACTTTTGTCCACTGTATTTTGACTACATAATTATTCATCACTTATGTACGAATACTCTTTTTCGTTGATTGAAACTTGACGACGACAATACCCCTTAATAGTGCTATACACTAATATTAATTATTGTGATAAATTTTTTGTTTTTATTTTTAACCAAAAAAAAGGTTCCCATTTTCTTGTTCCAACAACCACTGTGCGCTTAGTGATACTCAAAGTGTAGAAAATGGCCAATTCTAATAAAATATAGGAAATTTTCTCATGCGATAAAATTAATTTATGCATAATTTTTGCGAGCGAAACGTAATCCGAGATGCAGACAAAACGCTCAAAATTTGTCGCACTCAGTATATGCCAATTAAAATTAATTAGCAACTATAATATAGAAACAACAAGAAAGCTATCAATATAAAGATCTGGTTAATACCAAATATTTCTCTCTTTCCCATTTCAAAGCTCTAGCTAAAGGGACGTGTGCAAGGGTGGGGTCGAATAAGCGCTTACACAGCTGCGATAAACACAGCACAAAAACAAAACAACAAAATAAACAAAAGCAGTTTAAAAAATCACGTGTTTAGCGTATTCATTTGCAACCGTGTGAAAGAAAACGTAGAAAAGAGCATAAAAATTCCAAAAAATGAATGCTATACAGCAAATGATCAAAGCGAGCAGTGGCAGCACTGCCTGCAGCTCCGTCAGCAGCAGTAGCAGCCGCAATGATCTCTGCAAATTACTCAAGTTCCTCACAGCTTCAACGAAACTGACACGGAGTGTGACGTCAACAACAGAAGCGCCGACGACGCGGTCGACGTCAGAGCAAAAGCAGTATGTTTCCAATCAAAAGCACTGGTAAGTTTTATTTTAAATATTATGTTACGCTAAGGTTAATGTAATGGGTTTATTTTTAAGAAATTTAAAATTTCTATTTATAATAAACGAATTTGCTTCGTTTATGGTATTCGTTTGAATATTGAAGTGCGCTAAATTGTTTAAGGTATTTTAAAGTTGAAATTCACTTCAATTTATACAATTTGATTTTAATACTGAATAGATCTAAGTTCAATATAAGTTTTCCTCACATAACATGTTTTAAGATTCAGCATTTATTATCTGAAATCGCTTTGTGTAATGTAATTTTTTTAATATTATATTGCACTAAAATACATGAATTTTGTTTGCACTTAAGTTAGAATCATTTCTTGCTAAACGAATTCGCAAAGTTAAATGTGTCTTGTGCAGACATTATTCATTTCAAAGTTAAAGTTTAATAAAATGTCTGAAGTCTTAAGGAATTGTGTGAACACATAGATCATGTGTATGTCACTGTTATAGATAACAATACCCCGGTGTCATCTGCAATTTAATAAAATGATTTGAAAAATATAGAAATTCAATTTCAAATATTCTTAGGTTAATTAAGTTTTATCTAACCCTAAAGGTTGAAGTAAACAAGGTAATTTTATGCGTTCTGTTAATTAACAGAGCAATGGTTAAATTAAATCAGCTGTTTTACGGCACTTCGTTTTGTATTTATGCAATATTCATAACCTAACTTCTGTTCAGTCTCGCAGTATCTGTCGCTCACTCGCTCGTTCCACCATTCACAGGCAAAATTCAACGTTGACATTGGTGCCAACCGAATACACACAACAGCAGCCCTCACAGCCGACGCAGCGTTCGCAAGAATCTAGTCAATCGTCTCAGACCCCAATCACTTGCAGTTTATTTTTGAACGTGAACGGTTTCGGCTCCGGTAGTCTTTTCTCTCAAGAAAAAAACAACGTGACGATTTCACAAACAAAGCGAACAACCCACAATTTCTATCAACAACAACAACACTTTCACACGCAGCATAACCAAGGTGAAACATACGCAAAGCAAACGAAAATACAACATACCACCCATCAGCAACAGCGAAAACAGCAAACCTTAAAGCCAACCCAGCAAACTTTATCTTACACGATGTCTTCATTGGCCGCCGAACCACTCCAACAGCAAACACAACAGCCTCAGAAGGCGCAGGATGAATTACTAGCGGTCGCCGCCGCTATCAATACTGGTGGCGCCGCTAATAATACCGCGGGTGCTTCGCCCGCCACACATGGTAGCTCATGTCATGAGAATGGCGCCGCTGCCGGCTCTACGGCGCCAGGCAAACAACCCTGCTTCAATACTGGCCTAGGCGACATTCTACAATTTATGGAGCTCATTGGGAATTTGAAGGTGAGTGTAAGGGAGACAGAGAGAAAATACTGGGAGTTAGTAGTTCCTCCTGTTTTATTTGTTCATCGATTTTTTCCGCTCCACAAACAATGATTTTTAAAGTGAATGCAACTTCATAAGTCACCCCCTCCCACCACTTTAGGTCTTTGAGCAAAACGTTGCCACATGAGAAAAAGCACTCGAAACCTGTTTATCGGTTCATTTACCCAAAGTGATTTTTATTTATTTATTTGTGCGTTTGGCCAAATATTTCGATGTGATGTACTCTTATTTACATATTTTATTTTTGTGTAATATTTTTATCGGATTTTCTTTTGGTGTATTCTTCAGTTGTTTCTTTCCATTTGTTCTGCGATTATGTTTGGGTGACTTTTTACACCCTTCACATGTAATAATAATTGTAATAATTTTTAACATAATGAAAGAAGCTTCATTATCCATTAGATTACATACATTAGATACAGTGTAGATTTGTCGGGACCGGTTGGATCCGACCACAAGGAGGGATACCTTCCATACATATCGCAGATTCAAGTTCATATTAAAATAAAAAAACTTTTTGGAGATAATGAAGTCATGTTTCTTGAAGTCCATTTACATAAGCTGAAAAGAAAACATGGGTTTCAAAGCCTCTTGTTCTTCGTTAATGCGCAAACAGAATTACGCAAATGTTTTTACACCTATTCGGATTATGTCGCACGTCGCAGTTTTTGTCCAAATGCTGTTGTTTGTAGCCCAACCAAAAATTAAAATGTTCGTTGGGGGTTTCTTCTTCAGATCCACTGGTTGAAGTTGCATTGTTAGTCATGCCCTTTAATTTTAGTATTCTCCTCTCATTTTTTTTTGGATCATGAAAATTGAGTTTTATTTTTAATGGTGCCAAATCTTTTACCAATTTCTGAACTAATTGTTTAATACCTCAAATCATAAGAACATTAATTCTTTACTGGTTTCATGTCGGAGTATTATACAATTTTTGTTCAGGGACGCAAGAGTAAAATGCATTATATGTTTTTCAATAAAATGTGAATGATCTTATCGCCTACTTGGTTCCAAAATATCGATATTTATTTATCGAAAATTATTTGGGACTCATATCGACTCATATAGGGAAACCTAATAGTATTTACTCAATTAAATACTCTCGTTATAAACACATGTTCCTTCCCCTTTTTTACCTTAAAGTAAAAACTAAACAGTTAATTCACTTTGTACTACTGTGAACCTGGGTATAAACGTCTTCAAACCAAATCTTTTATCATATCATAGTTTGGGCGCTTCTTTAAATTAAAGAATTATAAATAAAAAGCATAGAAATGAAATTACAGAAACCCTACTTTTTTTACACGAATGCTTTTTCGTCTGCCACAAATCGAAATCATATGTTAAATTTGTGTGAGTTCAATGAAGAAATTCTCTTTATATGTTTTCTCACGCCCACGTTCAACTGATTGTGAGTGACATTACTTTTATTTATTATACAATGCGTATAATACGATAAAAAATGTGAAAAATATATAGACTATTAAGTGAAATCGTGAATATTTGTGGTGGTAAAACTTTGAGAAAAGTAAGGAAAATAAAAACATTATAATATAATACCTACAAACTGTTAATCGATTCGTTTCATCAAGTGAAAAGTAGTTACCTTTCGCAATGAAGGGTACGGTGGCTACTAAATATGAAAGTATTTGGTTGGCGTTCAATGAGAGGAAGAGTTCATTAAGGAAACTTTCAACCGAAGTGAGATATATACATAAGAAATTATCCCAAAACGATACCCTTTATCCAAAAAAAAAAGGGTTTTGAGCTCGGCTTTGATGCAAACGGCCCGTCCCGACGACAATGCGAGACCACCATTCTGTTGTACATATTAAGGAAAACAACTGTCGTTCAATTGTCGTGGCATTTGCCACCACATGCCGCAAAGCTGCGATGTGTCTGATGATAAAATAAATATCTCATCATAAAAATTGTTATAAAGCCTATGCCCTAGTATAAATCGTTACTTTCAATTGTTTGGAATAATAGTCAAAGGCTGTTCATATCATTATAATCCCCCTTGTAACACAATAAAGGATACATTGGAGACCATATAAAACCTGAAAAGTTACTTTAACTTTATATTCATTTATTGGAACCATCCACAAACGTTGGCCTAATACAATTTCTTGCATAATCAATTCTTTATTTTTTTTATATTTTTTTTTATTTTTTAAAATTTTATTTAGTTAATATTTTATATTCCGATTCATAAATCGGAGAGACACTTCAGCTTGGGTATTGGACCTCAAGCCTAGCTTATTGTATCGTTCTTTTCGTTTTCAACTAATTTTCCCCCATAATGTATAACCCATGTCCATAAATCTTACAAACGTTTCACATAATAATATATAGTTTACAAAAACTAAAAAAAACACGCTTTAATAGCAATCCGCACTAAAACTAGGCTCTAATAAAATTAGTTATTTTCATTTAATCCCAATGATCTTGATTAGGTCATAGGGACAAAGTTGTCAAAGTATTGTATTGTCATCGGTCCTTGATAGCTGTGCAAAGTTTCAGTTTAATCTAACGTTTCGAAGTGGGTGAAGATCGTGTTTAAAGATTTGGTTACCCATTACAAACATGCTGGTAAAGCTTACATAGACCATGTAAAAAGGTTCACGTACCGGCGCTTGGCCTATTCCAGCATTTGAGCACGAAATTTTATGGTTTTATCTCATGTTCTGCGCTACTTTTTGCATTAAAAATTCTCATTTGCTGCGTTTTTCATACTTATGGCATCGCTTGGTGGGGGCCAAGTTGGGGTTTTCATGTCGAAGCAAAGAAGAAAAAAAGAAAGAAAGCGAAAAGGTAAAACGATGTAAAGTGTGTTCTTTAATAACGTCATCGGTATTTGACGAACTAGTACCACAAGCGCAGTCCAACGCCCTCCACAGATACGAGTCTATATACACGTAGATACAAGTAGTTCACGGCCAAGATCAAAGTCATAAGTGTTTCTGCTCGTGTTGTGGCTGTTGTTGATGTCGGGGACTTGAAGCGATATCTCTCGAATTCTTATTTATGTGGTCTTTTTTTTAATCTGGAAAGTTGCCAATTGTCGAATAATGTTGACTATCTGCAGCCTTCATTGATAAATTACTCTCTGTATACACGTTAATTCTTCAAGGTCTCTTTTAGATGATTTACTTAGTAGTTTGAGTGGGTATATTTTATAAGCATTATCAGTTCGTTAAAATTTGTTAGAGGGTACTCAACATGTAGCAACACATGAATTATGAGAAGGGCAAATTGCCAAAAATTAATCTTCATTTAGGTTAGTTGAGATAGCAGATTTTCCCAATACTTACTCTTTATACCTAAATTCGTCAGTGCTTTTGTTGTGATGAAAATGAAAATTTTTTACAATTACTTTCTGGGATAATGATAGATAGAAGAAGCCTTGCAGTAGTCAGGCATTGTAGGATTACTTTGCATGTGAATCAAATTCACTGCAAGAGATGGATCGGCAAGAGTTAAAAAGTGTTTCTTACCGCAGACAAACAGTGTTCACAGTGTTGCAATCTTGTTTGTAGACGACGGACAGAGCAGTGCCCTCTCACTTCTAACTATTTTTGCCAGAACTGGAACTAGAGTAGTACAACTTTGCATATGTCTTCTTTCTTTTACCATAATAGCGTATCTTCACCTTCCATGGATGTTATGAATTCTGTTCTTCAATTCTATTTAATTCTATATCTTTCTAACTATTAGCGTTGGTGTATAGTTTATATCGCTAGCTTGAATTTGAAATCAATCACCCCTCTTGAACTGATCACCTTATAATCTTCACCGCCAACCGTTAAAGACATACGAGAACAAATTTACTCACGTGACGTGAACGATTGCAACGATTTTGTGGGTCAATTTTGCATCGAACGCCAACTTTTTGACTTTGTTGTAATTTTATATATATATATATATATATTTTTTTTTTTTCAATTTGATTCGAGTAGATGATAATGAGATTTTTCAATTCTGCCCGCTTTTCACCTCTTGGCAACAAACAACTCCCAAATTAGAGATATCCCGCCGCTAATTAGTCGGTGAACCGATCTTATTTATTTATTGAATAATTATTTCCATATTTATTTGATAAATAAAATTCTCAGACGACTCGTGTCACATTACCTGAGCAGCATTTGAAACGCTTTCGTGTGTAAATTAAACGATTCGTCAACTGCAATTTCTGTCGTTAGTTTGCGTTTATTACTTTGACAGTTATCGTGCTTACATAGATAATCGATGCAATTTGTAAAAATGGACGTAAGCAGTTCAATGGAATTTGAATGTGAATAGAGACATTTTTTGTGGTGGTTACTAGTTTATTTAAGTGAGATGATTATATTGTGGTTTACGCTTGCTTGGATCTATTAGAACCATGGTTTTGAGTTAGATATTTGATATTTGTTCAAACCTTTTGTCACACTTGCAAGGGAAATCTTCTAATGTTTGCAAATAGCTGATTTTCTCTCTTGGCAGCTGTCTCCATCAAGTGGCTGTCTTATATTTTAATTGCTCGTCTCACATGTGCATATCGGTCGTTAAACTTTCACGTATTATAGTTGTTGATTTTACACCTTTCAACTTCATTTCTCTCGGAAAGTTTAAGTATAAAAGTTGATTTTGTGAGGCCTCATGTCAATTGCCAACGTCTGTACACTCAAAGGTGCTAACAAAAGCTTGGGAAACTGGACTAGCTCCTCCGCGCTTCAAATAAACTTTCTATTGCCAACAACAGACTGTTCTACTTACAAGTAGTGGCATCGGCTTGGCGTTATGACATTCAAATATGTGGCACCACTACCGCCTAAAACCTTGTAAAAATGCAGGCGTGCTAGAACCAGACACTCCGAAGTATCACGAACGCCCTTTGCACGCTGCACAGAGACCTCATGACGCTGGCGGCATTGGTGATAATCAACTCTTAAAGCAGTCGCTACAGAGAAAAGCTTCTGATGCATCCCAACGGCGCACATTCTCTACCGTTGCCCAACAATGCGTAGACTGTAAAGGTATACCAGCACGACCTTCCCCTTTAATGACTACCGCTTAGTATCATTATAAAACAGTTGCTATAAAATGAAGATTTTCTTCTGAATTTTCCATTCTCATCTAAATAATCTTGATTGGATAATGCAATCCCCACACTGCAACTGCAAGTTTAGTCATTTTTAGCTTAAGTAGATGTCGAAAGCATATCAATAATAAATCATCTAAATTTTCCATGGCACTCCTCATTTCTGCGTATAATATATTGTAAGATTATACGACTTCCCTTCTTAATTTGGTTGTTCTGACTGTTTACCCTTTATCTTCCCTTTTCTCTTGTTGCACTCAACAATTTGGTTTTTCTGTTTTCACGCCATCAAGCAGCTGTTGTACATCAGTACTTTTTTTGTTTTCTCCTCAATCTACAGTAACCTTTGTGGCCCCGATCTATCTAATCGGCTGTACTCTGAACTGTTCGGTACGGTTCTCTACGGTACTATTTCCCTTTCATCAGGTGTTAATTTTTATGAAAGCACTTGTTGTGAAAGTAATCCTTCTCTGTAATCTTATCTGTCTAGCATTTCGGAATTTTTGTCTTTTCCAACAAATGTTTAATAAATTCAAATCAATATCCGATAAGCCGTGTCGCCAAACGTTCGATCGATTGCACTTCGAGTAAAGAGTGATACGCTAACTTTCTAGATAAGCACGAATGCCACTACACTCGGATACAGAGAGAGACAGAGAGAGAGAGAGAGATATTAAGATAATCCATCGCCAATCAAGCCCCTTAACGACGTTATGCAATTAAATTCGCAAAGCGATTTTTATAGCGAAAACAGCACCTCTGACTTTCAATTTGTCTGAGACGGAACTCAATTTCCGCCGTTTCGTACCACACCCCACGCGTTGGTATACCTTGTTCGTCGCCTAGTAGCTGCTCAAGACCTAATTCGTATTGATCAAATAATGCAATGACGCCTTGGCTTGATGATGTCGGCGAGAGAGTTTACGGCCAAGGTCTTGGCATACGTTCTTTTTGTCAGCCTTGAGTGCAACAAAACGACAAGTAAAAATTTGAGTATGTGGTTGGGAGGGTGGGTGGTTGAATGGCGGCTATCCGAGAATTATATTGGGCGAAAGAGTGCAATAATTAAAATAGAGCAATACAGTTTGATTAGAAATTATGCAAATGCTAATTAAACAAATGTTTCTTTCTGTTTATCATTCTCTCTTCGCTTTTATGTCCCGGTCTGCCACAGCACACAAAGCGCACCGGGTGGGTACTACGTGACGTCAATGATTGCGAATCCATATCGGGTCACATGTATCGCATGAGTATGCTGACGTTTCTGCTTGATGGCAGTGAAGGCCTCAATCAAATACGCTGCATGGAGCTGGCCTTGGTGCACGACTTAGCGGAATCATTGGTGGGCGATATAACGCCATTTTGTGGCGTCTCAAAGGATGACAAACGGGCGATGGAATTCAAAGCAATGGAGGATATTTGTAAGTTGATTGAACCGCGTGGCAAGCGCATCATGGAGTTGTTTGAGGTGGGTAATTCTTATGCAATACTTATCGGAAATCCCTGTTAATGCAAACCTTCCGTCAACAGGAATACGAGCACGGTGAAAGTGCCGAATCCAGGTTCGTTAAGGATCTGGATCGCTTGGATATGGTTATGCAGGCTTTTGAGTATGAGAAACGCGATAACTGTTTGCTCAAACATCAGGAATTCTTTGACTCAACCGAAGGCAAATTCAATCATCCCTTCGTTAAGAAACTTGTCAATGAGATCTATGAACAACGCAAGACGTTAGCCACTGCGAAGGGTGCTAAGCCGCCACCACCCGTACATGTGCCCAGTATGGAGTCCACAACGTCGTCGTCGTCGTTATCGTCGTCAGCGTCACCAGCAAAAACAAAACCAGATCAGAGTAATGATCAGCAGCAGACGAGTTGATTAGATCAGCGAACAAACCAGTTCAAGGAGTACTTGGACAGTGATCATTAGTTAATTTTATTTAGCCTTAGTTAGAACGCATATAACGGTAAATAAATGCAGTACGAAAATGTGCAGTTAGTAAAATTATACACTTGAAATACGATGTATTCGTAATACGGAAAAGTACTGCACCGTCTTATTTTGTAGTGACGTGGCGTTGTTGAATTTACAACAACGTTGAGCATTAGGAACATTTATAATATATTAATATTCGATCTGACTTTATTTACTTGGCTGCTCTAACAACTAGGTCTAGTTTTAAGCTTCAAAAAGTTGTTAATCGGGTAAAAGAGTAACAAAAACAATTGCAATAGTTTTCTAATCCTACCTCACACATAAGACGCATTGAAGAATTCCTACTCCTTTTTTAAAATAATCTACTTGACGAAAGCCTTAGAGCCTTAAAGTTGTTAATTCGTGTTGTTTTTATATTTTTAGAGAAAGGGTTTTCTTAAATTTAATGTGAGCGCCTTAATTACTACGTAATAAGTTGGTCTTTTTAAATGTAATTTTAGATAACTTTTTTTCAATTTCAAAATGTTCTGTTCGTTTAAGTTTCATTGGTTTTCATTATTTACGATGTTTTATGTTCGACTCTGAGCGCAGGATAGAAGAAACATACGATAATATAAACTGTAAAATTGTCTTTCTCATGGAGACAAAATACACCAAAATCTGTGGCGTTTGTATCTTTTCAATGTTAGGAATTTAAATAATAAGCTTAAAAGCGCAGAGTTCTGGGAATCCCAATTTCTTAGTTATTGAAATTATGTTCAGAAAAATTAGTGTATAAGCCACATATTCTGTAATTCCGGAAACATTACTCATAAGAGTCGTGAAAAGAGATGGAAAAGGTGTCACATATCTGAACATATTCGTTCTTTAAGAACGAAC
Source organism: Cacoxenus indagator (assembly GCA_035041755.1). Classification (NCBI taxonomy): domain Eukaryota; kingdom Metazoa; phylum Arthropoda; class Insecta; order Diptera; family Drosophilidae; genus Cacoxenus; species Cacoxenus indagator. Next base: position 400,647 of record JAWNKX010001151.1, on the reverse strand, counting down.
AAGTCTTGAACATAATCATAAATTGCTTACTAAGAAAAAAAGAAACTAAATACAAAAAATATCTGAATTCTGTACCTGAGAAACTCTTAGCAGTCCTCTTTGAGACTCCTACAATATTATAGCAAGAAACCCTTTTGGGACTCTTTTTTTTTAAGCATAAGAAAGTGTCCTAAGCTATGAAATGAAAGTCTGTAAAGATCCTGTCCCCAACATCAGTATCCATTCGAATATTATTGCGTTGGGATATGTGTTTGACAAATCCACAAAATTTTCTACAAAGAATTCCTCAAGCCTTAAAGGTTTTTCGTTTTCGGAAATTGTGTTCCATATGCTCTTAATTCTACCTATCCCAGTTTAAAAACTTTTTTTAACTAAAACGAGAGTTCAGATCTGATTTCCTAAATCTAGATTTCTAGATTTAGCTGTACGAAGTCGGGTCTGAATCTGAGTATTCATAGAACTATTTTTCGTTCAAGATTGCCACACCTTTGCCACACAGTTGGACTGTACAACAGGTTTAGACGAGTTTCAAAGAGAGTGCTTGCTTCGAAACCACTCGATTTACAGTCAGCTAGACGATAATTACTACATTACAATATATTCGATAACAAAAACTGGGGTACTGTGCTATACTTCGATATAAAGCAATATATCTTTAACACTTAAGGCGAACTAACACCAATCTAGGGATTACCGATCTAGGGATATATTGGCCAGCAGAGCATTATTAATCTTCAGTTTGGTGCTCCCAAACAAGTTTTTCCTGGTGGTTACAATTGCCCTCAGGTGCTTTCCAAAATCAGAGTGCTTGGACTGGGTTTCAGTTATTACAAATTTTATTCACAAAGCTTATGCACAACATTAGGGAAACGATGAAGTACGTTTTAGTGGGCGCTGCCAATACTTGAACCGCATTGCTCACAAATTCTGAAAAATTAAAAAATAAGAATCGAATAAATCTTAATAGGACCACATTTCTTTTATTCGACCTACCTTCTATAACTATTAATTGATTGTCACGAGCGCTTGTCTGATGTGAGTGATGCATATCCTTTTTGGCCTTGTCTGATGAGAGAAAAAAATTTGATTAATATCGAGTTCTGAGTCGGTTCCAATAGGTTACCCCACTTACGATGCACAGTAATCGTGTGTTCCGTTTCGCCCATAATATTCTTCGCCAGACATTTGTAGGCGCCAAAGTCACGCAGCTTCATGGGGCGTATGGTTAAACGCATAGCAATGCGATAGACATTATCGACCGAGACAGATTCGTATGTTCCACCCTGTATGAGCTCCTTATCCTTAAGCCAAAAGTTGACCGTTGTCGGATGAGCTTCTGATATGCATTCCAGCGTGACTTTCTGACCAAAACCCACGTAAATTGTGTCATAGCCTGTCCAAATAGTGGGTGCAACTAAGGTTGTGGAAGAACAAGCATAGTGGCAGAGAGTTTCTAGACTATATATAGCCTACTTACAATTGATGACTAACATTATGCGTTTGCTCACGCTTGGTGGGACACCATTTGTGGCTATGCAAAGATAAGCGCCCATATGGGCTCTTTGCACCTGCCAGAGTGTTAGATTAGGCCCCACAAAGCTATAAATCTCTTGATCCCCGCCACCGGTAGACAATAGTGGTGCATCCTTCTCACGCCGCCAGGTAATCATTGGCGCTGGCATGCCGGAGGCTGTGCATGTGAGGCTGACATTGCTGCCGGCAGCCACAATCATGTCATGACTTGTCTGGTAGTCAATAATGTCCGGTGGCACAACCACATCCAAATATCCCATTTGACTCTTCATGGGATCCGTATTGATTTGGCACATGTACCAACCACGATCCGACTCGCGTACATCGCGAATGCGTAGCTGCCAGATGCGATGCTCTGTGTGTGAGATGGCAATGCGATGATTCTTTGTGATCACATGATTTTGGATGCTGAGTATTGTTTGCGTATCGACGCGTAGCCAGGCGACCTACAAAGTATAGAAGTGAGAACACTATATAACGTGCACGTATTTTATATGAAAAAACTCACCTTGAAAGCGACCAAATCGTGCACGATGCAAGTCAGTAGCGCATCACGTCCAACTGGCACCGTTACATTGTTAATCGGTCCACTGAACTTGGGATCAGCTGTGAGAAGTATGAAGAAGATAAAAAGGGAAAAAATAAACAAAAAATAAAATAGATATTTTTATTTATATTAACGGTTATTAAAGCCCACACACTCAGTTGCCATTTTGTTTAGTAATCAGTTAAATTGTTCGAATAAAAAATAACCGAAAAAAGGAAGGAAAATAGAATGCCAACCAAAAAGGCCGTCCTAATGATTTTTACATTGTGTATTATTTGCCTTCAATGCCTCGCAAGCGAGAATTTAATATGCGAAGTTGCAGGGATTATTATTCTTTTTTAACGAGAAAATAAAAGTCACACACAATAAAACCAACCGGCGATGATGACATTTAGTTTATTCCACTGGGAACACTTTCCACAACCACTACGTTAGGCACACTACATAAATCTAACCGTTGCTGGGTAAAGTGCAAGTGTACGATTGCAGAGAGAGAAAGCAAGAACCAAAAGCAAAAATAAGCACAACTCAATGTGATTGCTACATGTAAAGCTTATATATAACGTAAGTCAAAACAATACATAAGCGTTCAGTTAAATGCTACAATTTCAGTATAGAACTGCAGTTCGTAGGAAATAGTATGTATTAAAATTAGCATATACTCTCACTAAGTCTTCAGGAAACATAATACAGTTTAACATAAAATATATTTTTTAATCTAACTTTTCTCTAAAATGCACATCAACAAGTTGTTGAACGGCTCATCGCTATTTGATGGTGCACTCGTGCAGGCATGCATATTCTTCTCCAGACTCTATCTTATACAAACCCTATTTTCGACTCAGATTCTGAATTAATTTCAGTGGGCAGTTGTTTTAGTGCTTGGAAGTGTTTAAGTGTTTAATGGGTGAGTGGTGAGTGAAAGCGACGTTAGAGCGGAAGATAATTTTGTTTGGAAAGAATTTCGTTCGTTAACAAACTGTGGTACAATATATCTGAAACTATGAGTTCCATTGAAAATGTGGTATACATCTCAAACTGCAATGTTCTTATTGGTAAATAATGGTTTCTTTTATTTTTCTTCTACTAAAAATTTCTGCCTAGTAATGAGTTTTTGTTGAATGTAGTTTTATCAATTCTGTAAAAATAATAATAATAATAAAAAGAAAAAAAAAAATATTAACAAAAATTGAAAAAATTTATACATACATATCTTAGGCCCGAACCCAGATGGCCGTCATAAATTTCCGGATATTATTAACTTGCACAACAAACACTTTGCTTAATCTACGCATTTGGAACGCAATTAGATAAATGAACAGCTTATTACGCTCCTTTAAGGGCGTTGAAGAGATGGTTTGCTTGCTGCTCGTTGTAGTGGCTCACACAAACAACCCCGGGGCGGTGCCCTTAACCTTTTTGTCGTTTTTTATGGTGTGGCTGTATTTTTTACGTGTCAACACAAATTAGACTGAAATTGTCAAATTTTAACTTTTTAATTTGCAAAGCGCTGAGAGGATGCTATAGTTGGTGTCACGATACGTTTTTCCTTCTTGAAAAATTGTTTTAAGATAGGTCTCTGGCACAGCTATTAACTATAATATTTTCAGGGGTCGATCAATAAGAAAGCATGTTAGGAATGAACAGACAAATTACGCTGCTGTTTCGGAGATAGGCATCTTTCTCACTTAAGCTGATTTTTTAAAGCAATATTATGTTGGGAAGCAAAAGTAATTCGTAGAACTATTTATGTTGTCGTCGTGTTTTACCTGCACTTTTTTCTTAGTCTAATGAATGCGTTCCAGCTTCCATTTGTTAACGTAATTTGTCTAATCATTCACTGTAGCAGGCCATACAGGCGAACATACTTGTGTCATTCGCTCCAGGAAATCAACAAAATTTGAAATGTTACACGAAAATCGGCTCATCAACAGCCCAATATGCGACGAACATGACCTCAAAAACGACCATGTTCGTCGCGTATGGCGTTTAATTATTCCTATTCAGCCAGACCCAGTTTCTGGCTAGTTTTTACTGTTGTGGCTCGAGATAGAGCTATGTCATTACCTAGAAATTTGTCACAATTTAGCTTCATTCAGATCTCTAGACAAAATGCCATAGAAAATTATAGCAATTAATGGTTTCGTTCATTGTATTGCAAGCGTGTGGTCTCCTCATTCCTCTGCTGATGTCGAGTTTAGTACCAAGAAAGTTCCGTTTCGTGGCCTTAATAATTCCTAGAAAATCGATGTTAGACAAAAGTCTGTCACTACCCATAAATTACAAGAGCCATTTAAAAAGTCCATTGAAATTCATAGAAATTGCATTGTTAAATTTTTATAATCGGTAAATGTGAGTACCCAGTGTTGTCTGTCTGTGTGTCACGTATTCATTCGTTTTAAAAGTCAAATAGGTTTTAGGGGACTTACAAAAGTTGGCTTAACTAACATTGAATCGCAGCATATATTCATATCAAGGTGTAATCATATTCCTCAAATATCAGTATATGTCATTTTACTAAGGTGCAAACAAAAACCTTTCTTTCTGCTTTAACCATGTCAATTTTTGCGGGAATCGCTGCTTTTTTGTTTTCGTTTGAAGAAAAATTCAGGTGGTGGACACCGATTGCTCTGGGAACACGTGAGTTCTGGATGCGGCGTTTTAAAAGTGGCGATTTTGATACCAGCGACAAAGCACGCGAAGGCAGGTCACTGATGTTTAAAGACTCAACAAACGATGTCAAACCGACCCATGGCCACGGGTATGGTGAAAAAAAACAAGAAAATTGGGTTAAGTGGGAACTCAAACAAGAGACGTCGAACGTAGTGCGAACAACTGCTTCAAAGTCTTAATCGGAAGAGTCTTGTGTATCGAATTGTGATGGCGGAAGAAAAGTGGATCTACTACAACAATGGGTTGACAAAAAGTGGGTCGATTTTTGGAAAGCTTCAAAAGACAACGAATTTTTTCAACGCGGAATCCTTATGATGCTTCAAATATGGGAAAAATTCGTAGTTAACGATGTAGAATATTTTGATTAAAATTGACCTCAATGAAGCTTCGAAGTTACTAAGAACAAAAACGCTCAAAACTTATTGATACACCTAATATTATCGTGGTTATTGGATTATTGAAAGTGAACTCCTGTTAGTTGTCACAAAGCATGGATTTTGCCACCCAACAGTTCAGTATGAACAGCTTGATCCAGATGATCACTACACATTTCTCTACGATGTGAAGTAGGGCGAAAAAAGATACTTGCCCAAATAGTCTCGTCCCGAAAGGCTTAATAGGAAACAGTGTGTGGCAAGAACTTATGATAAATGTTGTACAATATTAAGATACACTTGAGGTCCTTCACCAGGGAATGTTTTGAAAAAATTTAAAATTTTCGAGTTGAATGGCCTTGAGGTTAACGGTAAAATACCGGAGCGAAAACTTGAAAATTATTATTGATACATAAAATAAATAAATTTTAAAAAATGTTTTAAATTAATTTTGTGATATTAAAAAAACAGCAAAACTAACTACATAATTAAAACATAAAAACTTTTGCAGGAAGGAGTTGGGGTTTCTTTCACTTTTCTTTGTTTAGATTTTCATAGATCGCAAAAGTATATATATGTACAAAAAATATATGAGAATAAAAAGAGTTGTATATCTTTCGATACTCTCTGCCATTAAAGACACTACCCGAGCGCAACCAACTAAATAAAAACATTATACACCGCGACACGAAGCCGCAAAGCTTGTGACCGAGCGTAATGAACCGGAATAATGAACGCGAATATATCCAAAGTACTTTCATATTACCAACTCCTTACCGTTTTTAAATAATAATATAAAAAAAAATATCCTATATATAAAAATATTAACCAGATTTTCCAAATTTCACACAAATCTTACAACCAGACCTTAAATATTCCAAATACACACGAATATAGGCTCCATAAGAGTAATTATAAAAAAAAATGAGTCTACTTCGCTAATAGTAAAGAAATTCCATTCGAATACAGAGCCAGGTAAAAAAGAAAATACTTCTCCGGAAGCTTTAGTTTTCGAACTGTTTTTCTCAAGAAACTTTACTACCCTCAAGGTCGAAGTCAAATAAAAAAAATATATATATATATATACAGTATGTCACAAAACTGTTTGTTGCAAAGTATGTGATTTTGATAAAAAAAGTATTATAAAAATATTTTATTATGAAATAAAATGGGTTTCCGTCCCCAACAGCGTAGCTCGGTATTTGTGTGGAATAAAAATGTAAACGGCAAATGAATTAGTCGCGTGGGTTCTTACTGAAAAGAGTTGCGGTTGAAAGTTCGAAAGAAATTTCATATATTTTACAATGTTATAAAGGGAAGAATGCAGCTCAAGCAAATGGGGAAGATACTCTTTAACAGATCACTGCCGAGCAACGTTTCGCTCAGTTTCGTTTTCGAAATTTTGATGCGAAAGATGCACCACGCACAGTTTGGCCTCTCAGTGAGAAAATTAAGACACTACTAAGGAACTTAATATCCCTTTGATCAATAGAGAAGGTGTTATGTTATGTCAAAAATTGAAAAAAGTTAGTTAGGAAGTTTTAATGGTGATTTAAAAAGTATATAACGTTAAAAAGTCCATATATTAACGAACATGTGTTTAGAAGGTGACATTTCAGGCTGAATTTTTTGTTGCAAATTTTTGAACTATATTTTATCGCCCGTGTAAAAAGTTATGTGTAATGGAAAATGACTGAAATATCTCTGGAACACGCTATTTGATAATTTTTTATTATAAAAAGGTAAAACCGCTGCAAATGTACGCCAAAAAATTTGCGGTTTACGGTATGGATGTTGTGCGTGAATGCCCAGAATCCGGGAGTGGTTTGCTTGATTCCGTTGCAAAAATTTCGATGTAAAAAAACGACCAAAAACCGCGGATACTTTTCAGATGCCTTTAGAATAGACTAGTTTTTGGCCCAGTGGTCGAAATTCGCACACACAGAGAGCGATTTGCCGAATTTATTGCTGAGGTTATTTAGATTTCTTTCTTAAAACACATTAGAATCGTCATCTGAAACAGAAAAGAATATTACCCAGAACTGTTTTATTGCGAGCGCGAGTTTCGCAGATCTTTTTGCGCTTACTCTCCTTTACACGCCATCCCAATCATACTAACATTCCTTTACTACCACTCTACATCATGCATACTCTTCTTCACTCACACTCACACATAACACTCAGTCACACTCACTCACAGTGTCTGGTGCATTTCCAAGCTGTTATATTGCCAGCGTATGCATGATATTTTGTTGTGGCAATTTCATTGTTTTTTAAAAGTATTTTTATTCTGCTTAGATATAACTTTTTAACAATTAAACTATTTCGTGCACATCTACACAACTATAGTTTTCAGTTGGTGTAATATTCATTTTAATACGTTGTGCCTATAACAGTGTTAGGTTGATTTCAAAAAATGTGTTGACTTATTTATATATAGATTGGAAAACCTCTTGGAGTCCATTTTTGTGTTCTTAACTTCGCTAATTTACTGTGTCAGCATATGCCATTATTGAATTTGAAGGAAGCTACGAACACCCTAAACTGCAACAAATGACTGATTTTATGGTCCGACTATCAACTAACAAAGTCTGCGTGTAGACAAATGAGTTTTAAAGAATTTTCATGTTGTCATGGGTTATTCGCAGCTTGTTTTTTCTTTTCAAATTGGCTTGATGGCCAACAAAACATTTAAAGCTGAGCATGTGTGAGAAAAATGTCTTACAAAGTAGTGGCGGTAGAACTTGGTGTCTGCACTCCTAACAATCTTGAGATTTTGAGACGCCAATAATACTGGCATTTTTATAATGCAAACATGCAATAACTAAATTGCAAGCACAACAACAAGCACGCCAGAAAGCACGCTAAGAAATAACACACTAACACACCAAGCCACGGCAAAAGGCGAGAGTAGCGTAGAAAAGTAGTAACATAATCGCAAATTATAGGCCCGAAAGCATAACGGCGTCAAGTCAGTTCGTCGACCAGTTCGTCGGCAGTTAGGCCACTTTGAAGCTTACGCTGCGTCTGGCATGGAAACGTTAGTTAAACCCCGACACACCCGCAGTCCAACTTTGCACGTAGTCAATTGGACAAAGTTGTTGGTTGGTTGGTTGGTTGGTTGTTTGGGTCACGATTTATTTTTTTTTCTTTTCTTTGGTTCACTTTTTATTACAATATTTGCCATAATTGTAATTTAGGCAGTTTTTCGTTTGGGGTTTTGATTGGCGAGCGAGCGTCTAACGAGTTGCTTTTTAGGTATTGTGTGCTTTTAGGCGTGCATAGCAAAAATTAATGTGCGAGTACATACAGAGTTCATGTACCTTTATTTGTGACTGCCTACTATTCTTAGGTCAGTGCAGTCGCAGCTCCCTGATAAAATCCCTTGCAACTTCCTGTGTTTGTCTGCTTCAGACTTCATTACTAAAAAACAAAAAATCAAACGAAGTCGCCAGTCTCATTCGCAGCATGTCAATATTTATATTTATTTGTTTTTCATTCCATATCTCTTTGATTTAAGTTGTTAAGAATATGAAAATTGTATGGTTTTCCCTCTAACTCTAACTACATATTTTTCTATAAACTATACTCCATTATCAGCAGGATACCAAACAAGTCGAGGTCGAAGTCGAAAAGCTGAAGTTGCTTCAGACAAACTCCAAACTTGCGTGAAGTACGCCTTGTTGTTATTTGTGTGGGATGGGAAGGGGGCTTACTGCACCCTCAAACGGAAGTCGCTCGTTGCCGTTGTTAGCGGGAGACACTTCTTCCTACCCTACTTTACCAAACCCGATTTGGCATTTTGCCGTCTCAGTGGCTCCTTGTAGTGGCTCAAACCTTCAGTATGGCCGTCAGTCACTTAACTAGTCAGCAACTTCCGTTCGTTGTACATTCCACCTGTGCATTTTTTCAATTTTCAAATGCGGCAAATTATTTATTTATTTATGTTTTATTTTATATTTTTTTCTAATAAGCGTTGAGTGCAAGGAAGATTTTGCGAAAAATTTCGTTCAGTAATTATTATGAATATGGTCTGTCCTGGATCACAAACATAGAATTGAAATTTTGACTCTAGGAGTTTCTCGACCTTCGAATAGAATAGAGTTAGTTGTATTCCTTATTGTATTTTGGGGGATTTTGTTGTAATGCTCAAGAAAAAAAGAGAATTAAGGTACGGTGGGTAATTTGCATATATAATCGTAGAGTGATATGCAGACAGAAAGTCGGGCTAAATTAACACGTCACATCGATCTTTATCGTCGATGTCGTGTGTATAAATTCCCTGACGCAGGTCTAAGTACAGACGACGCCCCAACTAATTAAAACCGCTCCTGTTCCGCTTATCTAATTGTTCGCACTATTTAATTTTATACATATTTTTTTATATCTCGAACTGATCCTGGACAAGCGTCGCTCGCACATGGCGAGCCCACATCACAAATACCAGCGCATGCTGCTTTGGCGAGCTACGTATTCTTGACTGGTTACTACGGCCGGCCAGTAAATTGTCCCTCAATAATAAGAAAAGCAGTGGCCCCAGTTTGGCGTTATTTAATATTAATATTTATTTAATAATATTAATATTTGGAAGCTCCAGGTCTGCCAAAACAAGGCGCTACGCCTCATAACTAGGGCTCCCTGGATTGTCCGCAACACCAACCTACACAGGGATCTGAATATACTGACAAAAATTGCAACAGAGGATGGGCATACTCGTAAGCCGCACATGTGACAATATAGATATGTTACAAAAATACGTCAATTTATTTAAAAAAAACGCAAAGAAGAAGGAGAAAGAAAAATTTGATCATAGAAGATGCCGATGTCAGGACCGATACAAAGCGCTGGGATTTTTTCGGAAAAACTTCCTACACTTCAATCTTTAAAGGCAAATTGGTGTCGACAGAGATAGGACAGTGCTCTAATCTCGAATTGGCAAAACTACAAAATGCCATCCCTATCGCAGAAATATCGAATATTGCTTTATTTTAAAAGCTTGAGATTTGTTGTATTTAAAAACCACAATATAAATTATTCTGTAGTCGTGTCTTACAGCTTACAGCTCGTAGATTATTAAATAACGTGATTGTCGCTTTTACTTATTATTACCTTCAATATATACCATTCTTCAATCCTTACAACGCTGCATGCGAATCTTCCATGTTTCCAAACGGTGTTGGAAGTCTTCTTCTGCCAACGGATTCAAATTTTGTTGTTTTGAATGCGGATATCATCTTAGGAAACAGTTAGAAGTCTCCCAGAATGACACCATCATCACCACAATGGACATGCCTTACTTATTGTGGAGAAAATTAAATTAGATTAGAGCTTGTGGCAAAGCACCAAGAATCTCTTAAATTACGGTGGCAGATTTATGACACAAAGCGAAGATATAGAAACAACGTCTGTGGATCTCAACGACCGATACAGTTTCACCAATCTCTTTTGAAGTATTATACTTCTTTATGACCTAGAAAATAAGCGTTTTATACTTTGGGACGTGAAGAAAATTAGGCCCTTGACACATAGGCATTGCGTACAATCTGGCAAGATGAGTTTAGTGTACAATTCAAATTGCTAGGGTGTTATGTTACCTTAGGCTCGGTTATATTACATTAAGTCAGGAGAGTTTAGTTAAGCCCGATCAGTGCAGGTTTGGGCAGTTTAGTTTAGGTGACGCTAGCTAATTTTAGTCCATATTACCCTAGACAGATTATAGTGCCTCCACTTAATTCAACTTGGTTTGCCAAAATTCACTTAATTCCTTCTAAGTTCAAAGTAGTTAAATTTGGGAAACATTATCGGACATGGAAACTTTTTTGCATCTTAGCAATGCAGACATGAATAAAAACGCTTTCATACACCGGAAAAACTTTAGAATTCGAGTAAAACAGAACCATTAAAAAAGTTGCCAAGCATGCAGTCCAACTTACAATTATTCAACTCGGAGATTGTTGTAGAACTTGCACAGATGCACTGAATAAGTAACAAAAAAGTTAGCCGACTCTCCATATTTTTGACATCAAAAGCCGAAGGCGGCGGCAAAAGGTGGTTGCGGCAGAAAACACTTAACTTTTACTTTCTTTACGCGGATTGCTGTCGCGAGTACTTTTAACCTTTTTTACTTTATATGTATGTACTCTTCTTAACTTTTTTACACTTTTAATACGAGTACACTACTTGCTACAAGCGATTTTCGCGCGATTTTCCTTGCTCGCCGACGGCGGTTTTGGCGCGATTTCTGTTTTTGTTTGGTTTTGACCTGAGGCGTCTGCACGCATCTGCAACCGAGCGCGTACTGTGAAGTGGCTTCTGTTCGTTGCTGATAATCAAGTGTCAAAAATCATATTCAAAATTTCAAACAACGAAAACTTGAAGACGTTTACTATTGGGCGCGGTGGAGTGGGGCGCGGAGATACGGTGCGCTTGCGGTTGGCCGAACAAATACGAAATTGCGCATGTGTCTGATTTAGTTTGGTTTGGTTTGAGCAAATTTCCTCGTCGTCGTCGTCCGCGTCATCAGCTTCAGCGTCGTTGCCGTTGGCAGTATTCGTGTTTGTCGTGTGCCGGCAAGTATGCAACATAAAATTCATTCATAGCAAAAAATCTGCAGCACGTGGCACAGTTGTACTTGGTTACAAGTCGCTTGTTTACTATTTGTTTTGGGTAGTTTTTTCTCCCAAATGATTTGTGCCTCCATTAGCAACTGATTTGATTTTACTTCGAGTGATTCATCTATCCTCCCTCCATTTTTGAAGCATGGCATAAGGCGTCTTCTTTGTTTCTGTAATTATGTCTTACATTATTTGGCAACGTATTCATTCCTGTTGCGGGCGATATTACTTTGTTGCCAACTCGACACTTTTTGCAGTCAATTTTCTTCATATGAGTTTATTATTTGCGCGTTAATTAGTAGCTTCAGTAACAATTATGCATTTCGAATGGGTATTTGGAAAATGCGTAGGTTGCAGAAAAGTTTAGCTGACATTTTAGAGAGGTGGTACAGTTGGTTATGGCAATGAGATTATGTGTAAAGCGAAAAATTCGTTAGTTAACGTATCTGACAAAGCGCTTTCAAACCTTTGAAAGGCAATGGGCTGAACTTCTGCCGTAGCCAATTAACTGGTAAAAAGTAACAGCTTTTCATTCCCTGGCAGCAGTGAAGTATAAGATGAAAAAAAAAACATGTGTGCTGTTCACGCATGGTAGAAGGGAAACTTCTTAAAAAACAACAACGCGTGCCCTTCCTCTTGTTGTTGTTCTTATTACATACACTGCTAACGACTTTGTTTTCATTTCACAACTTCCGCTCAACGATCGATTGCTACACGAAGAACGATAATGCGGTGACGCGATGACGCGATAACACTATGACGTGATGACACTATGAAACTATGACACTATGTACAAAAAGAACACAACGAAGAGCGCAATGAGAGTGTAACGTTTGTATATTTTCAAGCAACCAACAAATACAATCGCAACATTTGTAGGTCTGCCGTGTATTCCTTCTCTGTTTCTCTTACATATTTTTCTTTCATATCTATCGTAGAACGATGCGTCTCTCTTCAGGTTTTTGAATTCTTTGCATTTTCTTACAAAAAGTTATTAGCTTCATACCAAAAGTTCGTCTAACACTCTTCTTCATAACAAATAAATTCTTCATCTTGTAATTAAGTGCGTTTTCCTATATACACTACGAACTCGGTAAACGCAACTAAACAAACCAAGGTAATTGCACATATTGAGCTTGTTGAACATGTTTTAATTAAGGCGCCAACATTTTTTTGTAATATACTTTTGTTAAGTTAATAACGTTTTCCGACAAGAAGTAGTCGATTCCTTGCAGCTCAATAGTATTCTAACTGGTATATGCCTGAAAAACCATGCGGGCTCTTCGGCATTATAAATTTGTTCTGATAAAAGATTCAGCTCCTTGTTTTCATTTCTAAACTGTATTAGAAATGGTTCGACAGACGCTTTTCGAATTAAGATATCCAGCCATTAATTGCATGGAAATATCTTTTCTTTGCTGATATAGATTGAAATTGGCACATTTTAATGTCTTTGTTTTACAAACCATTGTCAGAGAGAATCTTCCATTTTCGGACATACACAAGATTTAAGGGTTTGTCGATTCCCTGGCCTAACTGCGGTATTTCTGTAATTGTGCACTTTACAATCGTTACAATTAACTTTTTTCGATACAACACATTTTAATTTATCCATAATTATTATGATAAATTATGATCAATTTTTTTGTGAACGCTATTGGTGTCGCGAAATAAACTGACAATTAAAGATAATTCCTCTTAATTATGAAGCCAAAGCAGTAAATACAGTTCACACAATAACGGCAAAAAAGTGATATGAATTGAAATCAAATCCGGTTCCTCTATAAAACGCGCCTATTCTGAATGCAAGTGTAGATTACGTCTATGTTAAAATTCCTCAAATTAGAAAGCAGGAAAATCGAACGAATTGAGCCTTTTTCGAAAAGGTTTGTGTCTTAGTTCTTCGGTATTCAAGAAGCTTTACTCACAAGCTGAAAAATTACAGCTTTTATTAAAGTATTTCTGTTAAAAGAATTCGCGTGTAAAAATGTTAAAAAGCTCTAAAGCTTAACAGAATAAGATTTTTGTAAGCTAACAGTCTTTTACAGTGTATTTATGTAAAAGGGGACTTAGAAATATCAGGTCAACGTGGAGTATAAGCAATGAAAACTTTCATTGACGATTAATGGCAGCCAACTTTTAACTTGAGTCCGCAAGAGAGGAGACACTTTAGAAGAAGCGTTCGCACATGGCATGTTTAAGGTAGGGTTTTAGTTTAATGGTGTAGAGAAACCCTAGATTTTCATTGAGAACTTATTTATATTTCTATAGCACAGAGTATAGTTGCGCTCTAGAAAACAGCAAACGAATTAAATTTTATATACGTGGTGTGCCGTATTAGATGGACCAATCTGACAAGAATATCTGATCGATTAACGACAGCATGTCAATCTTACAACATTTTTTCTATGGAGCAGTACACACATATCGAATAAGCTAAACTTGTTCAGTTGTATATTCAAAATAACTTCTCAATTGTGAAAAAGTGAAAATTACGCGGTCAAATAACACAAAAAAGCGTTTGCACACAGCTAGTGCCGCAATAGATTTATTGAAGCCCTTGTTCTCCGGTCGCTTGATAAAAAAAAAATTGATTTTGCTGGCTTACGCCGGACTTTTTCCTCCGGGGCTACTTAAAGTCGAAAAAGCATAGGAGCCTAGTCAAACTCAAGGTCAACATCCGCCGGGAAGTAGCCGCCATATCGTCCCAAAACATTGGCAGACACCATGGAAACTGATGAAAAACGGGACGCCATTCGAGCTGAGGGTGTCTATTCCCGATTTATCTTCTCTATATGATCTCTTCTTTTATAGAATAAAGCGCGTTTCTTTTAAGTCTGTTTTGTTACATAAATGGGTCCACCTAGTATAGCCCACATGGTATATATAATTTTACTCCACTTCAGAGAAGTACTCGTTTAAGAGGGTAAGATTAAAAAAAATGTTTTTCTTTTTTGTGTTCACTCGTACGTTTGATTTTCCAGGAAGGGAAGCCGTTTGCTAAGACGAGTATTACACTTGGAAAATCAACTCTCTCAAGCAATCGTTAATTCCTCTTTCGTTTTGATCTGAGTTATAACATTATCTTCAGTAGCTTTCAATATTTTTGACAGTTCTTAACATTTTTTTTGCACTTTACGTGCAATTATAATTCATAATCTTGCATTTCTTTTATTAAAAATTGAGTATCTTCCTTTGACCACACTACTGTTGCTCTTTTCGTAATTTAATTTACAAAAAATGAACGGTCAAATGAAGTAACGGCGAAAAACCGAACGAACACAAAAACAAATGTCAAAGTGTTGAAAAAGTATTGATTGTACACCGTCGGCAAAAACACTTCGTACCCCTAGCCCGCACTTCCCTTCTCTACACTGCACTGGTTGAGAGAGAGAAAAATAGAGTTGATTTCTCAAGTGTAATACGGGGCTAAGCAGAGTGTTCCAAAAATAAGTAAGGTTATAATTCAAGTGTTGCTGTTCCTTTAAGTAGGCTTGTAATTTAGTAAGATTGTTTTACATTAAGAGGGTTTCATTGCAATTAATTGATTAATCTTTATATTATAGGTTGTCGGATTATCTCTTTGGTATTGGTAGCGTAATGAAATGACTGTCTTTTAATAAATTATAATCGCGTTACATTTCAAATGAATTTAATGAATTCTTCCCATTTATTTAATCTCATTTAAGGCCATTTATTTAATTATTATTTTTTATTTTTGTTTGAATTTTTTGATAACAAATATACCAAACAGGTCATGGCAGGAAAATGTTAAATTTTTCAACCCATTGTTCTAAGTGACTGTGCTGTTGGTTATTGCTTTAAATGACTAACAATTGCTTTAAATAAATTACACAATAAGAATTGTGTAATGAAAATTGCCAATTAAACTAGTAATTGTCGTTATAATTATGGGTATGAACACCCACAAAAACACGGTCGACAAACAAGCGTATCTTCGCAAACAGATAATTCATGAATTATAGGCAAACTGTGTGTGCCTCTCTGTCAATCTCACTGCGGATTTTATGCCGACGAGTATCTTTGAATCGTTTGTCAATGAACACAAATGTTTATATTTGTTGTTGTGCTTTGTAGGTTTGTTGATAGCATTTAAATGCAATATTCACACACGAATTCAATAAGGCGAAGGCAAAAATGTGGCCCCAGGATACAGTTAACGGGAACCCAATCCTTATTTAATTATTTCACGGATTGTACTGAACCATATACACTGCATCAAATCACCGTCCATAATCAGTTATTATTTGATTAAGCCGTAAACAGTTTCAGCTTATGTTTAATCGCATTAAATTATAGTTAAACCATTTCAAAGTGTATCGATTTTGTGAATTTCTCGCATGCGTTCTCAATTGAGGCGAGTTCATTGTCGACCGGCTATAACAGTTGTAATAAAAATTAATCTCCATGCAGCGCATCAACGTTTATGCTGTAATTATAAAACTGGCTATAGTTGAGTGACCTTACAGTAATGAATATGTCTGGTCATTTGCGATGTGATGTGGTTGGGTCAAGCGTGACAGTTACAATGGGCGGTGATGATTGAGTTACTGTTACGACGAATGCCGAAATAGTTTTGTGCTAGCTGGTGCTTGACCTAGGTTTCGCCCAGAAACTTAGATTACCCAGATGGCAACTAGTTGTTGTCAAGCCGAGATCAACTTAGGTCGGTCCATAGATGCCTCATCCAGCCTCTTTTTTGACGCATATGATGAGTGATCCCGTTCTTCTATTAATAGTCCCTTAGTATGTGTAACTTTTATAGTGTATCCTGTGGCAATAGCAAAAGGGTTTCCTCTCAGATATAATATACTTGTGTCAGCGCTTCTCAGAGAATTTTGGTGGGATACAACTGGGGTCATGTAGTTCCATCAAGGGCCAATGTGAATAATTTGACTATCTGTAGTAGGAGTCACAGTCTAGGTGGAATATCAATGGCGAATTGTAAGACACCATTAGACGGTGCTTATAAGTGCTCGATCAGCTACATGTAATGGAAGAAAAAACTATTCAGAACAACCGCCCAAAGTCCCCGATCGAAATTTTGGACAAGGCTTTGTACGTTGCTGGCAGCAATCCTTGAAGTACTTTTAGTAGGCGCTTTTTTGTATGAGCTTTAGGTCTTCTAGCGATGCGGTCCTTATTTCAATTGTTACATTTCATTCATTTTAGACTGCAATAAATCTCCATAATGTGTGGACCTTCCTTGTCTGTAAAATAAAAACAATTCAAAATGTCCGACTATGAAAACATGTGTGAGGTACTTGTCTACCAACATAACAAAATAAAAAACTAAAACCCTCTGTATTTCTTAAACACACCTCGTACATACTCCTTTCAGTTAAAATATTGTGAATCGCTATCATTATTACTAATCTTCTTTTTATAAGCATTTTTTTTTCTGAGGCAATTATTACCTCTTAGATTGCGAAGAAGTATTTAATATAAAACCTTATGATTCGTATTAGACGCACTCTAATTATTTAGCTTCATAAATCTCTCTCAATTAATTTCAAAATTTAGTAGCCTATCACACAACGTTCTATAAAGTATATTAATCCACTTTTGCAAATTGTAAACTGATGTAGAGATTTTTGAATAGCTACAAGTCCATTTAGTTATTTTATGCAATAAATTTTCATTTCGTCTGCTTCACTATTGCAAATATTTTCTAATAAAGCATTTTGCAAAGGGCTCAGAAATAAAGAAAATTTTGTCACCAAATAGTCTGCTACACATTATTTGCAATTCCAGTAACAAACATTTCCCACACACTGGCTTTCCTTCAGGCCATAGTGCGTATCTTAGATACTCACATGCCACTACAACTTTTCACAATTTAAGCTTTAATTTCACAAAGCCTTTGTCGACATGCACTCAAATGTAAAGTGAAATCTTGAATAACACTAAGAAAAATGTAAATGGCCCCGAAAAATTCACATGCACGACTGCCTTAGCCTCAGGCTACATACCGAAGCTTCATTCTCTATTTAAACAACTCTGATGATGACAATGATGTTGATGAGGAGTGTAAGCTGCAGTCTGGTCTGAGGCCTCGTATTACAGCAGAATGAAATGTGTGTTCATTGCATTAGACTCAATTTCAGTGTTCTTCAGTTGTAGTTACTCTTAGATGTTTTTATGTTTGGTGTGTGTGTGTGTATGAGTTGGCGGGGTTTGACAAGGTGAGGCGAGAATATCCTTCTTTGTTGTTTCTTTTTCCATTTTAATTGTCAGTGTAAATGTTGCATTTATGCTGCGTTGAGCAGCTGCTTCTTTCGCACTTGGCTGCCAACCTACGGGTATGTCAGGGGTTTTAATTGAGTTTACTATTGAAGTGTTGTCAAAGCATTGCATGTTTATAGGCGCCTTGTTAAATTGAGTAAAGAGTTTGTCCTGGGTTTCTTTACTTGGCTTTTAGTAGACAAAAAAAAAATAAAAAAAATAAAAAAAATAAAAAATAAAAAAAACTAAGTGTTGAAAAAGCTTATAAATTATTAACCCTTCTATGCCCAACTGATAACTCATTTTAACTTTCTGACAGTTGTTGGTAATATTTTTTAATGTTTACGAAATAAATATTTATAAAATAATACTGTAAGGCCACAAATGCCACTTAACGTGTTCCACTTTGTCATTAATAAAAATTGTTCATAATATTTTAATGCCTTTGGTTTTTGCGCTTATGATAGGCCAACATAAATTTTCACTGACAGTTGTATTTCATCTTTTTGCTTCATCCTATTTGTTTTTATTTGAATTATTTAATGTTTGTTTTGAGCGTTTTTACATTTTGATTTAAAAAGTTGAATCATCCAAATACGCTTTAATTTTTATTACCGCCGCAACGCAAAATGACAAAGGTAGGAATGAAACTAATTCCATTACATACACGCTTTAAAGTGATTACAACTACAATAACCGCCATGAAATTATATAAGTCAAACAAGCTGTTACTTTCATTAATAAATGCCATTATACGATATTTGTTTCGCTCAGTTGCATGCAATGCCGTGATTATGCTGCAGGTGTGCAGTAAACACCTTTGGTGACAATAAAGTAGATAAACCGAATTTGTTTACAGTTAGTTTTTTTTTCATTTTTAAGGTAAGGGTTAAATAGTGAAGCACTGTATAATTATGAATCCGAATTATTAAGGATTCAGCATTATTACTTTATTTTGCTGATTATAAGGATGGCAAATCTACGCAAAAGTGGCAGAACTACCTTTCACTGTCGGTAGCTGCCAACGTCAAACTCATCATTAGTATGGGTGTTCCTACAAACGTTTGAACATTCATAGCAGACAGATGTAACCATCTGTGGCTTTCTATTTATGCAGCAGCAAAAAATAAATCTAAAAAAATCGAAAACAGAAAAATTACAACTGAGTAATGTAACCACACTTTGAAGCTTTAATACAATTTAAAAAAATATCATATGTAGAGGGTTTTCCAACAGGATTGATATAATTTAAAAATTAAATAAAAAAAAAAACAATTATTTAAAAAAAATATTATGAGAAATGTTAAACCTTAGGTTACTTGGTGAAATCAATTCGTTTTCACAGTTGAACCAATTTCTAAAGCGAAATATTAGTTTGTTGGCTTTTTTCTCCAATAGCGAACTAGATTTATGGTCTTGGCGGTGACCTATTGAATAGTGATATAACACTATCGTATCATCGGTAAAAAATTAAAATCAGAAAAAATTCTAACTCAAATATACAATGAAAAAATTCCTTACAAATCCATCAAGTTTCCGTAACCTATATGCCGTTTTAATACAATTTACAAAAATATACATACATTTACAAGAAATACTACACAATCGTATATAAAAGTTTAAATCAGCTTCCAAATATCACATCTCTTAAAATACGACTTCAAATTAGCGCATAAAGGAATATAATAATATACGAAATCCCGATATTAGCCAAGCGATTTGGGGTAGAGTCAATATTCTACATTTTGATTAAATAGAAAAAAAAAGTATGTTATATAAAAATTTAAATCAGCTTCTCCAGATATCACACAGCTTATAACACGACCACAAATATTCCAAATACATACGAATATAGGATACTAAAAATATAATGGCTGGATTCATAAGAGTAATTAGAAACAAAAAAGTAATTATATGTATTAAAAAAAAGAGTCCACTTTGTTAAAAGTAAAGAAATTCCCTCCGAACACAGAGCCAGAAAAAATATTTTCCAGAGTCTTTACTTTATGAACCGTTTTTCTGAAGAATCTTTACTACCCTAAAGGGCGAAGTCAAAAAAAAAATATATAGATATACAGTATGTCAAAAAACTGTTTGTTGCAACGTATGTCATTTTGATGAAAGTGTTACAGAAAATTGTTTATATGAAATCATATAGGTTCCCGTCACCCACGAGACTTTTTATAGAGAACTAGCAAAGGCCACAGCGTAGCTCGGTAGTTGTGTGGAATAAAACTAAAAACTGAAAAAAGTGAATGATTGCTTAAGTGTGTTTGTTTTTACTGAAAAAAGTAATGGCCAAAAGTTTGGAAAACATTTTATATATTTTACAATGCTATAACGGGAAGAATGCAGCGCAATCAAATGACAAACTTCGTGCTATTTATTGGGACGGTACTCTATCACAGATAACTGCTGAGAAACGTGTCGCTCAGTTTCTTTGTAGAAATTTTGATATGAAAGATGCACCTTGTTCTGGTGTCTAGTCAATGAAAAAGAGGGTGAAACTTTGAAGTTGGTGGAGCAAGAGTTGGTCAAGTACATCCGCTTTTGATCAAGCAATAGCGAATGTACTAAAAATCAATGACGTGACAGTTTGAAATCATCTGAAAAGAAAAATGGATGATGACCAACGCAAATGATTATGGCCAAAGACCGGTGACTCTCCACAATCGACTTCAAAGTTTGCATGCATGGACCGCTTGTATAATACGAAGCAATCAAGAAAAGCGACCACATTATTATTATTGGGAGTAGTGTTCCATCATAATAATGCTCAGCCAAATACAACTTTGATGACTCGGCACAATTTCATGGAACTTGGTTGGGGAGTTTTGATAGCCCGTACAGCCGGGCACTTTGTGCCGTCTGACTAACATTTCTTTCGGTCTTTGCAAAACTCTCTTTGAGTTTTTCGGCGATATACCATAGCAGTTCTACTATACCAACCTGGCGATGATTTGACATTGATACAAAGCGTATTCTAGGACATTATTAGCCCTGATAAGCGTTTAATAAACAATTTTAAAAAAAACCACATTCGTTCCGGAACAGGCACCGAGAGACTTACTCCGGCCTAGGCTTGCGAACTCTCGGTGACGTCACGCTCGCTGGCATACCAAAGACACAAAATGACAGTTTCAGTCAGTCAATTTCAGTGAATTTATTACTAAATTAGCTTGAAATTATTTTTTATAAAGAGACATAGAATTAAATTAGCGTTATCTAAACTAAACGAATCCACCAAGAAAAACAAAGCGAAACAAAAGCTAAACCCCGAAGCCACATGCATTATTAAATATTGGCAAACATTGCTGTTTAATTTTGTGTGAAATGCAAACCAAACTCAGAAATTAGTTGAATTTTGCGCAAATAAAACAAATTGAAACTAATTTCGCGCATTTTTGGTTGCCCTTTTGCGCTTGTGCGCTGTGCAAATGCAAAATACCAGAGTAAGCCAAAAGCGGCAACAACGACGACCGCGCAAAAAAGTGTTGCAAAACTACAAAAATTTATTTTACAACCGCAAACATTAAATCATAATTAAATCTTTTGGCCAGTTACAAATGAATTTGTTAGTTGCCGAGTGCCTAGCGGCCTGTGCGACTTCGACTGGTCTGCGCCTGAGTTTTGGTGTATTCGCTGTGACGCTCATTGAAAGCAGCTGCCGCCAAAGAAAACCAAAGTTTTGCTTTTTTGAGTGGCCGTAAAAAAATTGCATTACATGCGAAAAAGTTTTGCCGGAAAACGAGAAAATCCAGGAAAACGCTTCGAAGTTGTGCTGGGAAACACTCGGAAAATCGTCCGAAAAAGATATGAAATTAAATGAAATGAAATAGTTTACACGCAAACTGTGACTGCAATGGTGTTAAATGATATTTATTCCCGAATAGCGGTTGCTTTTTAATGCAATAAATGCCACCGTAATGACTGCATGAAAACGCTACGAAATGTTGCATTAAAGCGAACCAAATACTATCAAACGTTATAGTCATAACTCGTTTGAAATGCTATACGCGTACGTTTGCTGTTCTTCACCGATATCTATGATGCGACATGGAAAACCACTCAAATGTATTGTTTACTGACGCAGCGAATGATGCAAAAATTACAAATAAATATGCTAACGTTTCCAACAAAGGCACAAACCCATTGGCATAGAATGACTGCATTTGAAACTGGCTTGTTCAATTCGTTTGCCATTGTGCTTTGTCAGTCCTTTTACTTTTATTTCTGCCGCTTTTTGTACTTTAACTCTGTTTGTAGGCTGTCCAAGTTGCATTTTGCCGCTGCAAACAATAACTGTGAAAACAAACACTAAAAATATGAGCGAAAATAGTAAATATGTCCGAAGGCGATATGCCGTGAATTTCTATATAAATTCCAAAAAGTTTTGCGGCAAGCGCGAATTCCATAGCCGCTTTCTGGAGTAGTTAGTTGTGGGCGTGAGTACGATTTGATAACTATGGTATTCACGTATTGAAATAAAATGATTACTAATTTTTATTATAATTGCAGTTGTTAGAGCGTTGCTTTGAAAAATGGCAATTAGTGTTGTAAAACACCCAAGGGCGAAACAAAATTTGCGGTTGGAAATACACTTAAAATTCATGAAAAACTGACTACCAAAGTCAAGCAATAAAATAATAATTTTAGATTTATTTCGCTGGCAAAGCTTGATTCTTTTTTTATTTTTATTTTATTTTTTATTTATTTTTAACATTTTTTTTTTTTTAAACTTTTTTTTAAATTTTTGAGGTTTATTCTATTTAGATTAATTTTCTATAGTGAGTTTTTGTCGCGTCTGTGTGTTTTATATAAGCTTTTCACAATTAAGAAAACGCATTGTTAATAAGAAAATAATACTAGCGAAGTTTTTCGACATGAAAGTTCTGACGTAGAAGTCAAGTAAAAAGTCATCGTGTGAATACAGACTACAATTTAAATTGACAATGAAGCCGACATTTTATTAGAAAAAGTATGTTACCGTATGTAAGTACCGCCCTATCTATCTAAAAAGTTGAAGATTAGTTGCATGTGACCGCTCTCTTGTCACATTACCATCTCATGAAGAGGTGATAAAAACCTGACAAAAATGTAACCGTAAAAGAAAATATATATATAGAAAGATATTTTTCTGTAAGAGCAACTCAATCCAAAAATTCATTAACAGTGTTTGCCACTTTTTTGTCAATAAAAGTCTATCTATTCATTGGAAAGAGAGACGGTATATCGCAAAGTGAAAACAGTAGTTTGTACACCATACTAAGGGGTGATAAAGGTCAAACCTGATCTAAATGCTATGCAAATTCGAATAGTCAGTGATTGTTGGAGCTCCTCTTTATTCATTGCTTAATATTTAACACTGATTTAACCTTTCTAATGACATAGTAAGGCATGAGAATTAAGACATTAATTTTTTTGATTAGCACTACACCCTACTTTGGATTCACTAGATAGCACAGGAGGTAAAAACAAAAATAACTTCAACATTTCAAGCAAATTTCAACATGCCTAGTAAATTGAGGAATGTGTTGAGATTATGCTCTTCTTTTCAATTATGCAATTTTTAGTATACTTCTAAGGAGGGAAAAAATATATGATTGGTACCTTTTTTTTGCAAGAGCTACGTAAACGAAGAAAATGTGACTTCACGTGCTACCGTCCTTTATCAAAGTTATCCAGTGTTCCAGTAGCATTTTCCATTTCATTTTTGGCACTGGTCCTAGTGTCATACAGCCTTTATAAAGCGCCTTGGGTCGAAATAGCCTTTTGTAGCTCATATTTTTTTATACCACTCGCAGAAAACTTCAACAATTTTAAATCGAACACAAAAACAAGTGTACTGACCCACTTTTGTTCATTGTTCAACACTCAAAACAGCCGCACAGATACAAAACTAGAAATGAAAATACAACCAACCAACTGTTGACAGTTGCAGTACAGAACGCAATCATTTTATGTTATGGCCATTTTAAGCTGCCGTGCATCCGATACTAACAGGCCCCGCAAAACCCGTCATTTAGGCGTCGTTAAAGCGTTTCTCTTTCTCTTACCAGTGCTTGTTGCCATCTAAATAACCGACAGCATTTTTTAACACAGAAACAAACGCTCAAACGTAGACAGATCTGTTGTGGTGTTGAAAAGGATATATGAATGCGACTGGTCGTTCAGGTTTAGTTGGTTAGTGGGTGTTTTGTGTAGTGTGGGAGTGAGTGAATATCCCGGAGGTTCGTCCAGTTCTTGCAAAAAACTATCAATAACACTTAAAAGCCTTTTTGAATATTGTACAGGCACACTAACTGGAAGCATAAGTACACAAAAATATTTTGTACATTTGTCGTTCCCGTTCGAGTTGTTGAGTTTTGTTTTGCGGCCAGGCGTGTGAGAATTTATTATTTTTTTAGATTCGTACTGGATTTCGTATGTTGCTTATCTTGCTTTTTAGTTAGTCTGTTGCCACTCTTTTCTATTGGAATTTTTATTTAAAAATGCAATGTTGTCAGTGATGAAATGAAAAATATGCTCTTCAAACAATTTCAGATTTTCGGTTTGTCTGTTTCAGATGCGTTATATTTGATGTTTTTAAAATATGGCCAGAAAATGTGTTAGAGAAATAAAAAAAAAAACGGTATTTAAAGATGGCGACCTGGCTTTAAAAATAAAAATAAGCATTATTTGAGAGCCTACGATTTTTTGAATTAGGTACATTTTTCAGAGTTCGTTTAAAGAAGTAGAATAGAGTAGAATAGGGTAAAAGTGTAGAACATAGTAGAATAGAGTATAATAAAATAAAGTAGAGCAGAATAGAGTAAAGTATGTTAAACAAGAGTATATTCTAATAGACCTGTGATGAGGCAAGATACGAACCCAGAATTGAAAAAAAAAGAGATTTATATAGAACTAGCAGATACCCTTCGCTGCGTGTTGATGCCTCTTGGCATGCTGTTGCCCATGTCGAGATTCTCGTTGTTTTTCGTTTTAAAGTGCTCTATTTTTACTTCTTCGCTTTGCCTCAGATGTCTTTTTTCCAACTGATGATTTATTTCGTGGCATTATTTAACATTTTTATTTTAAATTTAATATTTAATGTACCTTCTATTTAATAAATTTACTAAAGTCTTCTTCGTTACTTGTTCAAATTATTTAACCGTTTTGTGAGTTAAACCTTTTTTATTTTATTTATTTGACAGATATTTGATTTTGAATTTGATAGACTTTTCGACGGCAAACTGATGAAGCAATGTTAGTTCATACAAATATTCCTATTTATTTATTGTATTTCCCCCGATTTTCACGTTATACTAAAGCCCGAAACTCCACAGTATTACTTGACAGGCTATTAGAGAGTTTCCCTGAAAATGTTATCCAAATCGGCGCAGCAGTTTCGTCATCTATAACAGACACACAGACAGACAGACAGACAGACAGACAGACAGACAGAGATACATCGAATATTATATATATATATTTAGAAGATAGATAATCCACCTTAAATCCACCACCATCCACCTTAAAATTCATTTAGTTAACCAAATTTTATAATCCGCTTTTTCATTCTGCATTATAATAAACTGAGTACTTTTAGTCCAGTGAATTGTAAATGTGACCTATTTTAGTAACTAAAGATGTAAGCACTTCAAATAGATTTGCATAAGAAGTCAACAGTCAGCCGCAAAACCGGGTCACTTATGTGTTTAGGTGCAACTTTATTTGGTGTCTCCTGTAAGTCAAGACAAGACGACAAGAAAAGTCAAGTCGAGCCACAGTCACAGTAGCAACGGTGACAGTATTAGAGTTATTTCCATAATGCTCGCTGAGTTCTTTAAGAAAAGTACAAAAATATTCAACAGTAGTTTTTGCACACCACAACAAGTGGCATGCATAACCAAATATGCTTTCTAAGGAAAAAGTTGCTCAGCATCTAATGTAATGCAATACCAGTGAGCGAATGTAGTCGTAGTGCATACTTTAAGGCGCTTAGCGTTCAAGCTACATATGTGCACGCATTGTTGTTGGTGTTGCATCCTGAAGATCATAAATATAGTGGCATAAACTAAGTGAAGTATGAGCTAAACACTAATGGTGTTACTGCTGACGCTTTGCCAGACTCACGCCTTATAGTAGACTACACAATTTCACTTGGGATATAAATCTCAACAAGTCTCATTTTTTCAATGTTTTTTTACAGAACATACAAAAAAGTAAGCAAGACAAGACAACAGACAACTGCAGCAGTTGAGCAGAAGTATAGCAAAGTCGAAAAATGCCATGCATGTGCGCATGAAAATATGCAAGAAATATTTTTTTAGCAGTTACTCCTATTTTTTATGTTAGAAACTTTTAAGCATATTGCTGAAGACACTTGCACTGTTTGATTAGATTTTTAGTTGGGGTGCCCAGTTTTCACGTAGCCTTTCTATTAAAATTTTCTTTTTATTTTTGTAGTTTGTTTTCTTTTAATCTTACCTCAGCCATAACTCGTTTAAATTTACTGCCTCATGACGCACTCATTGCGTAATTGCACTCAGCGCATCATTAATCACCCACTTACTCGCACCCATACAGAGTCATTCAGTGCGTCTGTCTTTTTATCCGTCAGTCTGCCCAACATTGATTCGGTTGGCCGCTTCTTCATATGTGGCTTCACTGCTTTTCACTCTCTACTCGTACCATCACATCACAATACAACACATCACATCACATCACATCTAGCATGGAGGCTCGTTGCTCTACATTACATCTACGCTCCAATGACCCATTTTAATTTGTTGACTTTGGTAGTCATTTTCTACCTGTTTTTTATCGACGGGGTTTAAGTTCTTTTCATTAAAAAAAAAATTTTGATAAAAATTGAAAAAAAATAAACAAATAAAAAAAATAAAGAAATCTGGAATTGCCCCTAACGTGTTACTATATTTATTGCATATTTTAAATGTGTAACGTTTAAAATAATAATGAAGCATGCAGCATCACTTTATGCCCTACACTGCTTATTGCTCTTTTCAATGTTTGTTTATATTCGAAAATTGGAGCACTAAAGAGTGTAGAGCGTAAAAGTCATTTCCATTATCCGATGAATTTTTCGACGTTTGAATGCGTTCCACGAATTTATTTCGTAGTTTTTACATTTTTTGCTAGTGAATATACCAGTGCTACAGCAGTTCCGTTTTTCCGTCTATCTATTTTATTGGGATCTTTTTCTGAAATAATTTTGAAAAAAAAAACCAAATTAAAATAGAAAAAATATTCTTGGAGGTTTGGACAGGTTCTAGGCTTTAAAATTAATTGAAAAAAACATGGTCTTTCGCTATAGAATTAGTTGTTGGAAATATTATTATCAATGGCTAGTTTATCAGACTTTATTTTTTTGTGGATAAGGCTTAAGAGTTTTTTTTAAATCTTTAAATCCTTATTATATTAGCTTTCGAAAATGAGAATCTTGTTTAAAAAATTGTTTGTCGTATAACAAAGGAAATTTATTTTATCAAATGTTTACCATGGTTATTGATAACCTCTTGCCATCTTTCGGGTAAAACTATAATCCCGCCTTTGTACAAATTTTGGGGTTTCTGATCAGAAAACTAGCGCAATACCGTTTTACACTCATTTAGGGAATTTATTATTTCGCCGCAAGATAGTTCTGCTTGGAGCGAAATAAATGGTAATCTATGGTTGCTAGGTTCGGACTATATACTGGGTGCATTAACACTGCCCAGCCGAGTTTCTTCATAACAGTAGTGTGGCCCAGACTTTGTCCTTTCAGTTGACCAGTTGACTTCTTAGTTGTGGACAATAGAACTATGAATTTATCGTGTGCCCAGATTGGAGAAGCTTATAATGCACAGGATCCCTGCAGTCCCACCAAATTTACAAGAACAATTGGCTTTTGCATAGCGTCGGCTCTGCAATGGTTTAAGCAGGCTCACTTTTTTCGCACATTATTGTCGTATGTTACCCTTTACCCAGAAAAGGTTCCAAATCATTCCGTCTGAGTAACATTTCGTAAATTCAAATGCGTTCAATAATATTTTTTCTGTCAAATTGTGTGGTAGCCATACATACAGTTTTTTGCATAGCCATAATTTTTTAAATGTTCTAAAACTGTGTTATGTTGGATGTCAAGATCCTTAGCGATGCCAAGTGTACTTATGTATGTGTTGGCTATTCTCCACTTTTTGGGTGCCAGGTCGATCATACCGAGACGCGAGTTTGACATCGACATTTCTCGAACGAAACTCGTTCGAAGAAAGTACCTTCTCCATGATGTGCAAACATTTTTTCAGAAGCCTTTGCTGCAGAATAACATATTTTGAAGAAATAAAGTAAATTGTAAGAGGATCTCCCCTGGTAGGTATTCAATATATTTACGCAAAAATAACTGATTTAATAACGATTTGTTAATTATTTTAGAAACATGGTCCTACCAGGGCTACCTTCTCTTCATTGCTGAGTAATATTCTCAGAACGGTTTAATATGTACAGAAATGTCACTTTTTAAATCTAGCAATTCAAATATTTGGAGGAAGGAAAGTCGTTATAGGGGATCCTACTAGCGAATTACCAATACGTCTCTCCTTAAATTCTCTTTTTTAATATACGACAACTCATTATAAGCCTTTTGAAGTGACATTTTTCTATGATTATCACTTAAACTAAAATAAGTAGATGCTGATCCTGATTTAGCTTAAATACCTTTAAACGGCGTATTTTCGACTTAACGCTTCCAAATATCATAAATCAAAGTCTCTCTCTTTTGCAAAACTTTTACAAAATGGCTACAGATTTTGAGTTACTAAAAAAAAAAAAAGAAACAAAACTCCACACACACACTTTCTTTTTGTAAGAGCTTATAATGATGGCATCAAAATCACTTAAGGGCTTAAAAATGCCACATTGGACTCAACAATGAGTACGATTGTGCGATACTTCAGCAGCAGCAGCAATAATAGCACTTCATGTGAAGAGTAGGTCATCACGCCAACTTCAAATAGTAGTGTTGCATTGTTTTTTCTCAGGAAATTTTGGTAGCATACTCGTGGGGTCGGAAGCATGAGGGTATGCCAACGAAGCAGTAGTCAGCGAGTGACCCTGCTAAAGCGTCAGTTCTGACAGCTTAGGCTCACTTTGTCCATCATGCACGACAGAAAAGTAAAAATATTTTTGCAACAGCTGTTTTTACACACATAAACGAGTACATATATATCATATATACATATTTACGACACCGGACAGAGTGTGTGTGTGTGTTTATTATATTCCTCTGCTGTAGCCATCAACTTAAGCCGTTAACAAGCCGGTTAAAAAATTTTGACTTTACTCGTTTTACTTTTTGTTTGTCGTATAGCCGGCACAGCTTAAAAGATAATTGCCAAAAGTTGTAAAAAGTTTTTAGTATATTTTTATAGATACTTTTTTTGGCGCTTGGAGAAGTGACTTTTTATTGCCGGCAAGTTTGGCTTTTTGAATCGTTTTCTATGTAATACATCATCATATCGGCATTTGTTGTGCCAGCCACTATCAAGCAAAGCTCTATCTCCTTTCGGCTGTTAGCGTGTGTTTGTGTACGATGTTCGTCCTTTTAGGTCCTGTTTTTATATAAAATATTTTTATATTTGTTTGGGCAGTTGTGAGTAGTTGGAAAGTGCTACTGGATTGTTTTGCACAGATTACTTTGTTTAATTGAGTGTTTTAAAGAAGTTTAGTTTTAGTTTGGCGACAGGAGTTGGATATTTTAAATACTCTCAACGCTTTTCCGTTGTTTATGGGGGAATTTTGTATCGGGATCGAGAGTGTAAAAGACGTAGACATGCACTAAGTGAAATTAGTCTTGTGGTTCATATTTTCAATAACTTAGATATGTTCATTGAGGTCTTAATGAGTATACATGAGGACTTAAAAAGATGTTCAGTTTTATTTAAAAAGATTAAGACTAAAGCAAACTTCCTTTAATAATATTATAATATAATAATATTATATTAAGCATAATATTTGATGCTGTTTAAAGTAGCATCTGTTTAGACTTTGTGGCCATTTCATTGCTTCAAAATTTTTGATTTACTAAACTTGTGGACAGCTGAAAAATAGAGGAAAAAGCAGTTCATAAACTTAAATGGTCTTCATAAAATCAGATTTTAGCTTCTAATTTTAAGGAGTTTAAGGAAAGTTTACATCAAACTGGACTACATATTTTTACAGTCATATTCTCAGCACTCTATCCAAAGAATAGATAGACTGTAAATGGTAAAAAAGGGACAAAACAGTGTTAATGAATTTTTGGATAGAGTAGCTCTTATAGAAAAAGCTCTTTCTCTATATAATTTCTGTTACGGGTTCATTTTTTTCAGGTTTTTATACCACCTCAGGAAGTTACGACAAACTTAACAGAAATTTGGATATACACTGGTAATGGCACTTTAAAGAGACAACAAAAGTGGACAATAACGTAATTTGATAAGTAATCGCGAAATTGTTGTAGTCACGATAATTATGAAAAAAGAGGTGTGTTAAAGTTTTTGGGGGAAAAAAGTGATCTATTTTCAATACCGGACAATATTTTTGAGAGAAATGATCTATTTGAGTTTAGTTTCTTGACGTGGGTAGCGCATAAAAAACAACCATGGTGGTGCCATGAGCCAACCGTCTCTCGCGCAATTCAAAGTACACAGTAAAGAAAAAACATTTGGAAACACCATATGTTAAACTCAACTTAACAGAGCGGCTACATTAATCTTTTAGACTATCATTAAAAGGAGTTTCTTTGTAACTTTCAAATGTGTAGCTTTCAATGTGTGTGAGAATAGCAAAAACGACAAAAGTCTCTATTTATTCAACTAATTTACAACTTTTAGATTCATTTTTAGGCTTGTCACTGTTATGATGAGTTAGTTCGGTGTTTGGCAAACATAATTTCTTATTCTTATTTTGTACTCTGAGTTTGATAGCCTACAAACTGGTCAGGTTTAGTGGTCGGTGCCTTCATTGCCGTTCGCAGCCATAAGGAGTTGAGATACTATTTATTGTTATAAAAAGAGTTAAAAAGAAGAAGCAGAAGGATAAGCGCACAGTAGTGCCTTAAGGGTTCGATGGTTGTTCTATGGCATATTCAATTGCCTGAAATACACAATAAAAGGCATTGACTTGATGACGACTTTACTTGAGTCCTGATGCGACTAATTAATGTAAGATAAGTGTAAGACCTAAGTGTTAGACCTAGTTGTAAGAGGTAGTTGTAAGAATAAGTGTAAACCCAGCTGTAAGAATAAGTGCAATGGCCAATCTGACAATACCCAAAAAGATGGAAATAAGGCAAGCGACTGACTGAAGACAAGCAACTAGTCAGTTTCGGTGTCTCTTTCGAAAAATAACGTTTAATAAAGAATTGCGAACGACAAATTTAGTTTTACCCTGACATTATTAATGGTTTATCTTAACAGTCTAAATGTCTTTGTGGTTGATTGCTAAGAGGTCGATTTGGGTTTATTACTGCAAGGAATATCTGGTGCTGAATGAAGAACCTCCTCCACGATCTTTGATATATGGGTGTCTCGATGAATGAGAAAGTTCCGGACGTATCACTGCGCATTGACAAATTTCCTGAGCTTGGACTGAATTTGTACAAAACAAAAATATACCGATACAATGGCCTTATTGCTTATGACTGACAAGTTTTCATTACTTAAAAACACAAGAAACAAAAAAATGAGTAAAAGTATATCTTGATGAGAATTTCTTATTACATTCGCCTCTATTCTCATGAGGCTCAGAAAAAATATCTCGCATATCATCTATCAATGACCATCCTTAAGATGAAGTCACCCACCTTGGTTATTATAGCACAAGTATCTACATAATTTATCTTTCTGCGTCAGTGCACCACAACACGGCATCACTTTAAAGTATGCCACAAACAACAATTAAACTTTCTTCTTCTTTCTTCTTTGCCTAGTAATACAAATTGGCCATCTGTATGCTAGTACGTTTCCCTACACTGCCCGAAACCCAGAGGCACGCACACGAGCAATTTGTGCGCAAAATAATCCCAAGTGCATAATTTCCACAACGGAGCACTAATTTTTAGGCTGACCACAGCACTGCAACGAGCCGAACCACAGACACCAACGATGACGACGTTCTCTGAAACGAGTTGCTGCTTCATTGGTACTGTTGCGTACTGTTGCTTGTATGTTGTGCAGGGTGGCCTACTTAAACTGTAAACTTTATTGCAAGCAAATGTTGTCATTTAAAATTTATATGATTGTTGTGACCGGTGTGTGGTGAAGCGCATGAGCTTTGAAGTGTACTGTGCAAAATGAATGGCATAACGGCAATCGGAGGCAACAGCAGCAGCAGCAGCAGCAGGAGCAGGAGCAGGAAAGTGGATGACAACTCTGATTGTGTGCATGGAATCGGGTGTGCGTTCGGCTAATTTCATAGAATTGTGCAAAATGAAACGGAAATTGTCGAAGCAGTGAGCAACCGAAAGTTGAAAGTTTTCTAAAGTAATTTTACAGATTTACGTATAACGGAATTCGTATGCATTTCATATGCATCGCATCGGGGTTGACAGCAAATGCGCACTTAACACGTTTCATGCCCAAAGTCGAAAGTTCCCGTTTTCTCTTTCTTTGGTTTGGTTGGAATAAGTTTTCTGTTATCGTTGTTGTTGTTTATTATTAACACCCGCACAAATTATGACTCTCGCTCAAAGTTATTATATTGTGTGTGAGGGTGCGGCTGACAGGGACTTGGGGTTTTTTGTTTTCATTTTGTTCAAGACCAAAGTTGCGTGTGAAATTTTTTAATCGTTTTAAAGTGCGAGCAACAAATTATGAGTTTGGTAAAAGTTGGTCTCTGGATGCGTTTGGCATGAAGTGCTGCTAAACGCTTTGGTAGAGAAATTAATAGCGAAAGTTGGAAACAGGTTTAATCGATTTCTGGAGGGCTTTAAGGTAATTTAAGATGTCAAATTTGTGTTTTATGAGTTTCACGACAATCGTAGCAATGAATTTTGAGCGTTTTACCGTATTAAATTTTTAAAGAGGTTGTTTCAGAGTTCTGTGTCTCCTTAAAGTGTGCGCCAAGACCCGTAAATGTCGATTACACGACGTTCGCAAGAACTTGGCATTTCAATGACCAGTACATGGCGAATTTTACTTTGGGATGTGGTCATGCACCCGCATCAAATTCGGTTAGCGCAGCTACTAAAAACTTGGGACCATGATAAGCGAAGAACATTATCAATTTGGGCTCTCGAGCATATCGCCGTTGATTCACGTTTTGACTCGAAATCTTCTTTTGGTACGAAGCGCACTTTTGACTCAACCGCTTTGTTAACTGTCGGTTTTAGGGGATCAACTGGGTAACTGTGTGGTACGTAGTGTGCACCGGCGCTCTCATTGGTCCATACTTTATCGAGAATGTAAATGATCAGGCATTGAGAGTCAATGGAGAGCGGAATCAAACGATGGTAAACGACCTACCTAGTATGCCCTGCGGAGGACATATACGGAAGACATACTATTTAACAAGACGGTGCAACATGTCACACCAGTCACGAAACAATCAATCTGTTGCGTGAATATGTTTCGGATCATTTAATCACACTAAACGGTGATGTCAATTGTAAACATATCCTACTAAAGTGAGTTTATCTATTTGTCTATCTACTATGTCTCATTTTTTACACCGGCTCACACAGCAGTGTTAGTCGGGACCATCTCATCACAAATTCAACTCATATCGTTCCAAGACCACTGTCTTGGCTTGACACTTATGTACACTGTTTCGACTCGATCGAGGAAATAAATGCTAAATCGACGGAAGAACTGAGAGGCATATCAGCAAAGGGCTCCTCAAACTGTTTCGAGAGTTGGAAAGAAATTTGGCCAAAGTGCATTGTATCCGGTGTGGAATACTTTGACCACGAAATTGTTTTGGAGAATAGCAAATGAAGAGTTTTGCTATTGAAACTAATTAAATTTATTATTTGGACACTTTGGTTTATACAATGTGTATTATATTCTATAATACGTTTAAATTATTCTGTCAATTATTGTAATTTAACATAAAAATTAATAATTTTGACATCCTGAGAATGACATCATCGCATTTCGTACGAAATTCATCAGTTTCTCTCAAACTGAGAAAATCAAAAACTGATGAAATTTGCATGTAGCAAACATAGCAAGTTAATCCCGTCTATGCGTTAAAAAACAAAACGACAAACTCAATTTCCATGTACCCAAAAACCTAAATTTCCTGACTGAAGTTTCTTTAACAAGCAACGAGAGGAAAATGAGAAGACTCTTAACCTTTCTTTCGAACTTTGTGACACACAAAATTCAAAAGTTCAAAACCATCTTTAAGACATTACTCATACCCCCAGGTCATTTGGCATGACATTCTGCAGATATTAAATTGTTGGCAATCGAGTAGACACAGAGCGACAGAGACAGCAGACTTTGACATAGATTTCCCAACGGATAACGAGGAGATGGAACAAAACATATGGCAGCACATACACAAACACAAGGCAAAACATAGCTAAAGACTAAGTCACATTCACACCCACCCACACAGGGACACACAATGTGCATTATGAATAATTAAAGCACACCACAATGGGCTTAGACTAAGGTGTAAGCCAAGTCATGAAACCGGAGACAAAGGCGAAGTCTACGTTAGCAGCGCATTCAAAGTGGCAACTATGCAAAGTTTGAATTTCCCGTTTGTGTGAATGTGCCCAGAGTGGCGACTATCTGATAATTTGCTATAATTGCCGGAGATTGCCGGAGGTCAATTTGTGTGCGAGCGAGCGAAAAAATTAGAAATGAATCAACGCATTACACTTCATAGTCACAAATGATTAAAAATTAACAAAAGGGGAACATGTCAGAAAGAAGGAAGTTCGAAGAATAAGTCTGTAAGAAGTGCGGAAACCAAAATAAAAATTAATATTAGTTTTTTAAGAAAATACTATACTCAAACCAAAAAGTTATGGCTCGGCAAACAGTTTCACCACCAAAGATTTGCAAGGTAGGCATTAGTATTGGGTTAGTTAAAGTTTTAAATTTTATTTTATTTTTTTTTATTTTTTTTGTTTTTTTTTTAAATAATAAAGAAATAACTACATTAAATAAACAAATGTATTTTATAAGATGAGTGGCTTCATTTGGACAAAGTCTCTGGATGAGCTCTCGAGTCCTTAATATTAATATTGATAATAATAGTTAAAGCTTTAATAATATATTCGATATGCTAGCTGAAAGCATCCAACAAACAATAAATTATACAAAAATCATAAAAAGAGTTACAAGTTTGACAAAATCAATTGAATCTCTGAAAAATCTCATTTTCAGGCACAACCAACAATACGCCTGAAAGTGTGCTGAAACTTTTTTGGAATTTGTGAAAAATAAAAATTGCCATTATAACCTTTTCAGTAAATTGTTGGGAGTGCGTCGGCAGCTTATTGTAAGTGGACTAAGGTTGGGGCCTAGGCCGAAGTTCTTTGGAAGCATGCCTCATACCTCTAACATCCAGCAGTGGCGTCCGATAGCATCTACCTGCCTCACGACCCTCCATAACAAACTACCCTGGCTGAAACAATCGTAATCAATACAAGTCTTGGATATTCAAAAAGAAATAGAAGAGGCTTGTAGAAGCTCTATGCTCCTTAGAGAAGTGAACAAGAATTTAAACAAATGTATGTGAGTTTGCTTAGCACTCACGAGCTTTTGATGTACAACGTGCATAATTTTTTTCTTCCCGCCCACCATGGGGATTGAACCTCGAACTCTAGGACGGCAGCCATAGTAGTACACTTCCCCTAGCATATCGAGTCGATGCACACATTCAGGCAAATGATTTAAGTGTATGTGGGAAGCGATCCGAACGTCCTCATATCCCTTCATGAGCAAGCCGATGACGTTGTTTAATTGTATGCGAGCTTTATGTAAAGTTTTAAAAATGTTTCACATCAAAAGGAAATTGGTGACCCCACGTTTGCTACAATATTTTCTTATTTATTTATTTATTGTCCTTCATAATCGATTCATTATTTGTTACCAACCGTTTAAAGCCAGCAAAGCTTAAAACTTAAAACGAAAATGCCTTTAAAGCTTACTGTCAGCAGCTGATGCTCTTATAACTTGTTCCTCGAAAATATGCAACACAATTTATTCTAATGCAATTTACACGATAACCCAAACAATGAATTGTATGAAATGCACACCGACACCCCGCACACATAAATTCTTCACAGCCATATGCAACAAGCTGTCTGACTGTAAATGACACTGTTTCACACTCAATGCAATGTTACGCAGACGCAGCGCTTAAAATGAGGAGGGGCTCGAAAAATAAATAAATAAAAAAATATATGTATAAATCAATAGAATTCCAATACAAAAAAAAATTAATAATAGGAAACCCTTGAGAGAAAACAAAAGCAACAACAATAAACTCAAATAAGTGCTTTTTAATGCAACAATGCAACAAGGCAACAACTTCGTTGTCGTGTCGATGATTCTGCTGCTGACATCAATAATGCGATTGGATCTGTGTGAGAGTTACTTCTATGTGTTTGTGCGCTTGTTTATATCTGTGAAGAGATTTCGTTAAGCAGTTCATTCTTGTATGCATATGCTTCGAGTCGACCTCTACTCATCTCAACTCGCATGAGTCTATCGTTGCCGCCGCCGCATCTGTGTTTCAATAAATGGGCTTAAATTGAAAAGTACGCTCGAGCACTCTGTACATGTCAGAAGTTGTTGTACGAGTAATACCTCGCCTAGCGTGTTATTGTTGTAAGCCCTGCGCACATACATATACAACAATTGTGTTTACCAGCATTATTATTGAGTTCTTGTCGTCATCGTAGTCGTACTCGTCGTCAACGTCGTCGACTCCTCGCTTACGTTACTTCACGTTACCCGCAACTTCAGCACTACACTGCACCTCAAACTTTTCCAATCACTTTGCACCATTCACACCATACACAAAATACAAAACCTGGGAACACCCAACTGAACACAACCCCATTGACTGACTGAAACTTTAACTGAATCGCAGTTTTGCAGTTTCGCTGTTTGCCGGCAGTCGTGTTTAATGCGCTTACAATGTACGCTTTCATTCGCTGTTTGCGTTCGCCTTTCGCCTTTCGTTGTCGCTGACGTTAAGTGAAATGCGGCTTAAAGTCCCACAAAAGCTGTTAAGGTATTTATACACAAGTATGACATTCATGGTTGTCGGTGTTATTAAGTTCATTCTGATGTCTGACTAAGCTTGTTTCAAGGGCTGACTTAAGTTATGATTAGGGTGACCGAAACGTTTATGGTACTCGTAGGCTGTTAAGTCCACTGCATTATGCGACTTGACGAAACAACCACTATATGTATGAAATAAGTATTTTTGGGAACGGAAACCTTTTGGCGAATCAATAAATATTTAATGTGTAAATCTTCTCCTCATTAACGACAAAAAGAGAATTTCAATAGAATAACAAATCACAGGACTATTTTCAAACTCCATAGGTGCTTCATATTTTCTGACTAATCTGATTATACTTTAGTCAAATTAGGTTAGGTAAAGTTAGGGTTTGCCGGTTGTGTGAAACTCAAGAAGAAGGACTTGTATCGCAGGTTCACTAACAAGCCAAGAAACCCCTATTCTTGTTGAATAATTAAGAACCGCCAAGGATATTAGCCATAGTACTCAACTGTTGGCACAGTTTTGTGTTTTTGTAGAAATTTCAAATTTAGCTTCTGGGTTTTTGTTCCGATATGTGGCTTACAAGTGAGACATCTGTCAAACGTCAGTTCCAGTGATATTGTGATGATACCTCTGAAAATATAGTAATGAAATTTTTTCTAAACCTCTGGCCGCAAAAAATTACTTTCGTTTTTAGAATCAAGTTTAAGGTTTAGATAACTGACACAAAAGTAAAGTCATTATGTGAATGTGCCCTAATTTCTGCAAGTGGCGTCAAATGTCACTGTCATATATGTATTTCACACAGATCGAGAAATACTTGTCAATAAGTCATGATGCGATACACAGCCCGAAAAACGATTAAGATTTTGTGACATCAATTTCGGGGCGGAGTGGTCTCCCATTTTGGAAATTTAAATTGGCCGCTCAGATCCACAGATTAACTGTTCTAGACTTCTTGCTTTGGAGCTTTGGTAAATCTCGCGTTTACCACAACAAAACAGGACCGCTATCTCTAAAGAAGAAGTCGGCAATTTTGGAGCAATATGTCGTAAAGCGAGTAAATTTGTGCAACAACTCGGGAGGCGGCAATTTGAGACATATACTTTTTTTCAAATTAATGTCACCAATTATAGAGACTCAAATAAGCTTTTCATGAAAACAGAGCTCTTTTTTTTTTGAA
Organism: Cacoxenus indagator; assembly: GCA_035041755.1. NCBI lineage: Eukaryota > Metazoa > Arthropoda > Insecta > Diptera > Drosophilidae > Cacoxenus > Cacoxenus indagator. The sequence goes on along the minus strand of JAWNKX010001151.1, from coordinate 362,265 downwards.
TTTCTAACAAAATGGTATCCAATTCATACTATGATATTACTTTTGCGGCACATTGTATATGTGGACCGAATAATGGAACGTTTTCAAGAAATCAAAGAAAAATTGGTGAATCGGTGAAAAATAAGCCATGGCTCGTCTATATAGAGCTGACTTTCTGTTAGTAACTCATCTTTTGCATTCAATATAACGCCTGCTATATTATGAAGAGAATAATCTTAGGTTCAATTCCCTGCATGTTTTTTATCCTGTGCTTTTTCCACAACTACTAAAAAATTACTTAAGCCAATATCAGCCAGCCTTTTCTCGTAAAGTACAGGACTACTACCACTACATCCGATGGCGGCTTAAGAATATGGCTTACCCAACAATCCACGCTTTCATACATGAAGCTTCCTTAATTATATAACACTTTTTTTCAAACTTAAAACATTCATGTGCACATTATTAAAAAAATAACTTATTAATAAACATTGACAATGTAGAAACAAACGTTTGATTCTAGTTCGCACTTGAATATATGTTGAATTCATTAGTTCACAATAATCAGTCTTGAATCATTAGTAGTTTTTATGCAACAAGTTGACAAAAGCAACACATAGAAGATTTAACGACTTCGCCCTACATATTCTTGTCTCATCGAATTCTTCAATAGTTTTGCCAATAAAACGCAATCCTATTAACGTTGCCAACTGTGAGACACTAACAAGCAACAATAAATGAAAATATTTTTTCCATTTGCTGATAGCAAACAAGACAGAAACAGACCAAACGGATGCCTGGTACTCGTACTCATATATCATGGCTAATATGCATGGAAATATTTGCAACCAAAGAGCACAAATCAGCCCACGACCGCAGTGCCGCCCTCGGAAAACACCGACAAAAACTGTCAGCATACAGGAGGAGAGGAGTGCTACGGGCATAAAAATTGCAACAGTGAAAATCAGTGCGCAATAAATTTAAATTTACGTTGTCATTTTTTAAATCAGTAATATTTATGTGGTCGATGGGTATGCCGTCCCATAATGCTGCTTTTTTTATTTTCTTGGACGACCACAATTGCGGTTCGCGCAGTGGTCGCAACAGGACTTAAATAGCCATAATTGCTGGTCGGTCGTTCGGTTGGTTGCTCGCACTCGGTTTGTGGGCTTGTTCTCGTATACCCCCAACGGTCTACATGGGTTTCAAAACAGCATAAATCAAATTAGCAAAATACCAACGAGCAACAAAGTTGCACGAACTATTAAAAGCATTAAAATATATTTGGTGTTAAAGGGAAAACACATGAAATAACAACAACAAATTCTAGAGTGTAAATGAGTGGATTTCCAAGTTCAGAATGATTGCTGCTCATGTTCTTTAGTCAATTCAATTTCGACGCATTTCATTTGACAGCAGAACTAAAAGCCACACCTACGGTACATGGAGTAAAATAGAAACTAAATTAGAACAATTGAATTGTAAATAGAGAAAAGACACAAGTGTCTGAAATTCGGAGACTCCATTGGAAGACCAAGAAAAAATCGCATGCCAAGTGAATTTTGAATGTTTGTCACGTACTTCACAAATTCACTGACAGAAGAAACTAAAGCTGAATATGTCTAAGATATGTAGAGGAAACGATACCACTCAAATGTGACTCTACTATCTCTGTCTTTCTTTCTCTCGCTTACTCAGTCCTTTACCATTGTGCACGTGTAACGCTGTAATTGTAGCACAAACGATGGCATTGATGATGACGTCCTTTATGTTGCTCAAGCAACCCCATCTAAAAGTACACAATCGTTGTCGATTGTATATTTATATCACGGTAGCAAGTGTTGTATAAGGTACGATCCGATGCTTTTTCGTACATCTGTTGAACTTTTATTATTTTGTATTTTTTACTTTATGACATTCTGTAATGGCCGCTGAACAGTTCAGAACACGAAAGCTGCAATTGTCAAGGCAACTTGGGTGGGAAAAAGTAACTGCACTTTCTGTCATCTGCCTTAGAGGCTACAAGTGTTCAGACATTTTTTCTTTGTAGAATTTAAGATTTCTCGATAAATGTAATATTACGAGTAAGACAAGGAATTGCAAAAAATTCTTTGTTTGTTCAGTGTGGTCACGTGGATGGCTTGGCAGTGTGCATCGGATTGACTTTTAAGCAAAGGATTCGCGAAATTGAATAGGGAAAAATTAAAAATCGAATTGAAAAATATTTCTAATCTCAAAATTTTTTCCTTTAGTGCATTTTAATTCTGTTTAAATAAGTGTGTTTGTTCATCTGGGTTAAACATTTCATACTCGTTTGTGTGACTCACACATACGGTCTTAAATAGTATCGACTTCTAAAGTTCTCCCCATTATCCGGCAGTTCTTGACGTGCGTGAGAATTTTTTTTATATATTATATAAAATTTAAATAGGCCAATTTTTTTTTTTGTGTTTTAATCCCACACAATTTTTTAACAGTTTTTCAATAGGGACGTACTAACTTCAAAATACTGCCGTCTACTTTCAGCTGAAAATAAAATTTTCTTAATAATAAAAAGTTTTATTTCAAAAAGTTAGGACACTCTTATTGAAAAACCCCCGACGTAGCTTTCATTAATGAAATAGCGCACACAAAAAAGGAGTCAACTGTTTGGCATGAGTTAAGGAGATAGACTAAGAAAAAATTTTATTACAGCTAAACATAATAGTATGCAAAACTTAACATAGGGTTATTCACATTGTCTATTACTTATTCAACATTATTATCAATGTTTTTACAGAAGACAACTTCCCAACTGTGGTAGGTCAAATTAAATTACACTTATTTATTTTATTTTATTTTTTTAAATTGTGATTAATTAAAACGTAGTATAAATTTGCATGAGCTTTCCAGGTATTTTAAAAAGGTTTTCAAGTTCATTGCACCGTTGCAATTATCTATATACATATATAATATATATAAATATATATATATTTTCTTATAGACTTTACAATTAGTCAGTCAATATAAAACAAGTGGAGGGCGTTCAGTAGTCAGCAGAATAATGTAACCTCAGAGCGGTCTATGCTGGTAATTCGATGTTAGAAAGCTTTATTTATTTAATTTATTTTTTTTTCTATTATAAAGATTCCTTCTACAGTTCGGAATGTTTAAAAAAAAGTTGTGCTTGCCCCACTCAAGTGGTCGTATTTTAACGGCCTGCATTGCACGACAGCTTCATGTTCGTTAAAAGTAATGTTTGTCATTTTTCCATAGGTTTTCCTATTTCCATTTGAAAAATGAATTAAAAATGGCGGAATTTCACTGAAATGTATACCAACGATTTCATTTCAATTCAGTCAACATCTATTGCAAAAAAAGTAATACTCATTAACTATTCAAACGGAATACTCATTCACGTCTCTGGCGCTGTTGTTGTACGCCACGTTCGCCGCAAGAATTTTCATTTGCTCACAAACTGTTGCATATATTCGGGCTGGCAATGGCGCAAACAAGCGCATATTTCTACTTGTTTGCGTTTTTCGTCTTCTTCTTGTTTTTATTTTATTTTATAATTTTTTCATTATTCTTTTTTTATTGCACACGCGCATTGATTGAGTTGTCTGCAATTTTTAATTTATTTTTCTGCATTAATTTTTGAATGCACAACAGTAGCACAACAAGAGCAATTGTCTGGCAACGGAAATCGTTGGACGAGGGACATAGTTTTTCCTTTTTATTTTTAAATCGATTTAAAATAAAAACAAATTTACACAATGCCGCCACACCGCACGTCATCCAACGTTCCTATTACACTTCCAGCCTAACGCAGCCGTTTTCCGCTTCGGCCATCAATCAATCAAAGCCAACACATATGCTCAATCGGTTTCCCCTAGCGGATTTAAGCGATCGCCACATCATTTTTCTGCCATCACATGTGCAAAATTACAATTGTATTTTATCTGCTTTTAATTTGCAATATGTTGATTGACATGCACGGCGTATAATGCGTGATTTTTTCGCAGCGTATTGATTGCCGAACACGCATCAAGCATAACAATGAAATTATCTTTTATTATAACGGGATTCAACTGTCTGATAGTCGCAATATATGTCGGTGTGTGTGAATGTGTGAAAAACGAGCGGAAATTAAATGAAATACACTCAAATGTCGAGTATTATAAATGATTCCCGCTGTGGGTTATAATTCGTTTAACGGGTTTGTTAAAAAAAAACCTGGCAATCCAAAAGAAGATAGAGCATCTATAAAATGTAGAAAATCTACGTCATTTGAGCGATAATTAGCCTCAGTTGTAATGCTCGGCAACTTAAAATTGACATAATACAATCAACCGACGAGTCGAACTAATACACCCCTGCGATCGTTCTTCACAAATTAGCGCTGAATGTTTGACTTGAAATCATTAATTTTAATATCCAACCACATCAGTATTATATGGGACCGACAATCGTTCGACGAGTAATAAAAGCGATTGAACTGTTCATTCGATTATTTAGGTAGTGATGTCTACAGATGCATATTAATAACTTTGTAGTTAATTCATGATCTCTGGACTATAGCTATCTCTAGGGATACACAATAAAAACAACTTTAATAAGAAGTTCAGAAATTTTTTTTTGTTTGTTTTTGTTTTTACTTTTGAAAGTGGTCAAATGTCTGGGAATGCCGCCGAAAGTTGAGTTGGAGTATGTTTCATAGGATTCCGTATATGATTGCGTCCATTTAACTTTGACAAACGTATTGATTGTCGCATAATTTTTGAAATGGATGGTATGTATTTTAGCCTTTAGAAAATAATTGAAAATTGAATTTGAAAAATAGTTTCACGTTGATTTTCCCCCCGAGTTAGGTGTGAAAGAAAAGAAGAAAGAAGCTGAAGCCGGTCCTAAATTGGATCAGTTGTTTGTATGTGAATGAACACAATGTGAAGCTAAGGCTGAAGCTGAAGCTGAAGCTGTGAAGTTAAAGTAGTTCGACTTCACCCGGCTTCAAATCCTCTATCTCCTCCTTTGAAAATGACAAGCACAGCAGACTGGGATTGTAGAAGAGAGAAAAAAAAAACCAAAATGTATGATAAGATTTGTATTTGATATGATATGATTTTGCTGGTACAGAATAAAGAATTTTTATATAATTTGAAGCACGCGTATTACAAAAATTAGAAAAAAAATTATTTTCAAAGTGCATGGACCGAAATAGCCTCTCATTCTGTACACTTGTTTTTTGGGCTTGAGCTTCAGCTTCAGCCACAGCATCACCATTCTGTTCCAGCCTTTAATCCTGCTTTCTAATAGGGTAAATTATCATTTACCATTTCTAACTTAGGAACGGTAGTTGAGAGTGCATGAAATGTTTTTTCTTGGTAAAGACCAAGGTATGAGTAGTTTTCTGTGCATAAAGCATCAGGTGAACTTCAATGGGGATTGGCCAAAAAAAGTGTTAATTAATTTCGACATCTGCGATTTTAATGCTTTCTATATTGAAACCTTTATGGGCTTTAAGCCAACCAAGCAGTGTGAACAAGAATTATTTAACCTCAAATTGTACTGCCCAAAGAATAAGGTTTATGATAGCCATGTGAAATCAGCGCTACAAAACTATACTACAGGAAATTGAAAATGGCGGCACCAATGAACTCAGAGGCATAAAAGGGTAAAAAAATTATTCTTCCAAATTAATTTCTTCGTCTTCAAAGTAATCCTGACACAATGCACTTTTGCCAATATTTCTTCCAACCTCAATTATTTCGTCGATTCCAAGCGGTGTCAACGGAGTGGTATTTTTAGTTTACAGAATAGCCAGAAGTCAATCGGTGTCAATTGCGGAGCGAATCGAGTTGAATGACACAGTATCGAAATGCCATCGCTTATTGCTTTATAGAATTCAGGCACTCCTTAGCCGACTCGATGCTTTCCAGGCCTCTCACCTTTGATCTGTGCAAAAAAATTCAATGAATACAACATATGTTGGGGATATGTGTACTAACCAATCAAAAAACAAAGAGTTGAAAGTCGAATGTACGTAGCCCGCTATATTTTGAATGTCCTTCCTTTTTGAACAAACCTCGTACCTGAGTTGACGGGCTTAATATTGAGCTCTCTTTATATTTAGCACTGCACTGCGATGGCTACTTCGATTTCCAACCATTTTTCATGTGCTTGTGAATATATTGATTGTGATAGAGTTACGTTATAGCGCACACAGGCCTACTGAGAAAGGTTTGTTCCATGATTGGAAGCACCTAAAAATAAAGCCAATCTCTTTGGATTTCAGTTGAATCAAATAACATCAATTGAGTCAACTAATATGCTGAGACCAATACGATGATTCTGCTCGACAAAGTACTCGCTAATAGTTTGCGAAATATTTTTTTTGTTTTGTTTTTGGGTTGATAAATTTTAAGTTTTGAGCGGTTGATAAATCGAAGTGCAAAAGGCGATCGGTAATTATTATCATCGTTATTGCACTGTAATTGCGAAAACTGTACATGTAAATTGAAATATGAGATATCAGAAGTGAGTCACTTAGTCAGGTTGCAGGTAAAAGCGGTTGCAAACTGTCAACTGAGCAATAAACAACATCAAAAATGATGCTAACGATTGAAAAGGGTATTCGCATTACATTTGCCACCATGAAATTGCCAGCATTTAAACAGCCGCCGCAATGCACGGTTTTTGCAAATCCCAGCGTTGCTCTTTAGTCGCGTGCAATCCAGAGGAGTGAGTCAAACACAGCCATTTGAGAGTTTACTCTGACACGGTTGTTGACTCTGTCAGTGACTCTGACTACGACTCTAACCCTAAAGCTGGCGTGGAATCCGGTTGTGACTTCGTGTCTGACCGCAAAAGTTTTGCTTGTAGTTTGTCAAATGCTCGTGTAATGAATCGCAGTTGTCAAATTGCGTTTTTGTTGACGTTGATTTAATGCGTTTAAAATGCGGCATTGGGCTGTGTACGATAGGAGGAGATGGAGCTCGGGAGTTGAATTTGGAGTGCAGCAGCAGCGTTTTCAGCTGAAATCTATTGCTAAGTGGTAGTCAAGCTTATTTGCGTTGAACATGAGGTTGTGTATCGAAGTAATTAGCGGAAGGTCCAAGTATCCAAGTATCAATGAAAGGCTTAAAATATTTTTTTTTGGTAGCAGTAGATGTGTTATATCTATTTAAGAGGTTAGTAATACTTTCTCCAGTCGTTGACTTTTGCTGTGTGTTAAAAAACGGATGATATCAAAAAAGGGCAAAATAGTATGGTGTTTGTTTGGTGGACTGTGTGTTAATAACAATAATAATATGGTGCATTACCCGCGGTTGTGGTGAGGCTGCTGACTGTGAATAGTTGGATGGTGTTGGTGGGTGGGAGGACGAGTCGTCGGGCGTTCGGTGCTTGTATTGTTGCTGAAACTGAGAACACATGAACTCGATTTCGTTTACAGAATGTTTTTATTTAATAGAGAAATTTTGTTTCCTGTTGGTTTATTTTAATTAAATCTATGACAATGACAGCGCGTAGTGCGAGTTGATCGATTAAACTTTGCGCGTAGAGCGTGCTTACATTCAGATAAATTGAACAGAACTGACTGCATGGTTTCTGAAGATCTCTTCAGACAGTCGATCCAGACGCAGGGCGAAAGTGCCGTAGGAACTTTTCACCGCGCTGCCCTCACCCCGGCAGCCGTCGGCTCCTTGCCATTGTCTTTGTTTGGGCGCTCTATGGAGAGCCGTCCGCTTCTATACTGTCTCACTCTGTCACCCTGCGGTTGCAGGTTCTGTGAGCACTTGTCTTGATCGGTGAGAGTGCAGGCGAAAGTTCTGTAAGAGCTTTCACTCTCAAAGGGAACCGTCCGCTGGGTAGTTCGTGAACATATGGTGTTGTAGCTACATATCTAGCATGTCATCTATATCCTACATACTCGATAGCTAAAGGATCAAAGAATTCTTTAGGTCAGTCCGTACTTTATCGCTTCGCAGGTAGCGGTAGGAGAAGCCACGCCCTTTTGATTTCGTTTTTCAATAAATTTCAATAACAATGGGACAATTGCAGTTTGTTGTTGTTTTTTCGGTTTCGCTGGCCTGGTTATTTCCTTTTCCTTGTCGTGTGACCTTGTTGTTGCGTTTGTTTCTCATTTCATTTTCTTCGAACCTTCGTTGCGCACACCAAAAAAATTTTGTTTCACAGGTATGCGTTTCTATTTATTAGCTGTTTCCCTTATATTTAATATCTTCCTCTGTCTTGAGACAGCCCTGAAATTTGAAGCTAATAAGCGTATGATGACGTAGCCGATTTTAGTACAATGTAGTCGATTGTTTTCTATGCAAAATAACGCGTGCATATTTAGTGTCTCTCTGTTTGGAGTATGTGATTCAAGATATACTCAAGATTGATGCTTCTAATCGTGTCTCTCGGTAGACAGTAATATAGAAGACCATAGAATATACAAGATATAGAGTTTCCATTCCTCTCTTACAACTTTTTTGGAATTATTATCCGACGTCTGCAAGATGCGGATACATTTCTGTTATTAACATAGAATTTACAGCAAATTTGCAGTTCGTCACTGTGAAGTTACACTATCTTATATACTTTTTGCAGAAGACGAAGTGATTCTGTAAAGATAATTTTTTGGTGAGGTACAAATCTCTTAAAACTGAGATAAGATATATGATTGTTTCAGAATGCATAGACCACATTCCATAGCTTTGGGACTTAGTTATTATTGTACCAAACGCTTTAAATCATTTTCGACTTTAAATGGCTCTGTGGTATAGTGAGCTAGGTGCAGTGTATCAAGCCCTGAGTTCTCTCTTTCCTAATTTCTTACCCCACATTACTTCCGCCATCATTTTGTTCCTCTGGAAATTATATCTTACAGTGCACACGCGAACCTTTTGGGTATTTTTATTATTAATGTCTTCTTAAGGATTAACCCGCCGACTATCAACATCCAGTCTAATTAGAGGAGGAGGCCTTCTCATATGTTGGTAAGCTCCCTTCCAGCCCAGTGCAACCACAACCATTACTTCGAACACTAACTCAATCATTCACTCACTCAAAACACTTTAACACATTCTAAATGCCGTTTTAGTATGCCTGCTTTAACACACAGCCAATCGTACTCACAGCCAATCGTACTCACTCAACTCAACCGCTTGCTCGGAGGACATCCGCATAATCCATCAAACGACAGCAGTTTATGCGCTTAATTATGTCGCATTGACTTCAGTGTTTTCAGCGCCATCAACTTGAGTACGTCGCTGGGCATGGTTATCCAGCACTGGCGCAAATCAATTTTCATTTTATGAGCCTGAAAATGAAGTGTACGTCAGATATGCCAACAAGCTCAACCGAGCTCAACATCAACTCAAGTCAAGTCGGCTTCGCTGGGAGGTGTTCTCAGCACCTTTAGTCTGATTATCAATTTTTGTGTGGCAAAATCGAACATTTGAGGCTTAAGTGGCAATATGTGAGAGGATTTCCATAATATTATTGGCAATTAGAGACATTTGACAAAATATTTAGATGAGCTTTGATTAAATGAAGCCTTAAGTGGTGTCAAGTATTTGAAAATAAAGAAATAAGTAAATAATTCGGGCGCGCCGGACTCATAGGTGAGGAAAGTTACTTTCTCAGTTGGCAGTGCTATGCTCAATGTATGCATCAACCTCGCCGTAATCATCATCATGATGAAGTTAAATCCTATTATGAAAGGACTTCATAAAAGACTTTAATGCCATATTGTCAGCAACTGGCAGATGTCGCTCGTGAGCTGCGGCCACATATGAATGCTTGTTTATGTCCGTGTTGGCGTCAGCAGCCGATGTGGCTCGAACTGAGCAGCAATAAGGCGTTGTAGTGAAGCTTGGCCTGGCCACCTACTCATGTGCTACGCTTGCAGTTTGCATAATTAAGTTATGTATGCATGACACTATACGTCTGTGTCGGGTTCTTAGTCTGGCTATGTGTTTTGTTCTAGGCTGCTTTTATCTTTCGCTGGTGTCACTGCGTTCGTTGCCAGGTATCTGCGTATGCGCCACGTTGTCAACAACAGAGTATGAAATCTGACTTTTAGTTGTAATAAATTAGAAATAAATTACGGCAGCTTTGCTCTTCTAGGCTAACAAATAACATTTAAATATGCGCACTTCTGCTTTGGAGTTAAATATTGTTTACTCATTCATTTTACCGACGCAATTTTCCGCACCGTCATTTCCATTGCAACTTAATCAACAATACGTGAACCAAAAGACATAATGAAAAATCTAAATAAAAATAAAGGCGATTGGCAATTACTTTATAGCAAACGATTACTCAATCGATAATTCATGTTGTTCAAGTGCCCTGCTGCTGCTCTATGTTGAGAGGATTGTCGCGAGTTACGTGAAAAAGGTATGAGCGTCAGTGAAGTTGGCTCTAAAATGCTTGTAAAATTTGAATTGACTTCATTGGATTCGCACGTTTATATTTGACTGGAATGCAATTATTATGGTTTCTTCAAAAGAACAACAGAAACGAAATTTTTGATCTGATTTGAATGTGTCGTTGTGATATTGACATCGTTGAAATCGTTAAGTCTTCCTGTCAATGTTCATGTGATTGTCGTTGTAGAAAGGCCTACGACTTTTATGGAAAGAGAGAATATATTTAATTATGACGCAAATTAACCGTAACACTTATCTTTTTACATTGTAATTATTTTATCAAGGACCATGAGTAACTAACAGAGTTATGGTTCAAGGTTCGGAACAGCAACACTCCGCTTGTATCTATATATATAAAATTGGTAGTATGTTTGTTTGTCCGTTATGAACGGCGAAACCGCTGGACCGATTTCGATGGAGTTTTCAGGGAACCTCTAGAATAGTCTTTAGTTGGTTACTGTGAAGATTTTGATGCAAAAAAATAGTCGAATAGTCTTATATGAACTTATTATAAATATTTCATAGGAAAAAAGGCTGCTAAAGAGCTAATGTAAAATTTCAGATTTTTTATGTTTGTATCAATAAATCAAGGAGGCACAGTTGTCACCTTCAGCCCAACTATTTATTCAATGTTTAAAGGACAAAGGCTACGCCAATTATTTTCTTTTATTTCGTGATAAGAAGTGGAATGAGTGACAGGCTAGGCGGCGAATTAAACATAGCACTAAACAGCTCGGATATTCTGCTCCGGACAATCATTAGCATGTTAGTTACTTAACACTTCAACAGTCCTTTATGATGCAAGTTTCCTTTCATTTCATGAATTCTACTCTGCCAATGGAATTTATAGTAGTCTTTGCGTGAGTCAGACATTACGGGGATGTTTTTAGTTTTGTTATAATATATAATTTACTAACTGATCCGACAGATGTTGTCCTGTCTAAAACAAAAAAAACAAAACGCATGTAAAGAATGAAGAGCATATAACAAAAACGAAAAAATCACTCACCCTTTTCATTGGGCGTGTTCAGCAGAAGTCATCACTCATCATTTTCTCAGACTTAATAATCGATTACTGGTTTGGTTTTCTTAGCTACTTCGCAAATAGCCTTTTTCATTTCTGCGTTAAATATTTTGCCAACAATTAACGTATTCTCAATTCCACTCATCTGTTAAATACATGTTAAGAACATAAATACATATAAACAAAAATTAATTAAATAAATATCTTTACATTTCAAACAACTAATGACAACACTCAAATTATTTTCTTTAAAATTTGTGTCTTTATTACTTTGTTTACAAACGGAAAATATCTAAATGAAATGTCAAGACTTGGTTATCAAAGAATTTTTGTGATGAATTTTTAGTCATAGCAATCACTAAATTTTCAACGAGCGAAAAGTATCATCATCATCAAATGTCATCAAACACTTTTGCTGAACGCGCTCATTCTCTCCTTATAAACAGCACACACATACCAATAGAGAAGTGCAAGAAGAAGAAAAGCATGTAAGGTACATTTTGTGCTTGCGCGTGAGCTCGGTTTGATAAATAACTAAATCAATTTAATAAACATTTTCTAGTCAATCGAATTGTGAATATAAACCATCCTCGAATCATACCATCCACTTGAGCATACACAAAAAGTTTTATGAATATTGGTTTAGGAGGAGTTCAGTCACCTACATACGTACAGAAGACTTTTATATACATACTAGCAAACCCGGCAAACGTTATTTAGCCCTCTCTAACAACTCACAAACACAAACACAAAAATTAAGAAGAAGCGAAGCAGAAACAGTAGAAAAAGTTTCTACGTTTTATGCTCTTTGCCCGTTCACTCTCACTGTATTCATAACAGCGCACTCACTGCCTTAGCAAATATCTGCGCTCCTTTTCTACCACGCTCTTTTTGCAAGCAACTCACAAACACAAACACAAAAATGATGAAGAACAATGTAAAAACAACGAAAAAACGTACAAAATGATTTGTTCTTGTAGTCCTGTAGTTGTTTTAAAAAAAACTTAATACTAAAAAAAGTATATTTGACTTTAAAAACTAAAAAGTATGCCCCGAACTTCCTACCGTAATTATCTAAATTTTAAAACTAAATAAAAATAGATGGGGAAAAAAATTACGGGCAGCAGGGGGAAATACAGGGTTTATGCTACTTGGTTTTATATATATCTCCATTTAGACACACTATTGTATACTAGCTCTGTTAAAGTGTCTTATATCTACTACTATGTGTTAAGCCCAAAATATGAAATGTCTTTAACCGCCTAACCGTTTGACTATTGTCAAGGAGGTTAATGGCCAGAGTGTTGTCATGTGTATCCAGTTTTTTAACATATTTGGCAGTGAGTTTAGATATTTTACTCTTGATAAATGGGATCCCAAGATCTTCATGAATTGCATAGTAAGTCACATACCAGGGAGCATTTGTAATTATTCTGCGTACTTTTTAGGATAGCCTACTAGCGACTGACGTTGAGATGAGATGACCTCTATGTTGGACAGTATCGGCAATTGCACAGAAAGTTTGAAAAGTTGCACAACTCAAACTAATTGTGAATTTTCTGCATTTTCTTTCTTTCTGCATTTACTTTTAATACACCAGGAGAATTTAAATAATAATACTGAGCCTGAAGGTTAATACAGCAAATAGTTTTTTACTTCTTCAGTGAGCGCTGGATCAGTTACTTGCTTAACCAAAACTAAATGAGTGCATATGATTGAATATTTCGTTCGGTTCAGTTAAGTGAGTTTTCAATAGAGTATAAAGAAAACCGAAAATATATTCGGTAACATATTCAACGTAGGGAACCCTCTCCACGAGAGGTCAACTCACACTTGGATGTAATTTTTTATTTTACGATTCCGTCAAGAATCTCGTTTAGAGATATTTTATAACTTCCATTATCGAGTGATCTATGTGGAACCAGTCATAACTATATGATTTACTGAATGCACAGTCTTTGTTCATTTTAAGTGTTCAACAACAAAGGCATACAAACTTCAACAACCGAATGCAATTATTTGCTAATACCACTTCTTACACCCATTTCCTTCTGACTATATAAATATGACAATGAGTCGGAATTCATTATTCATTTAAAACTTCAGCCAAGCAGTGCGGGAGGACAGTGCGGGAAGATTAACGTAACTATATGCATTAAGTCAAAGGAACTTACTTAAAAGGTTTGGGGCATAAAAAAAATGATGAAAAGATAAGAGCATGTAAGTGTTGTAGGCAAAATATTCCTTCTATGGGTCTTCTATGGCTTGGTCAACTGATAATGGACAGAGAGTAAGTAGAGCGTAGAGTGTTCATCATAGTAACAAAAACTCGGATGTCATGCTTAAGCATACGAGTATTAGAGCTGCACTATAACATTTCACGGGTTACTGTAGCTTAAACAATTCTTCTTCTTCTTCTTCTTAGTTGGCCATAACAACTCCATAGGGTCTCAGCTTGATGCATAATTTGCCTTCAGGCGCCCCTCGTTTGAGCGCGCCTCCACCAGTTGATAATACTAATGCCAGTACATCAGTCGTCGGGTCACCCCAACGTAGTCGCGGTCTCACTCTCCTTCGCTGACCACCAGCTACCGTATCGAATAACTCAACGCAAATAGAACCAAATATCTTCCAAAGAACTTTTCTCGAACACCCCAAGAGCATCTACATCCGATTGTGTTACTGTCCAGGTCTCCGCAACATATAAAAGCACTGGTAGGATGAGCGTTTTGTAAAGTGTTGTTTTCGTCTGTCGAGAGAGGGCTCTTCCATTCAGTTGTCTACTGAGTCCGAAGTAGCAGCTGTTGGTAAGGGTTAGTCTTCGTTTGATCTCTAGGCTGACGTTGTTGTTGTTTGTCACCGCGGTGCCTAGGTATATAAATTTCTTTACAGACTCGAAGCTATAGTTACTTGCTGAGTATCAAGACGCCGTGATACTCTGCTAGAGCTTAAAAAAGCGGTTTAGTGAGGTCGTTAACTAATGCTGCGCACTCTTCTTCGTCTACGCAGCTTCTGAGGTAGTTATGGTATGGATTTTGTAAAAAACCCTAAGCAAGTTAATATAATAACTAGCAAACCCGGCAAACGTTGCCCTCTCTAGTATGTGGTGAACGAATGGCTCATGCTTAATGCTCTTTGCCTGTGCGCTCTCACTGTATTCATAACAGCGCACTCAATGCCTTACCAAATATCTGCTCACGCTCCTTTTGCAAGCGACTAACAAATACAAACACAAAAGTCAAAAAGAAGCATAGGTAAAACAACGAAAAAACGTACAAAATGTTTTTTTCTTGTAGTTGTATCAACAAAAAAAAAAATAACACTAAAAAAAATATATTTGACTTTAAAAACTAAAAAAAAAGTATGCACCGACCTTCCTATGGTAATTATATGTATTTTAAAACAAACGAAAAATTAATTGTTAAAAAATTACTGACGGCAGAGGGAAATACAGGCCTTTTGTACTTTGTTTTATATATAGATTCGTTTTTTTTAGAATTTCTTCAGAACCAAATTAATCGTCTATAATTTCAGGACCCTATCTACTCGTACGTGGCGAGGTTCAAATAAATTTGACGTTTTCATTCACATTTTACTAACGAATCACTTAATTCGCTGGCATTTCCGTGTACTTTATCTCAGCATTCTCATATTAAATGAATGAGTTAAATTGAACTCAAAACACTGAAAGCATCCATTCCATATCCACTCATTCGTTACGGCAACCAGGCTGAATTAAACGGAAATTAAAATTGACATTTACTGGTGCCACTAAAATGCTTATGAAGAAGAAATTGTAGGGCATAAGAAACAACTAATATTTGCTAAACAGTTTTTTTGAGGGCACCGAGTAGGCTTTTTGAGTTGCCTCTTTGTCAAACTTTCTTTTGTTTTCAGTTCAACGTGTGCCTGCGCCTGAAACACAACTAAAAAATTAGGCCTTTGTAAAATATTACAATATATATAAATACTTATCCTCATAAAATGTGCCATCGTCGGGTCTACGACAATGATGAGAGAGACGACTTGCGGATGATAGATGATGAAAATGAAATCCTACCGCCAATGGAAAATCAAGGGATAATCCATTCGCCTCTAGAAAATGAACTGCAACTGGATCGTCGCACTCTTTCAGATCCTCAGTTGGACATAGTCTTATCCAACGGAACTTATTCATCATTGACTTCTTCTGGAAGACGTGGTTTAAATACTTTGCCCTATACCCATCAACGACCGCTCGATGGTCGTCTAAGCTCCATTATCTGTTGTAAAGTTTGCAAATTGGCGCCGAGCACGCCGTTCTACCAGTGTTCGGTTGCACATCTTATTTGCGCCGGTTGCCATCAAGTACGTCTGCTCGGAAAAAGTCAAATGCATCTGCTGCTTCGTGTCCCATTTGCCATGTACACATCGATTGCCACAATCCCGTGGTCAATACCATCGTCGCAAACGTTAACAAGCAATTGCCTGTAATGTGCCCATATTGTCATGGGCAGTACATCCGGGGCGATATTAACCAACATAAACAGAAATTATGTTCGGAACGTCCACGTAAATAGTCCTCTGGGATATTTGTGGACTGGGCCAAACAGTCATCTGTCACCCCACCCCACCCCATCTGTCCTACATGCCTTAAGACAGGCGACAAGATTTTCGAATACATGAAGGCCCGTCAGCAGCGCACAAACGCAGAGCAGAAAATACTCAGTTCAATTTCTCACATGTTGGAAAGTGAAAACAGTTCATTCCGGATGATGAAGAGACTGCCAGAGCGCGAGGGTGATTTGAAAGATGGCTTATTTTTCAATGTGGCTTCTTTTCCAGCCCTCGGATAGACTTGGATAGTGGAGTTAATGTGACAGAAAGTGAATGAAGATGTTGAGGGCCAATCAAACCTAAGTTATCGTCTCAAACTAACTTCGGGAAACGATTTGCTTCCTATGTTTATTCAACACTCCCTGTTCGGTGGGACTTACTGTTAATGTAGCTTTGAGAAGAATTTTTGCTGCTTCGAGTTAACGGGAAGCCATTTGACTAGCGATAGTAGAGTCTCTTTGATCGATAGCGCTGATAATATATTGGAAACGCTGTTCGAGAAGGTGGTTCATTTACGCCTTTGTTTGGCAAAATGCTGAATAATTTTGGTTTTTGAAGTTTCATTAATTAATTAATTAATCTGTTAATTTTGTTAAGTTAATATAGGTATTGTTTTTGTTGTGTTCCATTTTTATATTATACCCCAAATGTGTTTTGAATTTTTTGTTCACTTTTCGGATTAGTCGGCCGAGAGCACTTTAATAACACTAGGCTAATTATTGTATTATATAATTTACCTAATAAAATATATATTTATATAATAATAAATTATATAACGTTATTGGTTAGATGTTTTATCCAATATATTCTTACTTCTATAATTAGGATCTGTACTTTGAGTTGAACCTAAATTTTGTGCACCTTGATCTAGGGTATGGATTATATGGAAACACTTCTCTCGAGATATGTAGATGCCTGAGGCCCACTAAGATGATCCCAGTGTATAAAGGACGAATACCAATTTCTATGTTTACTTCACACCTACAGCAAACACCTGTAAATATCGCAGCCATTGTGCATAGCCTCTTTTGAGTCGAAAATGGAGAAGATGAATTTTTCTTTAACATTTCATGAAATCAATTTCACGTCCTTGGCTTTCAATGAATAATATGTGATTTTAACGCTTTCGACACGCAAAGTCATAAGCGACATATGCTGCAACTTTCAGGCTCACTGGAATGCGAGGTCCACACGAAGCTGAATATAGTACATATAACATCCACTAACACGCAAAGTGCTTCGAAGCAGAAAAAATAAACCGAAACAACACAAAAACAAAGAAACAAAAAAAAGGAATGAAATGTCGGAAAGCGAGAAAATCATGCATATAATAAATTCCAATTTTCACTCAATTTTCCTCACACGTTATTCGCGCGTATTTCATACAACAAAATGACGACGATGAAAATGAACGCGAAGGCGAAAATCAAAATCCTACACAAGTGCTTCCTTATTGAGGCACCACGTGGGCTTCTCTGAGCCTGTGTGTATGAGTGTGTGTACTGCAAACAACACCGGAAACGGATGTAACAATGTGTTGAAATCTGTATTTCGATGTTCTGTGTCGATATAATGGGAGTGGAAACTCTTCTTAAATATGTATCAACGTAATTTTGCAAGCTTCTGCCTTAGGACGTTTGTGGCTCGAATTAATAAGTCTCTACACAAGCTCTACTTCTCTTAGGTGCTGAGTATTGTTATGGCGTCTTTTCACTCTTCACGCACTGAATAGTATAATAACTTTGAAGTGATGATTGTAACATATTGAAACAAACATCGGAGACTCAATAAAAAATTTAAATAATATAATAATAAACTTAATATATTAATATAGCTATATACAACTGTCTTACCCGACTTTTTCAGCTAAAGAATTGGGAACTTGCACTACTGAACCATTGATTTAAAATTTTGTCTCTAATAACCGAGGAGAATATCAATATCATCATCCCATGTGGATGTAACGTTATTCTGAGCTATTGAGACTGTTACCGTGTGAAGAATTACACCTTGAGCATAACTGCAGTTATAGTTTTTTTGTTTTGTTTTTTTTTATTTTTCGAGTGTGGTTTGAAGCGTATTCATAGTGCGCCATTGCGTAAATCAAAACAATTTGCAGACCAAACGCAAAATAAATTATTGCCGTAAGTAGTCTGGGTCTTATTAAACTTTGTACACACTTTTCGATACATTTGAATAAAGCGTATATAGCTTGTTGACAAATGGTTTAAGAGCTCATATGTTGAGATTAATAAAATGCGAAATGAGGCATTGAAAACGTTTTTGTGCAAATACAAAAAAACAAAGTCGAAGCCAATGCTTGCAAGGACGGAACTGAATTTGCACTGACACATTTCAGCATCAGCGTCATCGAATTATTATTATTATTATTTTTTTTTGTAGTAATTACTACAAAAGAATAAGCTCACCCATATAAATAAGTAGCACAATTGTCGAAACACGTCTTAGTAATTTTGGTGCGTACGTGACACATTCAGCAGAGTAATTTCGTGTTTCCCCAGATAAAAACACACAGTCGCAGTATTAAGTAATAGGATGGTATGTGGTATTTAATTGTTGACAACAACAATAGTAAACATATTGTTAAGTAGGTAAACACTGTGTTAGATTGCTTACCTAGGTGTTGTGGGGGAATGAAAGAGTTGGGAAAAGTATACAGTTTTGAGTTGAACTTCAATTAGGTGAAAATTATTTTATGAGCGCCAATTCGGCAAGAAAAACCAGCAAAAATTCGGAATATCTATTTAATTGAGTCCATTGTTTTATATCATCGGTAAAAACCATGGAAATTGATACTTCAAGTTATGTATTTGCTATTGTTATTACCATTAGGTGAATTATACAATAGCCTAACTAATTTTTTAAAGTACTAGAAACTAACCCCTTCGACTTTTATTGTAATTGTTATTATACTTATGTTATGGAATGGATAGGAACTCGAACCGGGGCTGCGGAAATCTTGAACTCTTTGTAATGCAACGAACTTTAATCCAACTTCGAAAAAAGAGCTGAATTGAAAGGACTGAAAAATATAGGCATATCCTCCATTCATTTTATTTCACTTGGATATATCGAACTAATTGCAAACTGAATACCAGATCGGGAGAAATATTGCTTTAGAAGACTATGCTAAATCTACTTATCATGCTATTTTTTATACATATAAAAATTGGAAGTATGTTTTTTTGTTTGTTTGTTGATTATGGACGCCGAAGCCGGCTCAACCAATTTTGATGAAATTTTCAGGGAACCTCTAGAATATTCTTTACATGGTTACTATCTAGTTACTAAATAGTCGAATTCGCTAAATATTATGGCCAACTTAATTTACTGATGCTCTCACACACTAAGCTTAATATTTTTTTTGACATGTCACTATTTATAATCCGACAAATATGTTACGCAGTTTACTGTGATAAAAAGATGAAAAAAAAATTCTTTGTTTCTGAACAATTGAATTCAATGCCAACAATTCGCTGAATGTGAGTGGTTCCCAAAGTTTCCTTTTATTTTGCACAAATAGTTGATCGATTTTGGACACATAAATATATATAATTTTCCTTACATTTCCCTCATTAAATACTAAAAATTCTACTGCTTACTTGAAATGCTATATTCTCTTCTCACTTCCCTCATACTCCTCTACCTCTTGCCTCTTTAACCTCTACTAAGTTTTTCTACCTTCCTCCATCTCACTTATTCGTTTTTCAGGTTATACCATCACTCCGTTGCAATACCTTTCTCACTTTAACCCTTCAAGACAGTAAAGACTCAACATTTATTTTAAATATTACACGTTTATAAGAAAAAAAGTGGTAAAATCAAATATCCTGCAATAATCCTGTGCAAATGTAAGTCTGACAGAGAGACAACACTAAAAGGTAGTCGAACGTCTGCAAACTTGAACGTGACTTTCGGCAAAAGTTGGGCGACAGTTGAACAAAAAAAAAAACAATCAAAAAACATCAAACTGAAACTACGAATCCAACAACAGAAAATTGTGCAACTGCAACAACGAGGTTCTGTCTATATTTGCTTAAATGATTTTTGGCTTAAAATATTTTTTTATTTATTTATTTATTTATTTATTTTTTTTTTTGCCAAGAACAGCATATTTTCCTGCCGCAAGACTTGAAGCGCAGCGATTCGCACTGCAACTTTCTGTCGTGGCTTGGCGTGTCATAAGAAAACCTAATATCCAAAAACGCAAACACACGCTCACCCAAAACTTTCGACTTATTAGAATTCAGCTGAGCAAACATGAGAGAAACTTTTTAGCAGGTAGTATCTTGTAATTTTATGGAGTTTCACTGCTCGAATGGAGAAAAAGTTTATCCGCGCTTGACGTCGCCATGAAAATTGTCGCATAATGTCGTAAAAATCGAAGCGAATCCGAATCCGTAACCGAGAATTCGATGCGCCACGCCGATAAATGTCGCAAGTTTGGGTTACTCATGGATTTCAGCGATGGTTGCGATTGTTGCGGTGACGTGTTGGTCGATGATGTGGTTCAATTCGGTGCTACGCTTCAGTTACTGGCTACATCTTTTGTCTGGTGTTGTGGTTAGACCAACAATTCAACGACATCGATGACAACGACTATAACAAAGAAGACGACGACGACAACATCAGCAAAAACAATAATACGATTTTCAACATTAAACTGCAAGTTTTTCCTATTGCGCTCGTTCTCGCTCAGCTTCAGTGGCGAAATCTTCTTCACTCATTTTTACGTGACTCGCATTCGTATTCAATGTGTGTGCGTCAGAGCCTTCAGGATTTGTTGGCACAAAGCTAGCAAGCGAGCGAACGAGCGTTGGCATTGTTCTTTTTTTTTGCATCGATTGCTCTAATTAATGTTTAAAGTTGTCTTCTCATACTTTGTTTTCTGTCATTTTGCAGTTTTACTCTTCACTGGTTCCTCAAGACCGCTTTCGTACTTATGAGGAATATTAAATGTGTAGGCGTCGACTTTATGCAGATTAGTTTGGTGAGATTTCAAAGTTAATTTCTTGGAATTGTTAAATAAAAATAAATTGTTTTTCGTTGTTTATATATACGAAATGTTGTACAAGGAAGGCAGCAGCAATTTGAGTCAAGCGAGACCAAATAGTAAAAATTTGTCCTGCCCTCAATAAGCGGATGTAATCAGAACCTTCTTCTTAAGTAGGCTACTGTGGAAAATATTTTAAGTTACTCAAACTCTTTATGTATATTTTTTTCATTTTGAGTAGTCAGATATATTTACGCTGAGATTCTGCATTCCGCACCACAATTTGCTTGATATGAATGCCAACGCGAAAAGCTCTTGGTCCTCAGTTATTTCCCTTCTTTCTCGCTTTTCTTATTTATGATAAAAATAATGAATTGAGATTGAATAATGACAAAAGAATAATAATGCCAAATAGAGAACAAAAATAAAAGGAAATGCAAGACAACGGGCCACTGTTACGGCTGACTTTTAAGACTGCTTTTCAGTGCCTTTTCTGTGATCTGCTACTTTTCTGTTAGTGTATCGATGACCTTCCGATACTCGCCAGCATCGTTATCGTTCATCAGGCCCTTACATACATATATGAAAGTCATCAAGAAGAATCTTTGTGTGTGAAATTTAATGCGATAGTCTACCGGGAAAGTCGGGAAATAGTATCCACCTTTTTTGTATGAAATCAATATTGGTTAGCAATTGATATGCATGTTAAATTCGAACTCGAAAGTATGTCAAAGAAAAATAATAGAACAAAGTTTTACTCAAATCGAAAGGTTAGTGCTGTATTGGTGGTTATATCATTAGTGCATTCAAAACGTTAAAATTTATTTAGTGCGTTCCAAATACCGAGCAACGCCAAAGGCCTGTCTAGTTTCGACATAAAAAGACATTTCCATTAAAAGCAGTTATTTGAGATCTGCTGAACGACAACTTTATGAGGTTAACATATCGAGTAATAGTACCAATTATCTCTCATTATTATTACCCGCATATTTTTGAGAGTTAATCCTTATGCCCTTTTTGTACAAGTCCCTTTTAGTGACTTGTTTTTGGTTGGTGACAAGCGTGGTGAAAGACGAAGTGCAAGTAGTGTCTAGAACTTCAATTCATTATTAAACAGAAAATATAAAAGATTAATAGTGCGTTAAACTAATATTTCAGTTAGTACTAGCAGAGCAATATGTGAATTTCTAGTGGAATCAACACTTGACCGTTCCGACTAGTGTAAAAGAGAATGTAAGGAGTTATCCTTGATAACTCATATGTATATTATCTCCCTATTTTTCCATGTCCGTTTCTTATAACAACCACTAACATTCCTTAACAAATAGTGCTGCACAATATTTTTAATACTTCACTGTGTTCCAGCGTTTCACCACCGCCTCTCTTTCTCTGTGTCTCTGTCGCTCATCACTATCTGAATCAATTTAGTTTGACTGTTTACTTAACAAAATGCAAACAACTAAAATAATTTCAATAAAATCAAATCCAGCCAATTACAGAAATTTATTTGCTAAGTATGAATGCTGTTCGACAATAACATTCACTGATTGCTACAGAGTACCACTTGAAATACAAACCAGGTGCCCCTCAAAGTAAACATTTTCCGGAGGCAATAAAAAATAAAATGGCAACAATCAAAATAAAATTAGTTAATGTAAAGCATGTGAAGCATTCAAGAACGAATGGACTATGACTAAACGGAGAAAATTTGAACAAACTATATATACCTATATATACTATAACTATATATATACATATATCACAAAAGTGTTGCAAATCAAGAAAACCCCTTACACTCGGCAACATAACCGCAGAACTGAAGTTTTGAAACGGCAACCCAACCAAACGACCCAATTGATTGCAATGACCGCGACCAATACTGGAAATTGCAATTTATTGGTGCAAAACCCTGACTTCCACCACAGGGGGGCGACCGAGTAAAGATGAACACTTCGATTCGATGTGATTCGTTTGATGATTGAAATGCAATAAAATGCTGCGTTGTACGAAAGAAACTCACGGTTTGCCAAAGGCACAGCGCATCGAGTGAATTTCGTGCGGGCTTTGACTTACAATGCAAATTCAATGAATGCCTTCGACGAGAACGACGCCTACTTCAGGAATATTCATGCCGACATCGCAGGACCACAGCTATCAAGCGGGAAACGAATGCACTTCCGCCATCGACATCGGCATCGTCAGCATCATCGTCTTCGACAGATTGCTTGATTGAACACTTAAGTAGTGCAAACGTTAACTAACAGAGAAGACTCGCATTCATAAGCATTTTAAGTTCGACTTTGACTGTGTGGTGCTGAAAACGTATTCATTAAAAAGAAATAAATCTTCCAACACTAATTACCATAAGAACACTGTAATCAATAGAAGAAAAAATGTATTCCATGCGTCTCAAGCCAATGAACAACGATTTGAAGACCAAATTTGATGGAGTTATGTGGCTACATACAACTTGACACTACGTCGCAAATTATTAAAAAAAAAAATACTTTGCTTCTTGGTCTGTTACTTTTATACACCATTCTTTTGTCAGACGCCTTCTGAACTGACTACTTCTTAAGATGAACATTAAGTGCCGCCTACCACGTCTGAAATAGGCACACTCGACTTTGCCTTCGTGTTGCTGGTTTCTTGGTTGTCACTGCTGCTGCAGCCACGGTTCGAGTTAATTTAATAAATCTTCAACAACTGAATAAGCTTTAAATTAATGACCCTGTAAAGTTCATATAAATTATTGCCTTATCTTGCACAAAACACAAGCGAAATGTGAGGCATATTTCGCCTTCCTATACCATCACCCAGCCGCAGTGCAGCAACGCTCCTATGTTGAGTGAGTTTCCCCTACTGACTTCATCTCCTCTGCTCAAGCACCAGTGTGTTGTTGCTCACATCGTCTCCTTCGTCGTCATGTCTGCAACATATGCTACACAAATGAGTTCGTATTTCCAACTTTTTTTCCTTAAAATGTTGTTTTTTTCTTTTTTTTCTGGCAACTTACTTTTTCTCGGCTTGATATCGCTTACGGCCTCGGCATTTCTCAATGCTTTTCCTGTGAGTGTATGAGATTGTGTGCAAAAAATCAAATTTGTATCAATTACATTTGCATTAACCAGTAATTTGTGGATGTGTGCTCTTATACACCCTATTTTATGGTGTTGTATGTCACACAGCTGCCCCAAGTTATACGCTTGATTTGACTCAATTTTCAATTTGTGCGTTTCGAGGAAATATTAAATTAATATTTAATCATTTTTTGAATGCGTTCTTACTATCCCTATTGCAATATACTCTTTACAGAACACATACTGAGTACAGAACATAAGAAAATGTCTATATGAGAAATACTCGATGAAAGATCTTGAATTTTATGGGTAGTTGTAAAAGTCGCATCAGCTCAATAAATATTAATAAATTGAAGATTGAATTGACTCATGGCTCAGGCACGCTATACGATCATAAGATATTAGTCAGCATTCGTGTGTCCACCTTAAATATCGTCTGTCTAAATTTCAGTCCGATAAATAAAAAAATAAAACCAAGTCGTTCAAGAATACTTGCAAAGAATGGGCAAGAAGATGGAACACACGTATCAACGCAATTAAAAGTGTTGTGTGCTTCACGTTACGTCACAGTTCTGGCAATATTTCTGAACGAGAAACCCCTTGAAAAAGAAAGCATGCGCCAACTACTTGAGCCTTACCCTCACATATCGAGTACACATCGCTAACACCGTAACGACCTGAACAAGAAAAGAAGCCGCCTTTACTGGCCGCTAAACACATGGAGTAATTTAGCTCTTCACTGTAAACGCATGGTCTATCAGCAGGTCATTCCGCCTACCGGTAGACCCGGAGTTAAAAATTGTGGTTCTGCTGCAAAGTGTAACTGCAAAAGATATCAGATCATCCAGAATAAGATACTGCGATTTGTGACTGGATGCGAATGCTACGTCAGTAATTCAAGCTGCATCACGACCTCTATGACGACAGAAGTGTGTTAAAATCGTTGCATGATCATAGCGATTCTTTTTCAATATCGGACAATATATTTGAGAGAAATTATCTATTCTCAAAAAAATGGTGCCACCAATTGATAGAGCAGCCTGCGGTAAAATACAGCCCTGGTTAAAAGCATATAGAGAATAGCCAAAAGCACAAAAACTATCAAGAGCTTGGCCATTTGCTAATAGATTGTTGAGAATAGGGCTGCAAATCTAAGATTAATGCTATTGGAATGGTGTTTTCACCGTGGTCAACGTTCTCGGCCACATATAATAGCAGTGTAAGAGGCTAATCTATTTGCGGCTTGAGAGGTTTTTTTTATTATCTTTTTTTTTTAAGTATGTTTTCAAATTTATTGCATTCCCCCTTTGCTAACAATGAAAGCCAGCATATAAAGCTACACTCGATTTTAAACTCTCTTTCCTCTGGATATCCTACATTAGTATATAAGCAAATGAATGTGCACATCCGTACTCATAATAGCATTCGTAGAAGTAAAGAATTCGAATGGAAGAGCCTGCATTCATACAAAGTCCACATTCTTCTCACGAAAACTTTTTTGAATTTTTATCCGAGGGGCATGTTAATAAAAGGTTTCAAAGCAGTCGTCATAAATTTAATCTTATTGACACGGGCTGTTTGCCAAAATCTCATTTCATCCATGTTGCGTAAAATATCCCATATGAAATTTGGCGATTTTGTTACTGAGTATTGTGTATGTAGAATAACATAGCAGCAAGCTGAAGCAACCGTTACTTAAGTGTGTCATTGTCTAGAATTTCGTCTTCTAACTTAGTTGTTTCTTGATTAGAGGGATATAAGATTTTGTTTAATGGATCTAACCATCACCAAAAATTGCCAAATTAATTATTTATGGCGTTTTGTGGTTATTTCAATTACTTTCCTTTTTTCCTTTATTTTCGACATTTTCAAATTGTTTGTTTCAATTTACATGGCAACAACTTATATGAGCAGTTTAAGAGGTTGAAAAATTAAACGGGTCGTCACGAAAGTCAGTGTGTAATTTTGACAAAGTACAACTTTTGAAGAAAGTTTGTGAAAGAACGTTTGTGAATTTGTTAGTATTGATAGGTAACAAATTAATTAAACAGTTGTGTGTTATTATTCAAAATCTTCATACATTTTTATTTTACGTACAATCTATATATTAGTTGATATAAAAAGTATCCTCGGTTTTTTAAAGTAATTTTTAAATAAAATATTTGTTAGCCAATTCTGGTCGCTTACTTCGTTCATGCGGCCAAGTTGTGAGCAATAATCGCTTTTTTCAGTGACTGTGCGATCAGAACGAGGTGCATGATAGCGGTCTTACCTCTTTTATAGTAAGAAAAGTATCACAGCCTATTTCTTCAAATATTTCATTCAAATTTAAATCAGTATAACTTTTAACGTCCACGTATTCGTGAGATTTATATATACGTAAGCCTGAATAATAGAAAAAATTCCACCCCGAATTCACCTACCAGGTCCAAAATAAGAAAAAAATCCGATAAGGGTTAGAACAGAACTCGTGGTATAAATTTGGGCTCAATAGTCCTTATGGAAGCCGAAAACAGCCGTTTCTAACAAACAAACGTACAACGATTTTATATATATAGATAAAGAATATTGGGTTGCATTGGCCATTCGCACTGAAGTATTTATTCATTATAAATGTTCGAATGTGATGGCCACAAGTAGACGGTCTAACATAGATGCATAGCCCTTTATAGTTACCTTTTTTTTCAGTGCTGAGAATGGAGTCTTAAAAGTTTATTTGGAAAAATTGGTCACCATATGATTTGTAGTTGTTTTTTTATGGCAACTAACAGCTGACGAACTCTGAGGATTTTAAGAAATTGTCCGGTTGTGACTTACAACACAAGCATAATTTCACAAATGGAGCAAATCCGGTATCGCGGTCTGATCCTGGATAAGACGCTTGTCTTACCTGGCGTGCACACATTAAGGTAGTTACAGCGCGCTGCTACCAAAAGCTCAAGAAACTGAAGTGGCTCCTCCGCCCATCGAATAAGTTATCTTTAACTAATAAAAGGCTCATCTATCTGCAGTAGTGGCACCTGCTTGGCTCTACGCCATACAAATTTGGGGCACTACTGCTGCCTACAACATCAGAAGAGTGCAGGCGTGTCAGAGCAAGGCTCTCAGAAGATTTACAGGCGCCCCTTGGTACGTCCGCAACACCGCGCTGCATAGGGATCTGGACGTGCCAACTGTTATGGAGGTGATTAATTCTCACAGCTGGCGTTATCACTACAGACTTTTATCGCACCCAAATCCGCTGGCGTCCTCCCTCACCCATATCTCAACAAGGCGTAGACTGAAGAGGCTACACCCGCATGATCTCCCCTTAAGAAGGAATGATCCTTCTATATCATTGCATTTTCGGGACAATTTGCATCATTTTTAATTTAGTATAAGTCAAATTTTTTTTTTCACGTAATTTTTTTTTAATCCGACAAATATGTTTTACTGCGATTATAATCTAATTATGAAAAAAAAAATAAAATAAATAAATTGAATAGAATTGCTTATCGCTACGTGATACAGTAATTAAATTGAAAAGGCTTAAGTCCAAAGGATATTAAAACTCGCATGTGGTTTTCTAAATGCATTAATTTACGGTAACTGCAAAAAGATGAATATTTTGTTGGAAAAGGCGTAACAAAAATAACAATTTTGAATGAAGCAAAGTTGTATAAACAATAAAGCAGCAATAAATCAGTTGTTCTTATATTAAATATAAATAAGAAATGAGATTATCTAAGGAACACTGACTTTATTAATTTATTTTAGAGCACCATTCCATTTAAGTTTGTTGCTTTAAGTTTTGACAAATCAAAATTCTTCTAAACTCTTATCTTATATTTGTTCACATTCAATAACAAAGATTAAAGGCTTCTGCAAGGCATGAAACCCTTTTGATTGTATCCAAAATCCGAGTAATTTTGATTAAATCATTGCTAGATTAAAGAAAAGGATATAGTCGAAGAAAATGTATGACCAGTAATTGCAGTAAAACTTCAATTAAAAGAAAAATTTTTAATTGCCTTCATAGTTGAGCAGTGAGCAAACAAGCAAAGCAGCTGGCGATGAACGAAGGAGTGAAGTAATCTGAGAAGAAGTTGCTGGCCTTCTTTCAACGGAAACGTCAACGTTACGCAAATTAAATTTTACTTAAAGTTAATTACTGCAGCTCAATACATTTGCATGCTGCAGGTCCTTTTCGGATGCTGCATTGTCAGGTAGTGATCGCACACACACTTATGAACTCAACACGTAATCTACTTAGCAGGCGTAAAGAAGAAGGAAATCCGCATTTCTTTCTCTGTAAGTGTATTGGAGTATATATGAGTGTGTATCTTTGTATTGCGCAATATTTTAAGTCATTTAATTTTTTCCGTTCGCTTGTTTGCGCTTTTCCCCTTAGCTTGCCTGCTGATGACAATAATTGTGGTCGGTCACTGCAGCAAGAATCGGCAGCGGCAGCGACAGCCACATGGCCACGGCTACTTAATTTAAGCGTGCACGCGTTATTGCCGTGCTTTATTGCATCCTCTTTGGCCATGTGTTTATATATGCTGTGTTTTCCTGCTTTCGCGCTCATTTTCAGTTGTTTCTTAATTATGCAGCGAAACCTGCAATATTCACGCGTTAGCCTTATTCCTGGCAGCCTGTTTGCCCATCTGGTTGCCAGCCAGCAAGCATTATTATCCTCACACACATACACATGAAATACAAAAAAAGAAACAAAAACCTACACACACCCAGCACACCAGAAGCACACAAACAAAGCTGTTCTCTCCCTACTGAATCGGTTTCAAATCCATGTGAAACTGTATGTTGTTAATTTTGACGTGTGCTGTTGCCGGTATCTTTTTCCTCGTGCACTACACTCGAGACTCACAATAATCCACCCCTTGCATATGTGTAACAATATTTGCTTAATTATAATGTGGTTAAAATGAAAATGCGTTAATTACGCCTGGGTTTATAATACGCGGAATTCTTTCGACGAAGCAAGCTTAAAGCGCTTTACGACGAGCTGTGGAAATGAGCAGGAACGTCATGCAAGAAGTAGAAAGTGGTGAAGGGTATTAAAAAGATGAGAAAAAGTTTTGAGAGGATTACTTAATAGGCGCTGTTATAATGACGTAAGTATGGAGAAAAAGCATATTGATGACACCAACTGCGAATGGTTTCCATATATTTCTTTGTGGTCTTTACTTAACATCTGTTACTTAACTTAATTTATATGAAAATACATTAATGGCTTCTAAGATTGATGTGCATCTTTCAAATTTAGACTCTTGTCCATTGTAACTCCAATTTCTCGGATATGACCAGTGTCGGGATGACTTCATTTACCTGGAGATTGCAGATAGCATAAGGCGTCCAGCTTCCCAGCTTTATTTAATACACCAACAGTTAATTGCTATGAAACTGGTTTTGAAATTGGGTTTGTGTAAATTTGGAGAGTGATCCTATCCAATAGGTAGTTATGCACAATGACAGCTATGTCTGGCTATAACATAAGGTTGAGAAAAGTGAAATCCATACTCATACAGTTTTATGACTGCTTGACTCAATAATGTTTGTTCGTACGTCAAGGAGAAAATGAGCCATATCTATATCTATAAATGTTTGTAATGTTTGTTTTGATGTTAGAGATAATTTTCGAAACTACTCATCCGATTTTAAAACGGTGTATATTTGACCTAAATAGGATAACGCAATCCATTTTGAATAAAATTTGGTGAAAAGTAATGGATTTCTTTTTACTCAACTCAATAAGTCGTACATATGACCACAAATATGAAGCACATTGTCAATTTAATTTTTGTAAAAGTAATTTTATGACAACAAAAAAAATATTAATAATTTTTTTTTTTTATTTATTTTTTATTTCCCATATGTCGTGTACATATGTCTTTATTTTTTATTAAGACTATTAGTACATGGTTTAAACGTTATTTTAGGGTTGTAACTAATTTATGTGAGCAGATCACAAAAGTTTTTTATTTTTGTAAGAATGTAGGGGAAAAAAATCAAAATAGTAACAAAAATAATATGCATTTAAATTAAATTAATACAATTATAGAGCAAAATATAGTAAAGAAAACATAAATGTAATAAGAATATAAAATACAAAAATAAACACATTAAACAAAAACAAAGAAAAAAGAAAGAGGTATTGAGATATATATATATATAGCTTCGAATTTATTCAACCAGATCCACTGGCCTTGTCCTCTGTAACCTGCGTCTGCATTGTAGTTCCTGTATTGGCAGTAGGTTGACACCAGCATTTGGGTGTTGGGTAAGCTTGGTCTGGTAGATACGACTTATTTTTGTAATCTCCTCTGTTACTGTTGGAATATTAAGATCACGATGCAGATCATTGTTAGTTATATACCACCCAGCCTTGGTGATCATTCGAATGATTTTTGATTGTTGTCTTTGTATTATGTCTGTATTTGATTTTTTGGCCGTTCCCCAGATTTGTGCTCCGTACGTCCAGATTGGTCTTATAATGGCTTTGTAGATCAGTATTTTGTTTTCTAATGTTAACTTTGATTTGAGCAGCCAATATAATTGACTAATCCTCAGCTTGATTTGATCCCGTTTTTTAAGTATATGGTATTTCCAGTTGAGTTTGTTGTCAATATATAATCCTAGGTATTTGACTACGTTTTCAATTTTTACGTCAGCTCCGTCAATCGTTATACGAGGTGGTGTGAATTTAGTTTTAGTTGTATATATAACATGTACTGTTTTGGTATTATTTACTTTTATTTGCCACTTTTCAAACCACCTTAGGGTAGTATCCAGATGCTGTTGTAGTTTGGATGTTGCTATGTTTACTTGTCTATGTGCGCTAAGTATTATAGTGTCATCAGCAAATGTGGCTATCATTGAAGCGTCGTCATTTGGTGTTGGTATGTCCGCTGTAAAGATAGTGTATAATAACGGTCCTAGTACACTTCCTTGTGGTACGCCTGTTTTGATTTTTCTTAATGTGGAATATTCATCTGAGTACTTAACGAAAAAATGTCTTTCTGTGATATAGTGTACTAATATCTGTAGTACGTTTTGCGGGAATATATTGCGCAATTTTCTGATTAGTCCTTTGTGCCAAACTTTGTCGAATGCCTTTTCTACATCTAGAAAAACTCCTATACAGAACTTTTTGTTGTCAAGATCGTTTAAAATTTTATGAGTCACACGATGGATTTGTTGTATGGTCGAGTGTTTTCGTCGAAAGCCAAATTGGTGGTCAGGTATTATATGTTTGCGTTCTATAATAGGTAACAGTCGCTTGCACAGGAGCTTCTCGAATATTCTTGACAGCACTGGAAGTAAGCTAATTGGTCTATATGATGCTGGATTATATACGTCTTTACCAGGTTTTGGAATTGCAATGACTTCAGCCACTTTCCATACTTTAGGAAAGTAATTTAATCTAATTATCGCGTTGAAAATATTACGTATGTATACCACTGCTTGAAATGGTAGCTCCCTTAAAAGTTTTCCGTCAATTTTGTCATACCCGGGTGCTTTTTTGGGCTTTATGTCGTGCTGTATACATTTGAGTATTTCATTTGTGCATATTTTTTTTAGGCGAGTTGGCTGGGGAGTGACTGTCGAGTTTATATGACAGTCATCTTCGTTGATAGTTTCATCAGCAAATATTTTTTCATAATAATTCGCTAGAACTGTCGCCTTGTCTAGGTTCGTTACTGCCCATGATCCATTCTCCATTTTATAGGTGCCTGGTGTATTGTTTTATTTGTCAGTTTTTTTGTAGCTTTCCACAGGGAGTAGTCGGTAAAGCTTGTCGGAGTTAGCCTCTGTAAATACTTCGTGATTTCATAATTTTTCTGATTTTGGAGATATTTTTTAATTTCTTTAGTTGCCTTGTTATATTTATTTTTCGCATCGGGGGATCTGCAAATGGTCCATGCTTTTTTCAGTTTTCGTTTTGTGCATATCAATTTGCGAAGCATAGGGGGTGTGTATCGCATTGCATGGTGCATTGCATCTTGTCCGGAGTTGCTTGCAATACTGCCTTCTCAATGGTATCGTTTAGTTGGACTATAGCTGATTCTACGTTGTCGGGTGATCTCAGTGGAATGCTTGTATTTAAGTTTGTGTTAATGTAGTCTCGATAGGTATCCCAGTCAGTTTTGTTGTTGTGCCATAGTTTGGACTTGGTTGTGTTCACTTCAGTTGAATTAAGTTCGAGTAGTATAGGTGTATGGTCTGACGATAGTTCCAGTCTTGATGTTGTGACACATTTATTTAAGTCTATGTCTTTGAGTATATAAAAGTCAATGAGGTCTGGCTTTTTATTTTTGTCTGTTGGCCAATACGTGGGTTCGCCAGTACTAAGATGTTTAGCTTTTGCTAACAGCAGTGCACCCTGTAGGTTTTTACCTTTCTTGTTTGATATTCTGGAGCCCCATTCTGTATGCTTCGCATTGTAGTTGCCTGCAGCTATAAAACGGTGTCCGAGAGTTTTTAAGAAGTCAAGGTATTGCGACTGCGAGATATTGTGCTTTGGTGGGCTGTACACGGCTGTTATTCTTAGTGGTCCGGATGAGTCGAAGATTTGTATGCTTGTCGACTGGATATAGGTTTCTTGGAATGGAAGCAGTACGTTATGTTTAATGTTTTGTTTAATAATGATAGCAGTCCCACCGTGTCCTGTACCGTCGGGATGGCATGTGTGGTACATCTTGTATCCACTTATGTTCATGTGCTGGCTACTTGTATAGTGTGTTTCCGATATCAAAGCATGTCAATGTAGTTGTTGTGTAGGAGAAGCTGTAATTCATTCAAGTGATTTTTTAATCCGTTTGCATTCCAAGTTAAAATTTTTATTTTAGTGTCCATTCTTGTTGTCGAGTTTTGTCAATAGTACTGTTATGATGTTCATCATATTACTCATTTGTTGCGCTAGTTGTTTTATTATATCTTTTATTTCCGCTAAATCTTTTGAAAATGCAGTCTTTTTTTCTGTGTTTTCACTAGTCTCGTTTTTGTTGGATTCGTTTTTGTTGCTTTCGTTTTTGTTGTGTTCCTCATCTTTTTGTTGGGGTTGTAACTGATTTGTGGGGTTTCTACGGTTACTGGCTGCTGTTTGGGCGTACGTTATTCCAATTTTGACTTTGTTTGATGTCTGTTCTACTACCTGATGGTCATCTTTTTTATCGTCTTTCTCTTTTAGTGAGGGAAATCTTTTAATTTTTAGATGTTTGTATACGTCACATCCTTTATAGTTGGCTGTGTGTGAGCCGCCACAAAGAGCGCATTTAATTTGATCTGCACTTATTAGTTTGCAGTCAATAGTTTTGTGCTTGCCAGCGCATTTCACGCAGATCGGGTCTTTGGTGCAGAAATTTCATGTATGACCATATTTTTGGCAGTTTGAGCACTGAGCTACCGTGCGTTTGTGGTGTGGTGGCTCAAATATGACTTTGGTACATAGGAGTGTTGTAATATTAAAGATTTCTCTATTATTTGCTTTGGCTTTCAATGAAAAATAGCGGCAGTGGTTTCTTTGTCAGTTTTTGTTGTACGTTGTGTATATTAATAACGTCGTGGCCTAGTTCCGATAGCTCGTTCTTAAGTTCGTCAAGGTCAGTGGCGTAGTGCATATTCCTAAGTACTGTTTTGAATCCCCGCTCCTCTTTCGGCTTAAAGGTGTAGTATTTAGTTTTGTTTTCCCTGAGCATCTTAACCACCGCCGAGTAGTTCGAC
The DNA here is from genome assembly GCA_035041755.1 of Cacoxenus indagator. NCBI lineage: Eukaryota > Metazoa > Arthropoda > Insecta > Diptera > Drosophilidae > Cacoxenus > Cacoxenus indagator. The sequence continues at coordinate 328,434 of JAWNKX010001151.1, read as the reverse complement.
GAGTCATTTGTCTGTACGCATACTTCGTTGTTTTTAAGTGTTTTTAAAATGTAGTTTTGTTGTATTATGTTTTTCAGAGCTTTGTTAAGTACGTTAATTTGTTCTACGTCCTGTACGTATATTGGTGGTGGCTTGTGTATTTTAGTAGGTGGTCGAGGTTGATTTGGCGCATTAGAATTTGCTTCTGTACCACTGCCGTCTTCAGCCGTTTCGTCTGGTGAGAGGAGTTCGAACCTGTTATTAGTGTTAGGCGCGCTCAGCCAGTACCTTTGCAGTGTTGTTTGTGTTGTCGTTTGTGTTTGAGTTTTTTTCCTACTTTTTTTACTATTGCTATTTTGTTCGAAAGTGTTGTTGGGAGAGAGCTTACTACGGTTGCGCTTTATTTTTGACTCTTATGGGTTTTGATTGGTTGAAGTTTGTACTTGCGTGTTTGATGACTTTTCTCTGATCAATGTTGTTGCCGAAGAGAGGGAGCAAATTGGCATTGTAGCTGAGAAAGATGACGTGGTGGTTGTTGTAATTAGTGAGATAGCAGCTGATGTCTGCGTTGTGGTTGTTGTTGTTGTTGTTGGTTGGAACGAGGAGAGTGGCGTCGTTGGTGAAGCGCATTGTGCACTCCACGGCAGAGGCTGCATATTACATGCTGCCATGGAACAGCTGACAGTTAGTTGAGTGGTAGAGCGAGAGGCTGCTTTTGTTGGGATTGATGATCCGTTATTGTTTTCTCTTTGTGAGTGTGTAGCTGTTTGTTGTATTGCGGGAGAGCAAGAACGCGCTCTCTCGAAATTAACGGGAAGTGAGGCTTGGTGTGAGTCACTGATGTTGATGCTGTTGTTTGAACCGCTTGTTGATGTGCCAAGGTATTCGTTGTTGTTACTTATGCGGACAGCTGTTTGAGCGTGGGGTACGCTCATGCTGTTCCTTGATGTATGATTTTGTTTTTGCGAGCTGCCCGCAGTCGGGGGACTGCGTTCAACAGGCATTTTGAGATAAGAACAATTGATTATCTTGTCTCTTGATTTAGTTTTTTGTGTTGTTAAATTCGGAAAGCGAAAGGAGACGACTAGTCGACTTGACAGTACACTTGCGAATGTGAACACTTCAAAAACACAGCGAAAACAGTTGGAAAGTTCAAATATCTGACTAATTGCGAACGTCGCAATTCGCACTTGACTGCGGCTATCTTTCTCAATTTGATTGAATTAAGAAACACATAAACAATAGCAATTCAGCTCTAATCAACTCTACATGAAGAAAGTTTCCGTACAAAACGACCACCCTGACCGAAACCCAAACACGAACAAAGTGCAACTCGTCTCTATTTGGCAGTGCTCGACAGCTCGTTTAATAATTTCCACCGGAAAACTCAATTTGATGCAATAATATTAGTTTAGTGCAAAGCTTTTCCAATGCGGGAAATGTGCGGCTGGGTAGATGCCGGTGGTGGCGGTGATGGTCTAGAGTGGAAACACACATAAAACCACAGCAAAAGCGTCATACTGAGCCAGAGTCTCTGGTGTAGTCGATATGTGGCTTTCTTGTTAGTTTTTTGTTTAACTTGTGTTACGCTAACTTGGCAGGCAAACTTGTTAACTTCCTTGTGCCTTAAAGTGAGAGTACGTTACTGCGTCAGATGTGATATGAAATTACCATAGAAATTAGGTCTACTCGTACTTACCCCAAAACCGGCATCGTTGCCGCCAATGGTACGTACGTAGTTTCGATATATTGCCTTTCTTTGATTGTTGCATATGTGGAAACTCTGTGCAAGGATACGACTTAACTTAACTAGATTTGATCAGCGGCATTGCCTTTGCCTTGTTTGCTTTGTAATCTCGTTAGTGGCTCTACTTCATTGTTGACATTATTCGGGTGTGAACTTTACAAAGCCCCAAAGATTTGATTTGTTAATTTGTTATTGGTTTCTGTGGCATACTTCGGGGCGCATAATAAAGCGATGTGTTGAGTGTGCGCTGGGCAGCTACTGGGCTCAACTTTCTTGTTTTCAGCTTAATTTTACTTGAACAACAATCTCACTTTGACTTTTGTAAGTGGCACATACAAATTTAATTTCCATGGCATTTGCTAATTGGCTACAGTGTTCACTAAATTGATTTCCGTAGAAGTTTTCAGTGGCAACTTTTGTTGAGGTCAGTTACGAATTGTACTTCTTCAGTGTAACTTTTTGCAGATCATATTAATTTCGCAGCACGTTGAAAGCATTTCACGGTATATCAACTTTGATGTGGCTCAATTAAAACAATTATAAATCACAGTCGTCACAAACACAGCTTCGACTCCTTGGAGAAATTATAACACAACCTGAGAATTTATACTTCCCCACACTCTGCGAAAGGAGTCAAGTTGCTTAGCGTAGTAAAGACAGAAAGTAGACGACAAATAGAAAGTTTTGTATGCATTCCCTTGACTATAGCTTTGCTGCTCTAATAAGCACTAATTTCATTACTTCTAAGGGCGTGGAGTGGTGCCAAAGTTAGTCCCTACACTACACTCAAACCGTTTCTAAGGCTCTGGTGCGGGAGGTACACAGAATTTTAATAACAGAAAACCAGCACCGTGCACAAATACTAATGTTCATTTATTAAAACTTTGCTACGCAAAACCTTCGTGCAAGTGCACAAGTTTTTCCATAGTAAAAGTGGTAGCGTCTTGCTGTACTTCACCGAAAGCTGAAGGTAGAGAGTCTCAGAAAATAAGTTTATTAGAAAATTAAAAAAGATGATGCGAAAGCGGCTTAGCTTACCTTAATAGGACACACCTTACTTAGTTTGCTTCACTTAATAAATCATTTTCTAGTAAGCGAAATGTGGTTTTGTTTATGAAGTCCTACTTATACTTTTTTAAAAGCAGTTTAATAAATAAAGTCAATTAAATTATTAAGAAAACTTTGATGTTTAGCTTAGTAACTTAACAAATCTAATCTAAAATTAAGCGGTAAGCACAGTTTTTGCGGCACATTTCCTGCTTAAACCACAGAACTGCTTTCAATACAAAAACAAAAAAATGCAAATTTAAAGGTATTCTTCGCTAGATATGCAAATTCCACCCCCACACTATTATCAAGGAAGCCTTTTATACCAAAGGCCACAATGTCACCGGAGTGTTTAATCCCAACCCCCGCAAATTAATCACTAAGGTTAATGGAGCAGACACTGAAAAGATGGTACCAAACAACTTCTTCTTCATCAACCTTGCCAAAGCGCCTAACAACAAGGAGGCTCTGAAAATTCAGCATATAGACAGGCTACGTGTCCTGGTGGAAATTCCAAAAGAGAACCTGACTGTCATTCAGTGCTATAGATGCTTTGGATTTGGGCACACCAAAAATTACTGTCTGCGACAGTTGATTTGTGGAAAATGTGGGCAAAACCATATCACCACCCAATGTTTGATTGTGGAGGACATTTGCTGCATAAATTGCGGTGAGAAACATGCTGCTTGGAGTAAGTATTGCCGAGTTTTCAAAAAGAAATTAAACTGCTTAAAACCCAATATATCACTTTCGGCGCATGACAGCAACAGGGAAGATTCTATGAGAAGAGTGAGTTACGACCTGGCGGTAATGGTCAAGGGAGACACCTCATATGCAGACACACTACGTGCTGGTTTGCATATAATTAATCCTCCGAAGGGATCTTGCAATGTTAGCAACAGAGCTGTGCACCTACAGCAATCGCCACACACCCCTGACAGCATTAGCAGGTTAGAGGTAGCCCTCACAGCTAAAGTTGACACAATTACATTAATGTTTAATGAACTAAAAGAGATCAATCAGTTCCTCAAACAATTATGCCTCAATTTCGTGAATGCCCGTAAATGATGCCCCGTCCACTCAGCCTTGGATTGTGGAATTGTCATGGAATTTCTGGGCATATTGAGCAGATTAAGCATTTCCTTACCGACCATAATATTGATGTGTTGCTCATCACTGAGACATGGCTGCAAACTGGAGTCCAGATCTTTATACCTGGCTATAATATTCACAAGGCTGATCATCCCAGCAACAGGCATAGAGGAGGAGCGGCTGTGCTTAATAAGCAAGAAATCTGCTATTCTTTACAAAAGCCACTGAGAACAGCGAAATTACAGATGGCCACCATCCAGATTTCAACCAGCAGGAGCGAGTTAATAGTCTCTGCATTATATCTACCTCCGCATCGTTATTGGTCAACTGTAGACTTCGAAGATCTTTTAAGCAATTTAGGAAGAATGTTTAACGCCAAAAGCAGATTCTGGGGTAAGTTTAAAGCGGATACAAGGGGAAGCTGCTTACAGGAAGTTGTGCAAAACTCAACAGCTCAAATCCTGGCAACTGGTCTAGCGACCCATTTCCCGTACGCCGAAAAACACACACCCAGCGCTATTGATTTCTTCATTTATAATGGGCTGCGTTCGGACGAGTTGTGTATCAGGACTGAGTATCAACTCTCCTCTGATCATCTTCCCCTTATGGTTGATTTTGATTCCGCTCCGAAAATCAAAACCATAAAAGAACGACTGCTGCCACCTGGAACTGACTTAGCTGCATTTCGCCGAGATCTGGATGAATCTCTAAATTTAAACTTGGAAATCCTGATGCCCGAAGGCATTGAAGACGCGCACTCGATCTTTCTAAATAAGGTGCACTCAGCTGCTCTCATTGCCACCCCCTTAATTCCACCACATGGCTCAAGAGAGAGTTCTAGACTTCCCCCAGTTATTGAATTTTGTCGCACCTCGACCCTATTGTGGACAGGGTTTTTCGTGGAGTATCGAATAGAGTCAAAAAGCTACTGACGCTCCATAAACAGGAAGAAAATGACCGGTTTTTGTCAAATGTCTCCACCGACGACCACACAAAGCACTCCTTGTGGAAGCTGGCAAGAAGGTATAAACAACAGGTAACCCCAAAATTTCCAATGAAGAAGGCTGACGGATCCTGGGCTAGATCTTTAAGCGAGCGTGCCGAGGCTTTCGCCGAGGAATTGGAAGCTCGATTTCAGCCATTTGATACCAGCTCAGAACTCAGGGTTCGTCGGATCCATATGAGACTTGAAAGCGCCGGCCAATTATGCCTCCCGGTTGCTCCCATTACAGCCGAGGAAGTCTCAGCACATATTAAAGGGTTAAACACTAAAAAGGCTCCAGGTGAAGATAGACTGGACAAGGCAAAGGCAATGCCGCTAAAAGCTGTGCTATTTCTGGTCCTCATTTTTATGTGCCGAAACAGTGGAAGAAGGCGAGAATTTGCATGATTCATAAGGCCGGCAAGAGCCCTTACACCTTAGATTCCTACAGGAAAAGGAAATAGTTCCTTCCTTTCAATTTGGCTTTCGTAAGTCCCACGGAAATCCAGAACAGCTGAATAGGTTGGTTAACTTTATTCTCGAAGGATTTGAGGCTAAGGAGTACGTGGTGGCAGCGTATCTTGACATAAAGCAGGCTTTCGACCGAGTTTAGCACGGCGGGCTGCTCAGTAAGCTCAAGAATCTCTTGCCGCCTCAACTATGGTTAATCTTGCGCAGCTACCTTGAGAATAGGACCTTCTCAGTGGTACTGGATGGTGTGGAATCTAGTATCAAGGCTATTTGCGCAGGTGTCCCCCAGGGTAGCGTTTTGGGACCTACACTCTATACCCTGTTCACGTACGACATGCCCACTGGGTCAGAAATACCAATGGAGAATCCTCTGGATCTGATCTTTGTCACGTTTGAAGACGATAGGGCCATCCTCGTCAGAAACAAGTGCATTTACGAATCCACGGACTCACTGCACTGTAAGCCTTACGGCCGGATTTCTGTCTGGGAGTTTTCATTTTAAACCATTCAGGTTACAAATACCTGGGTGTGTATTTGGATAGGCGGCTAACGTTCAAGACGCATATTTCAAGTATCACGAAATCTTTAAGACGGAGGATTGATAAATTGCATTGGCTTTTAAATAGCAGGAATAAATTGTCCTTGGAAAATAAGGTGAACATTTACAAAGCAATAATTGCTCCTGCTTGGCGATACGGTTTGCTGGTGTATGGCATAGCAGCGAGATCAAACATCACGAAGGTGAGAGTACTGCAGCCAAGACATTGTGTATGCGTACTGGTGCCCCTTGGTTCATGCGAACGGCGGACCTTGAGAACGACTTAAAAATACCGAAAATTGGCGATAAATCGTCAGGCCAAAAAATATATAGAGAGGTTGAAAAATCATCCAAATAATCTAGCAAGGCGCCTTCTAAAATGACGCAGAATGGGTGGAGTTAAGGTGGCGAGACGGCTGAGAAGATCGCACCCTGCCGACCTCCGTAATAGATCCTTTTAATATTATATCCACACTATACTATATCCCCACTTATTATTTAAGTTGTTTTGTTAATTTTTGTATATACAGTTTAATTGAAGTTGTTCTAATAATAACAGAAAAATTAAATATAAAGGAAATAAAAAGAAAAAATAAAATAAAATATATGCAAAATTAAGTTTTTTATTAAAATTGGGCCAGTGGTTTAGGTTAACAAAAATGTTGAAGATAACCGCGTTAGAACAACAATAACAAAACACAGCCGTTGATGTGAAGAGCGTAGTAGAATGCTGGAATAATGAGGTTTGTGTGCCTCTCTCTGTTGTTCTCTAGACGCGTGTTATTGTTGTTGTTTCATTTTCGTTTCATACACACAATGGGAAGAGATCAATTTAGTGTCTTTTTGTGTTGGGTTGCTCATCAATGAGTGAACAGAAACAAATGTTTTTTTCTAGAATGCGGTCGATTGTGTCGCCTGTGAGTTCCCCTCATCTTAATAATAAGCAAATACTGTACTACTATAAAAAGGTTTCCGAATAAAAAAGACTGCTTCAGTCTTGAAAAGTCATGACTCAGCTAACAAGTCTGGTGGCAAGGTGAGCAATTTTTTCTACAATGATTGATGTTAAATAAAACATCGTTGAAGGTAGTCGTAAGATGTCAGTGAATAGTATTAAAAATAATTTGAATATTTTATTGAAATAATCGAGAATCTTATACCCTTCCAACATTATTTAACATTATGTGTTTTTGTTTGTGGATGTGGATGTTTGTCTCTTTGTTTGTCTGTTTGTAGTCTATGGACACCGATACCGTTTCACCGAACTCCAAAATAAGCATATAGTAGTAGTAGGAGCAGACTCTCCAAGAATGGCATACAACTCAGCTTTATATATGTACCTTATACATATAAATATTATAACACTTAATGATGAATAGTGATAGTTGAATATTCCGTATTTTATTTATTTTTTCCTAATCTCGCTTTATCTCATAAATGTACAATAATGTTTAGCAACGAAATGTTTCAGTAAACTTTAATTCTCAATTTCTCAATATCTGTTGTTACATATCAGTATGTGATTTCGTATTGTTGACCTTATCTTTTATTCAAGCTTAACTGGGTCCAATATGATAGTCATTTTCTAACAAAATTTCCAACAATCTTATATCCTTCTATAAACTTCCAGAAACTCTATAAGTTTTTACAATCACTAGTTCAGTAATTATTAAAATTATTTTAAGAAGTCTACCCCTTTCATTACTATATTATATATAAGTCGTTCAGTATAGATACTGGCTTGAACTTTTTTTAAATCCTCTATCCTATTAATCTAGTTTCTTGTACGAGTATATCTCTCTATAAGTTCTTCAGTCGTCCCAATTGCTTAAGCTGCTTTCAAAACTGGTGGCTTGCCACCATCTTTACGAAGCTCTTTGTTCTTCTTACTTTCCTTTAATATTATCTAGTTATTTTTACATTTAAACGTATATACGTTTTTCCATTCATCAATCTCCTAAACCATTTTCCAGTTTACCCATTTATATCTTCTTTATTATTAGTTATTTCATTTAACTCACTAAATAAGGGCTAGAAGATTGATACATTCTTCTTTCCATTTAATTTAATTCTGTTTTCACTCAGCAGTGCGTTGAAGACCGCTTCCTTTCTGCTACTTTCACTTCCAAATTCACACTGCCATTCTTCATTTAGTACATAATCGCTATGCGCTTGCAATAAAGTTCGGCACACTCGGTCGCACTAATAAATGCAAATTAGGACAACTCGACACCCGCAAATGAATTTGAATTTTATATGTAGACCATAATGAAGCCAATGCCAAGCCACAAGCATCTAACAAAAATTTTTTGAAAAAGTTGGTTGAGGTATAACTCCTAACCCAAATGAATTTTTCACTGCCTGCAAAAGCCCCACTCGGCTTGCTTGCGTCCGTACACAAAACAACATTATTAGGCTTATGAATATGGTGACTTTTAGCATTTGCTGGCTGGCCTTCGTCGGTCCCACGAGATTTTGTACCGGACATTTTTTAAGGGCTGCCACTTGAGTGTAATTGCGCTTGGACTCATGTCGAATACATTGCTTTCTTTTTGGTTTTCCTTATTGTTGGCGTTGCTAATTAGTGTAAAATGTTTCCTGTTATTTACCTTTTTCACCAGCGGTTTCAGCAGTGCTCTTATTCAGGCGGAACTATGTTTTTTGTGCCCTTAAAATGAGCAAGCAAATCAAATCACTGGACGCGTTGGGGAATCGTTTTTATAAATGAGTTTATCACGATTTGGTTTTGCTTGTGAGTTTTATTTGTATGCGTTTTTTACGTGACATGCGAATATAATAATTATTTTCTCTAAATACTAATGAAGCGTTTTACCCACTGAGCACCCTTAGACAGCTCATACCGAGAAGGTCAAACTCAACAAAGAACGCGACTTACCATAATCCTCTTTGAATCAAGTCACTAATTAACTGCTTTTAATACAAAATCATGAGGCTATAGAAAACGCCATTTGGTATGCGCTTTATCATTGGCACAAAAGCTGATTTAGATTGTTGTCGTAAGTGCTTGACAATGACAATGACAATCATTGCCAGTCAGTTGTGTATTCGGGAGTTGGCAGTCAATTGTCGTCGTAGTCGCTGTAGTTATGCATTTTAACATTCACAACATCAACTTTGCGCAAATTGCATTTTAAACTAAATTATAGCGATTATGTTGCCGCACAAGGCAGTTGCATTCTCATCCTCCCCATGCCATCCCTATCTTATCCTCATCATCCTTGTCATTTTTGCTAATTATTTTCATGACTTTATTCTACTTTACTGACTGCGCTGAAATTCTACTGCTCTTTTGAATTTTTGTGTGCAAGCATAAAATCTTAACTGGCAGCAACATTAATGCGTAAGCATTTTATGACATTGATGTTAATCACATTAGAGCTAAAGTGAGCAAAGGAGCATAACTACAAGACAAAAGGGATGTAAAATTTAGTGGCAAGCTTGTGCAGTGATACAAGCAGACAAGCTGCGGGAAACAGTACGAACAGCAACAGTATATTTGCAAAAGGTGTTGCTGAGCACTTCCAGTTTGAACACCTCATTTAATGAGTGCTGTTAGAAAGAATAGAATGATGGAGAATGAAGGCAAGGATTTAAACAACTTGATTGCATTTATTCTTGTAATTGCTAAAAAGAAAGAAAGACAAGCTAGAATACGTCAGACAAAAAAATATAAATATGCTCGTACTATATAAAAGTAAGTATTGTTTAATTAACACCATTTTTCCTCCACTGTAAAATGTCTGGTGTCCCTTATCAAAGAGCTGGGAAAAGTGATTTCCACATGCCGCTATTGAAGCAAATTTTGCGTCAACAAGAGACCTGAAATCGGAACAAATTATTATTTGATAATTGGGCAGTGCTTTTCATTAGTATTTATGACCAGGTTGCTTTGTTTGCCGTCAATGCAGGCGTTGAAGTCGTTGGTGGAAGGTCACCGGCCTTTGACCATGATCGTTTTTCGTTCGTTGGTCGTTGATTAATACTGTATATAATACATTTTTCATCGCCCTTAATGATTCGCTTTAAAAACATTTCGATTTCGTTGGGTTTAAGCAGCGTAGCTCTTCTTTCAAGCTTTCAGTTGGTATGGAAGTATTTTCTGTCATTTGTGGCGCTAATTTCTGGCCTGCATGAGTTTGAGGCCTGGTACATGAGTTTATTCCTAGGAAGAAAACTATTCTTTTGCAGGTAACCTTACCAGTCACTGCTTCAACTTCATCTTCTGCTTCTTCCACTACACTTTCAAAGTATTAGAGGGCTAGGCTAAAGTGTAAACATTCTTCATTTTATCTTAGAAGTTTTTCTATCAGTTCTGTCATTCTTGTTTTGGTTGAGACTTTGCTTCGCCGTGATGTTCTAAACTCTGAAATTTCCACCTCTACATTATTGGCTTTAGTTTAATATTGCATGTTTATTAGAGGCTGATGATGTTTTTATCTGTAGCCAAATATTTAGTACGTAGACATTAGCTTTGGTATCGCATGTTCACCAAATAACTTAGCAATTAACACCAGCTGAGCCCAGTATATGTGACTGGGTGAATTTTGATGCCACTTGGGCCTGCCCCATGTGAGATCAGTGTGTGGTCATTGAGTACCTACTATGTCAATGTAAAAAAAAAAAGCAACACCATCTAGTGTTAACGAGGGTATTTTTTAAATCATCTAATACATTCTGGTCGTGCAATAACAAGACCAACCATTAAAACTCCTAACCAAGGTTTTTTAATTTTTTCCAAGTTATCACAATTGACATAACAGCCTTCCTGTTGCTCGAATTGATGTTAAGGTCCTTAGTAATAGTTTGATTTTCTCAGCGAGAAGCCGACCTGAGCGTGATGCATCTTTAACATCAAAATTTCCAGAAAGAAACTGTGATAGAGTACCGTCCCAATAAATATCACACAATTTGTCATTTGATAGCGCTGCATTCTTATCCTTATACTATTGAAAAATATATCTAATTTTTCTGAGCTTTCACCCATTACTTTTTTGAGTACGAAGAAACACGACTAAAGAAGTCCTCACTTGTGGTTTATTCCACACTAATAATGAGCTACGCCGTGGCGCCTACTAGTTGTCTGTAATAAGTGTCATTATTGACAGGAACCTATCATGATAAACAATTTTTTGTAACACTTTTATCAAAATCACATGCGTTGCAACAAACAGTTTTGTGACATACTGTATATATATATATATATATATATTTTTTTATTTGACTTCGGCCTTGAGGGTAGTAGAGATTCTTCAGGAAAACGGTTCATAAAGTAAAGACTCTGGAAAATAATTTTTTCTGGTTTTGTGTTCGAATGGATTTTCTTTACTATTAACGAAGTGGACTCTTTTTTTTAATATATATAATTGCTTTTTTATTTCTAATTACTCTTATGAAGCCAGCCATTATATTTTTAGTATCCTATATTCGTATGTATTTGGAATATTTGAGGTCGTGTTATAAGCTGTGTGATATCTGGAGGAGCTGATTTAAATGGAGTCACATAACATGATATAAATTTTTCAATTTATTGTATGTCTATTTGGTAAATTTTATTCGTTTCTAATTTTTTTTTTACATTTTCTTTGCTGCTGCGTAAATCAAACTGTAGTATATTAACTCTAACCCAAATCGCTTCGCTAATATCGGGATTTCGTATATTACTATATTCTTTTATGTGCTAATTTGAAGTCGTATTTTAAGAGATGTGATATTTGGAAGCTGATTTAAACTTTTATATACGATTGTGTAGTATTCTTGTAAATGTATGTATATTTTTGTAAATTGTATTAAAACGGCATATAGGTTACGGAAACTGGATGGATTTGTAAGGAATTTTTGTATTGTATTTTTGAGTTAGAATTTTTTCTGATTTTAATTTTGTACCGATGCTACGATAGTATTTTATCACTATGCAATAGGTCACCGCCAATACCATCAATCTAGTTCGCTATTGGAGAAAAAAGCCAACAAACTAATATTTCGCTTTAGAAATTGGTTCAACTGTGAAAACGAATTGATTTCACCAAGTAACCCAAGGTTTAACATTTCTCATAATATTTTTTTTAAATAATTGTTTTTTTTTATTTAATTTTTAAATTATATCAATCCTGTTGGAAAACCCTCTACATATGATATTTTTTAAAATTGTATTTAAACTTCAAAGTGTGGTTTCATTACTCAGTTGTAATTTTTCTGTTTTCGATTTTTTTAGATTTATTTTTTGCTGCTGCATAAATAGAAAGCCACAGATGGTTACATCTGTCTGCTATGAATGTTCAAACGTTTGTAGGAACACCCATACAAATGATGAATTTGACGTTGGCAGCTACCGACAGTGAAACGTAGTTCTGCCACTTTTGCGTAGATGTGCCATCCTTATAATCAGATAGCATAATAAAGTAATAATTCTAAGTTAGCCGTATTTATTCGCCCGTTGTTGAAAAATGACTCAAAAACCAAAAATTGGTATTCCCGTTGTCGTCTTCGCCGTCGATCCACGAAATTCGGTATTCTCTAACTTGCTACGAGTAGATAAACGATTGTGAAATATTCGTGTTCTGTCGTCAGCATTTGAGGTGGCGACGTTGAAGCGAGTGTAGTGAAAATTAAGAAATATAAAAATATCAACGCTGCGACAATTCGAAATTTTGGTTTACGAAAGGGCATAAAAAACCTTTATATTAAATGTATCTGCTTGGATCTCCAGTCCGTGATGGTAATGTTTTGCACAAAGTAAATACCTAATAAATGGTAAATAAATAAATGATACAACTAAATTTGCAAAAAATTAATTCAATAAAAATTAAAATCTAATAAATAAAAATTAAGATTAATTAATATTAAAGGTATGGAAGGACTTGAAATTTATAGTAAAAAAATGCTGGTGACCACCAAATCTGAAGCCAGAGCAACAGGAGGAGGCCTATAAGCAGATTCCTTTGTCACCATTGGCAGAAGCGGTGGAAAATATAATGCAATTAAAAATAAATCCATTAGAAGATATTGCAGGATTCGATAAATAAATTGAGGAGCTCGCTGACTATTGGCGAAAAGACCCCAAATATAAATTGTAAAAGTGGCGAAAATATAAATAAAGCATCTGCTGTCCACGATACCGACAATGATGAAATAACCACCACTTCAACAAATTAATTAAGCCGCTGAAAAAGAAAGGAGTGCATTATTGCCAAAAGCAAACTGAGGTGCAACAAGAAAACGGCAATCGCTTGGAGTCCATTACCAAATAAAGAGGTTGGAAAGTGAAGAAGGACACCTTGAAATTTATAGCCATTTTGTATGTTTTATTCAAAAAAATGAAATTATTTACAAAAATGTGAAAAATAATAACCCAAATAAAAGTAGCGCTGCCATATTTTCAGTTGTCTTTTGTGCTACTTTTCGACAACTTGTCGTCGTTATCTCGTTGTACTTAGGGAATACCGATTTACGAGTAAAACGACAGAAAGATGACGACGAGAGAAAGGCGACTGTTAAAATATAAGCGCCAACGGGAATAGGGCCGAATAACTAAAAAACAAAATTAGCAACAAATTAATTACTTAAATTTCTAAAACATCGAAATACAAAAATATTCAGCATGTTGCCAAACAAAGGCGCATATAAAGAACCTTCTCGCACAGCATTTCCAACATATTATCAGGGCTATCAACCAAAAAGACGCTACTGTCGCTAGTCAATTGGCTTTCCGTAAACTTGAAACTGCAAAAATTCTTCTCAAACCTACATTCACAGTAAGTGCCACGGAACAGGGAGTGCTGAATAAACACAGGATGAAAAACTTTTCCAGAAGTTAGTTTGAGACGATAACTTAGGGTCGATTGGCCCTCAAAATGTTCATTCATTTTCTGCCACATTAACTCCAGCATCCAAGCCTCTCCTAGGGCTGGAAAAGAAGCCACTTTGAAAAAGACTCCATCTTTTAAATCACCCTCTCGCTTTGGTAATAGCTTCATAATTCGCAATGAAATGTATCCACTCTCCAACATGTGTAAGATTGAATTGAGTATTTTCTGCTTTTCGTTCGTGCGCTGTTGACGTGCCTTCATGTATTTGAATATGTCATCGCCCTTCTTAACGGATGTCGGACAGTTCAATTCGTGGGATGACAGATGACTATTTGGACCAGTCCACAAACAGCCCAGACGGCTATAACGGCACCTACGTGGACGTTCCGAACATAATTTCTTTTTATGCTCGTTAATATCGCCCCGGATGTACTGCACATGACAATAAGGACACATTACAGGCAACTGTTTGTTAATGTTTGCGGCGGTGGTATTGACCACGGGATTCTGGAAATCGATGCGTATATGGCAAATTGGACACGAAGCAGAAGATGCGATTGACGATTTTCCGAACAGACGTACTTGATAGCAACCGGCGCAGATAAGATGTCCAACCGAACACTGGTAGAACGGTGTGATCGGCGCCAATTTGCAAACTTTACAACAGATAATGGAGTTTAGACGATCTTCGAGCGGTCGTTGAAGGGCATAGTTCAATGATGAATAGCTTTCTGTGGATAAGACTATGTCAAACTGATGAATTGAAAGAGTGCGACTATCCAGTTGCAGTTCGCCTTCTGTCGGTGAATGGATATTCCCTGCATTTTCCATTGATGGTGGGATTTCATTTGCTTCATTTACCTCACGCAAGTCGTCTCCCTCATCATTGGCCGAGATCCGACAATGGCTCATTTTATGGGCCTAAGTATTTATATCTATTGTAATTCTTTCCAGAGGCTTAATTTTTTAGTTGTGTTTCAGGCGCAGACACAGGTTCAACTGAAATCTAAAGTAAGTTTGACAAATAAGCAATTCGAAAAGCCTACTCCGATACCTCAAAACAAAATGATTAGCAGACATTAGTTATTTCTTGTACCCGACACTTTATTCTTCATAAGCATTTTAATGTCACCAGTTAATGTGAATTTTAGTTTCCGCTTCATTCAACTAAGTTGCCGTAATCAATGAGTGCTAATCATAATTTGTGGATATGGAATGGATGATTTGAGTGCAATGTGAAAAAAGTTTACCTCATAAAAGTGTTTAGTAGACTTTAATTGTTTCTTATGCCCGACACTTCTTTCTTCATAAGCATTTTAGTGTCACCAGTTAATGTCAGCTTTAATTTCCGCATCATTCAACCTGGTTATGGAGTGGATGCTTTGATTGTTTGAGTGCAATGTCAGTGCCCTAACTCATTCAATTGGTATGAGAATGCTGAGGTAAAGTACGCGTAATTGCCAGCGAAGTAAGTGATTCGTTATTACGAGCAGATACAATTAATTTGGCATGAGTAGTTCTGAAAAAATTATAAAAAAAGGAATTCTTTATAAATAAAAATGAATGACTAGATGTATTGCTAAACACAGAACACAATAACGCATAGTGGGTTCTTCCATAGGCCAAAAATAAGAAAATGAAAGTCAAAATCGTGATGAAGTGGCTATACCATCTCTAATATAAATTACGTTACCACTGCTAACTTTTTTTGCGGTTATTTGAAACCTCAATTTCTAAAAGTAGCATCTGAACTGGGGCTACGTGTACAATCGTTCTTTTTGAAGTAAAACTTCTAAGGGTGTATTTGTAGCAAAAATTTGCAATATTTCGACGCTGGGACTCAGCGTTTTATGACAGAGATGAAAGAAAAATATGTCAGAGAAACAGAGAAGGAATACACCGCAGACGTACAAATTTTTTGGAATATTTGTGTGAAACAATGAGCGAGCCGTTTTAACTACGTTTAATTAATTCCGATAATGCAAAGGAAAGTGAAACCGATAAACTGTTATACGCCTTATACATAAGACTTGTCTTTCTTTATGTAGCGCTTCATTTTGATACAAACACCAAGTAGTAAAACATGGATAGTTGAAAATGTGTACCGAAAATCGATATGTGTACTTATCGATATACTGTGTCTCAATCAGGCCTATTGAACTTTCACTTCTAGCATGCTCACTATAAAAAAACTATAAATGATAATAAATCGCACAAAGTTATTAACTTTACTTTAAATATATAATATATGTTTAACCTGTGGTGAAATGTCCATGTTTACTAGTGGGTAATTTTAAAGTGTTTTGTATTTGTCTTTTACAATTTCACGTAGAGATTTAGTTGTGGCGCCCTTATCAGTCCCTTGAGTAAGTGTCAGTTGTTTGGATAATTGTTTTCTACAACCAAAAAGTTGCTTTTATGAGAAGAAAATGACACTCTCAAATGGAATTGCGTAAGAAATGGTTTAATTGCAGACAAACCCAGAGCTGGAGGTAGTGGTCCATGTAATAAAGGAAACAGGGCAAGAAGATTTTTTCAATTAAAAAACCTGGTCATAGTTGCTGAAATTATTGTATCTTTTTACGATTTTTCCGCAAAGTCCACAGGCTACAATCTCCGGAGCCTTCTCCTTCTGCTCCTCCTGAGAAGATCGATTTGGGTGTTTGAGCCGCTCTAAATACGCCACAGCTTGTTGGTTTAGGACATCCCCAATTTTGGAAACATTTAAATCCCTGTCTAGGTTCTCTGTTCGCATATACCAAGGGTCGCCAGAGAGTTTGCGGAGCATCTTCGCTGGAGGGACTCTGATCTTAGCATCTTGTGCTCTCCAAATCGATTATTTATTGCTCGTTGGTGAGAGTCTCTCAACGTAGTGCCTTTGAATATTACGTGATTCAATTTTGAGAGCATTTCTTAAATGTTTTTTTTTTTTCAGTTTTGAATATTTGAAGTGACCTCCTGGCTCGACTGCCATTCATATCTTAGACAGGGTTTTTTGACACTAGGCGTTCAATTTCGTTCAATAATTAATACGACAGGTTTTTTGACGCTACGGGGTGCTTTGGAATACCGGTGAAATGGTTCAGTTTCATACATATGTGGGCGCTTACGTATTTTTTGAACCTGAGCCAATCAGTTTTCCATGAGGTAAATATAACGGAATAAAACCTTTCCTGTAGGTGACATGTAGGTGTAAGGAAACTGGTAATTTTAGTGGTTTTATATATGTGAAAAAAAACTAGCCATGCCCGGGGCTATGCTTACCTGCCCGACAGCCGCCATGGAGTCGAACATTGGACTCACTCCTTGGCGGCGGACTTACATATTTTCATTAAAAAGTCAGCAGCAACCAGTACTATGAATACTCAGATAAGGTCTAATATGCCTTTCAGAGGCACTGGTTACTCGTGAATACTTAGCGTAATCCCCGGCATCTCAATCTGTGCCAGGCGCTTCACTGCTCTCCACCCAAGTAGAGCTAATTGGGAAGTCGGCAACCCGGGTTCTAGCCCTTGTGGCAACACATGTTCACCGATGGTTCTAGGGAAAGGGGTATCGGTGCCGAGATTTTCGAACAACACACTAGGATATTAATCGCAAAGGGCAAACTGAGAAGTGTTTCAAACGGAGATTCATGCCGTAGTTATCTGTGCGTCAACCCTTCTGGCAAAGGGACCAAGAGGACAAAATATATCGATCTTTTCTGATAGCCAAGCAGTGATCAAGGCACCTACGTCCTGGAAATTCTTTGATTTCTTCCAGCTATTGTTCCGACACAATAGGCTAACGCTGTGCTGGATATCTGCTAATCAAGGCATCGAGGGTAATGAAGCCGCTGATGAACTGGCGAGAACTTCAACCCCACATTGGTATAATCAAATTATTTATCGAGCAATGACGTCTCGCAACACGTCACCCTAGATCTTTGGGCAAGCATCAAAGACCTTCAAGTCAAATTGCTTATTTGCCCTTCAAATTTTAATCTTAGTAGATCGGACTTAAGGTGACCTTAATCGGTCACCGCCTGAACTACCATCTAGACTATTTGTTTTAAGTCTGCATAAGAAAATATTAGTGGTCAATATACTAATGGTTTACAAAGCATGCACAACACTTTATAGCATCAGGTTAGTGTATCCTTTATTTCAATATTTTAACTATAGCGCATTTTTGAACAATCTTTTGTTTGTCTTATAAAAGTTTTTATTTATAAAGTTCTAATTCTTATTTTTCATACTTTGTTGCTTAGAAAAATATGCTAATAAGTAGCTGATTGTGGGCGAGTTTAAAAAAATATTAAATCGCCTACGAATCTACTACTTAGTAGTACTGTTTTTCGTTTTCACTTTACACACGCACTAATTTGAAATACTTTCACTTATTGTAATTTTATATACGATGCACAGAATACATTAATACAAAGCAGTGAACAAGAGGCAATAATTGTAAAAGTTATTCAAACTGCCTACTTCTTAACTACTTAATGCGAATGCATTCCACTCTGGAATATGAGTAGGTTTCCTGCGAAAGCAAAGCCCAGACTGACACGTTTGGCTGAGTTAGCAAGGTTTTTATACACGAGCTAAGCAGACTCCCTGAAGTAAATGACATACCATTGTAATATAGATTATCTATTCTTTTACTATCAACTAATTAAATAGTTCGAAAATGTGTGCATAATTATAGTGAAGAAAGGCTTATTGCCCGTTGTCTCATTGATTGCCTGCTTAGGTAGAGCTAATCCTTATCGCTCTTCTTTGCGTAGACCTTCTGCTGTGCAATGTCTAATCTCATTTGTGTGCATTCTTTGTCATTGTTATTTGTGCCTTCAAAAATTTCATGCAAATATCATCAGCTTATCTCCTATTGACAAATACTGTGAACAGTATTTGCGCCTATTTATCACAATCCACTTCTCTAAGTCTGAACTGTACTCTGGCTTCTTGTTCGTCTGTATGGCCGCTTCACTTGTTCCTTCATCTTTTTAGTATATCAACACATACTTGTACTAAATTACGGCACATTATCGACATTTGTCACCTTCATGGCACATTTTTATTCCCATTGAGTGTGTGAGCTCAACACAGACTCGTTGAAGGGTATCTGATTTTACTTACACATCTATACACACTTCAGCAGCACCTTTAAATGAATTATTTTTTGGGCGTGAAAAATGTGTTGTCTTTAGCTTGAGGGCTTGTAGCTGTGTACGCTGCAAGTGAATACTGAATTTGTTAAAGTAGCAGAAATTTTATTTCGAACTTAAATTTTATTTTTTGAACTAAACAATTTGGTTCTTTACATAAAAGAATGTTTTCGACTTAATTAAAGCTTATGACTAATGGCTGGAAATTTATTGAAATAAACATTTAGAGATGTGCTTCATCGCAAGCTAAGAATACTTTTACTACAACGTTTTATTTCGAATATGAGTTTTGACTGTGAAAGAAAAGAAAAAAAAATGTAATTATAATTTTTGATGTAGACTGACAGTTATAACAACCTACATATTTAATCAAACTGGAATTTCTTCCGAGTCCAAGGTACCGAGACTTGAAGATCCAAACAAGCGGATATGAAACCGTCTCATTAGGTTGGAGGACCATGTATACCACCTAGGAATCAACTTTTTGACAAAAGCAGCCAAACGCTACACCCCCTAGACCTCCCATGTATAGTTAATTTTTAACACATGATATAATTCCCTTGAATATCATCTAACGACACTGCCAAAGATTATAGACAGAAAAATCTTGATCACAAGGTTGTTTTTTGCTACTTTTTAATTTCGAATAAGGAACTCAGCTTCAAATGAAATAATGACAAAGAATATTTTGAATTTAAGGCTTTAGTGGATTTAAATATCTTTTCCGAAATTATACCTTATTTTTTAAAAAGGATCTGATGTTTTTTAGTTAAGCCTGTTCAGTGTTTACATTGATCAAAATAAGTCTTCAAATCTGTTTTCTCTATTTGATGAAGAACTATTTTCAATCATCGAATCTATACTAATACTAGAAAGAGGTAATGTTTGTCTAGATGTTCGAGGTAATCTTCGAAACTACTATACTCTTTCACCAGTAGAATGTTACGTTGTCACTGAGTGTCATGGGATATGTCTATATTTGATTTTCTTAAAGTGAAATATGTTTTTTCTTAGGACTAAATTTTTGAAAAACTACTGCAAGGTCAAGATCTAAAACGCTTCGTATGCTTTTTCGTTGTTTCTGCTACACTTCTTCTTAATTTTTGTGTTTGTATTTGTGAAATTTGCAAAAAGAGTGTGAGCGGATATTTGCGAAGACATTGAGTGTGCTCACTTGTGTGCTTTTGTTTCGATAAAAGGATCCCGTGGCATAATTATTAATGTTGGTCCATCCCAGGCGAGCGAAGTCGCGGGCAGAATCTAGTCTTTTATATTATAACTGTGTATATTGTAGGTACATTTAGAGGGCCCGCTGAATAATGAAAGGGTACACGTATTGAAGTTATGAGATTAGCTACATCAGTTCTACAATTTTGTGCGAGTGCTAATTCGAGTTCGCTTAGCAATTCTTTTTGTTGGCCTTACTTAGTCACACATTTTTACGTTTGTATTGACTTCAAAATCCAATCAAATTTTATTCAAATATCGTCTTCCATGCACAAGCCATAATTTACTATACATTTTATGTTCAGCGTGTTGCTCGTAAAAATGTTTATACAGTGTCAATTCGCTGCCACAATTGTAGGGTGCACTAAAAATAAATGTGCAAATAAATCAGCGTATCGCAATAATGCGCCAAAATCTTTCACTATGCTGGGCTACCTCTATTACCACCCACCTTTCCGATGACGACGGCATAGAGTGTCACGTCTTAAAGCAGGAAAATGTTTACTTATACAATGTGTGTCGGAAAAATCCGAAAAACGATAATACGTAGAAAAGGGGCAAGAATGTGTCGAAGTTGTGTGAAAAATCAAATTGACAAGATTTCCTTCCAGCATAAAAGTCGAGTGCAAAAAGGCAGAAAAATAAGTGTTCGCACGAGTGGAGGTGTTAAGGGCATAACAATGTTGCCAACATAACACAAAATGTCATACAGTGACAACTCAACAACGCCAACAAAATGGCGTTAAAACTGGCATGCACACACAAACAGTCACATGCGATTGTGGGAAATGTTTTTGTATGATTTTTTATGACATTTTTTCATGTTTTTCTGCCTGTTGGAATGTTATGTTGCCATTGTATTGACGTGTGTGGGCAGGAAAATATGTTTTGTGATTATTTGTTGTTAAAATATTTACTTTTACAGGTGAAAACACATTTGTTTGAGTCAGTGTTGTCGTTTTGTTGACCTTTTTTTTCTCTTTTTTCATCGTTCGTCTTCTTGTTGTTGTTGTCGAAGTTGATAATCTTAATGGAAGCTACAACTTGTGCGGCGTGTAGAGTGAAAGTTCATATTTAGGAGATGAATGAAATAGGTCTAGAGATGTGGTACGAATAGAATATATGTTATTCGTGGGATGCCTTTGGAATGTGCCTTTGATATTATTGTAAGATTATGTGAAACTTATGAATTAAAATGGAGTAACTATGTTGGGAAAATCGCTTCTATATCGTAATAATAGACGAAAGAAACGAGGTTCAGTTTGTCAGGAAATTTGTTTGACATCATTAAAAAAAAAAAGAATGTGTGAGTGTGCTTAGCATTTACGAGCTCTTGATGTGAAACATATTCAGTATGCAACTTGCTTATTATGCAAAGTCACTGCCAGCACAAGCCCAAAAAAATGTTGTACGTTTTCTGGTTCTTTCTGCTATGCTTCTTCTTCATTTTTTTGTTTGGTTTGTGAGTTGCTTGCAAAATGGACAAACGTATAATCTCTGTTGACCACGTACTTTCAGAGTATACTCTTTGAACGCATCACATACAAGAGTGGGCAAAACAACGTTTGCCGGGGACACTAGTTCATTTATATGAATGAAATGAAAATTCCAGGCTGCCATAAAAAAGAAGGCTTGATCACAAAGCAAAATCATACAAAAATATTCTGAAATATACACACAATAAGAAACCAGAACCTTTACTTTTCGAACCGTTTTTCCGACGAATCTTCAATACCCTCAAGGCCGAAGTTAAACAAAAAAGAATAAACAAAACTGTTTGTTGCAACGTAAGTGATGTGATAAGTATTAGAAAAGGTTTTTTATTATGAATTAATATAGGCCTCTGTGAACCAACGAGACTTTTTATCAACAACTAGCAGGTGCCACGGTAGCTCGGTATTTGTGTACCCAGAGTGAAAATGTAAACGGCAAGTTAAGACTTCTTTAGTCGTGTTTGTACTTATTGGAAAAAGTAACGGGCAAAAGTTCGGAAAAAATTCTATATGTTTTACTATGATATAAGAGAAAGAATGCAGCGCAAGCAAATGGGTAAGATACCCTATCACAGATCATTGCTGAGAAATGTTTCGTTGTGGAAAAATTTATTTGAAAGATGCACCACGCTTGGTCGATCTCTCACTGTGAAAATCATAAGATTACTAAGAAATCTAACATGGGCGACCAGAATATATTAGGTGAAACTAAAAGTACTCTAATAAAAAAAATCCAAATATAGTTTTTACAGAGTTACAGAGTTTTTTAAATATGTGGAGTGGTTCCACAGATTACAATCCGGATATAAACGAACAAAAATATGATTGTATTACTGGGACCAATTTCGCGATTGACTATTTCGGTTGAGAATGAATGAACTCACATACTTAATAAAGTAATGCTTCGAAGTCTATGCTAGTGAGGTCGTTTACTACTGCTGCGCAGTCTTCTTCGTCTAAGCAGTGGTAAGGTTGGATTTTGTACAAAACTCAACAAATTTATATAACAACTAGATTGCGTCCTCGACTTCGCTCGACTAGCATGGACCAACAATAAATATTATCCCACGGGATCCTTTTATCGAAATAAAAGTGTAGCCTACCCAAGTCGATTTCTATCCGGTAGTTTTTCACATTTACAATGTTTAAGAAACGCGATTCTATAATATCTGCTGCTACATAATACTTATTAATTTTAATTAAAAACATATTTTAGTCTAAAAAAATAAAATATATATAGGTCGTGACACTCAATGAAAAAGTAACATTTTATTGATCAAAGAATTTTTAAGATCGGATGTGTAGTTTCGAAGATTACCTCTAACATCCAAACAAACATTACCACTTTATAATATTAGTATAGATGAATCTTTATTCATTCTACTTAACAATAACAAGTGCTTTGAATTGAAAGATAAGGAGCTCAAATTCTGTATTTGTATTGGGTTATTATTGTATTACTATAAAATGCAAACTGGGTTCCTCCGACCGTCATAAAGTAACTAAAGGCACAACTTTGCCACAAAATAATTATTCTAACAGATTTTAGAGCGCTAATCAATTGATTTGTTTACCAATAAACGAGCATTACAGTAAATAAGGTAAAATCAGCTCGGTGCGTAGCCAATCATTTAAGCAAATACTTCAATGAAGACATGTAAGTATCTTTTTAAAAAATTATGAAATGGGAAGTGAGGGTGTCATACAAAGTTCGAAATAGAACAACAACAAAGTCACAAAATGAGCAAATGTCAAAATCGAAGACAGAATATCACAATTTTGACAATAGTGAAGGACTCCAGACATCAGAACGTTGAATGACAGGGACGACGGTGACGATGGTGATGACGATAACGATGACAATATCATAATAGCATTGTCAACAAAACAATAAGAAATAAAAGCAATGAACTAATTAAATGACGATTTGAGTTGTAAGAAGGATAATAATAATTCCAATACAAATGTTGTTGTTGCTTTTATTTGTGTCACAGCCTCTGTATGAATAGAAGTGAATGTGAGGGCGATTTGGTTCATTGTGTGTGTGTCGCTAACATTAAAGGCGATAACGACAAGGAGAATGATAATGACGGAAAACAACAATGAATCTGAGAAAAGAAAATAATGACAACAAGAAAAAATGTCGTTGAAAATATTTTCTAAGCTTTTTATCAATGTGACAGTTGAGCCGATGATGCGGCACGACGCCCTGCGCCCCGCGAGCAAAACCTGAAAAATAAACAACATCACAGGAATGAAGATATTTACACATCTACTTATAGATTGTCTATCAGCAGAGTATGAATGCTGGTTACGATAATGATGAAGCAAAGACAGCAGCAGCAATCAACAGCAAAAACAATTCAGTTCAAACTCAGCAGGCAATGCGCAGCGAATAAAGACAGACAGAATATTTTCTCATTTATCAGCTTAGTGTTGATGTTGAAGTATTTGCGGATCTTTGGCATTTTGCTGCCCATTGAGCTAAGAAAAATGTCAACAATGTGCAGACAACGAGGACAATGGTGATGCCGGTGATGATGGAGACGAAGATGACGTTGCCTACGGTGATGCGAATAAGGAGTCCACGAGCGGATGGTCGCTCAAAAATATTTGTGCAAAGATGAGAAACAGCTTGTGGTCGGTTGACCTTAAGGGTCAGCGGTTCAATATTTCTTTTGCAGCGATAGGTTACTTTATTCCTATTCCTTTCTGGTTGGGTGTTATGTGTGAAGTGTTGTTAAATTATCATTAATCTTTGCGCTTAAACACTTCTGCCGGATATAATAGATTGTTGTAAGGTTTACGTTGATTGTGGCTGTGTGTTTGGGTTTTTGGTGTGTACAGGTTTAAAGTTGCTTGATTGGGTTATATGAGAAAGACTTGTAATTACCAGTTTTAAAAGGTTGCTTTTGGAGTTAATGATAGGTATTGAGCTATCTATCCAGCTATTGAGTGCACTTTCGATAGAAAATTGTTGGAAATGTTAATGAAATGCGCAGCTCATGATTGTGTTGGTTTTGGATCCAATAAGCAAATTTATGAAATTTACGGATTTTTTAATTTTGTTTTAAGAGCTCAAGTCAAAACTATAGGTATATTGTAAATCTATTGAATTCGGATATTTCAACCTACGAGTCAATTTTAAACATTTAGATGTGAATACAAAGTTTTATTTCAAACCATTAGCTTAAATCGTTCAGTTGGCAGATGGTTCTACACCTTCGCTGTAAAAATGAATCGTTTCCTATTTTCGATCTGCTCTATTAAATACTCAATGATACCTCAAAGTACTCGTCAACCTGCATCACAGGCAAAAAATTCCGTCTACTCCTTTCGTTGATATGAAACATCTTTACTTTCAGTGGGGTAAATTCACCTACGGTTCAATCCCTACGGCGGGCAAAAAAAAAAACTTCTTCAGAAGACCCTCTTT
The DNA here is from genome assembly GCA_035041755.1 of Cacoxenus indagator. Classification (NCBI taxonomy): domain Eukaryota; kingdom Metazoa; phylum Arthropoda; class Insecta; order Diptera; family Drosophilidae; genus Cacoxenus; species Cacoxenus indagator. The sequence goes on along the minus strand of JAWNKX010001151.1, from coordinate 303,450 downwards.
AACTTCTGTGGAAGCGTTGATCCTTGGCGGCGACAGTCGACACTGACAGCACCTAGTACTAGCAGCGGCAGGCTGATCAGCAACCCTATCATATATTTATTCGATTTTCCTAACCAGAACGATCCTCTGATATAAAACAACATCCTTAACGATGACGATATTTGGAACACAAAACAAGAACACGAATTGAACAATGGAACGTGAGAACCTTTAAGTAAGTATCCAGACAAGCACAAATCTTATGGCGGCTTATAATATCAGCATATTGGACAGTGTGTAACAGTGTACAGCAACATGGTACTGCACACGATGATTGACAACGGACCAGAAAGGGGAGTTGGCGTCATATTATCTAATCATATGCGGCACACCTTGCATTTCGAAAAGCAAATTTCTGACCGCATGGTCCTGGCCAACTACTGCAGCAGTATACATCGGCACATAACCCTCGTGCAATCATTAACAAAGAAGTTTATAGTCAGCTTCAGGATTAACGGTGGAGGCACTGCAGAATTTCCGCGTTTGAGTTAGACTCTGTTGCGTATAGTTGTGAATACTGTTACGCTTCAGGATAGCTTCACAGTTTAGTTCACTTATTAAGTCATTAAACTATATTCCTCTATTTATAGTTCGGTTTCATGTAATTTGTTTTTTATTTATATGCATTTAATTTATTTATTATAGTTCACATAAGATTCAACCTGTAAATTCCAATCTTAGTGAACTATCTTCGATACTACAGCATAAGGAAGTGGTAAGTTCGTTTTACACAACTTAACCGCAGATAATTCACTTTTCGATCATTATAAGCACCTTTACGTGATTAATTAATGTGCTACTAATGCAACATGTATTAGACCGCCTAGCCACCACACAAAAGCGCTATTATTCAAAGCTACAAAGATACAAAATACAAGATAACAATGTATCGAAGTATAACCAAAACTAAAGTTTATCTGTAGTTGTGTGTGTTTGCCTGTTTCATGATAAATCCCATGTTGTGTGCAGAACTTAATTAACATGAGCTGTGGTCATAGTTAAAGTTGAAATACACAACCTCCCAACGAAAGGCAAAGCTCGTCACTTTGTAGCCATGCGAGTGTTTGCGTATGTTTGCCTTTAAGCTGATCGGATAATTTATAGGAAATGCATGTGTGCCTAATTTGTTCAACTGCATTTGTGCGCATTTGAAGCATAATTAAAACTGCTCAAGCAATTTAATGATTTAATGATTTAAAGCAATTCATAGTCGGTCAGTTTAGAGGTTCATGTATCTAAGATGTACGTAAGATGCTTATGTCAGACTCAAATGTATTGGTTTGACACTTTAGGAAAACCGTGTTGCATTTGACCGCCTCATTTAGCTCTTCAATTTGTGCTACCACGACTACGCTTTGGTTTTCGCATTTGTGTTGTATGAAAATACCAAGTTGCAGTGGCTGTCAAAAGTTGGCTACTACTGCGTCGTCATCTTCATCTGATTTTGTCGTCTATGTGACACTGTGACACTGTGCAGTAGTTCAAACAAACGCAGATGCATTTACATGAACACTGCGTCGACTGCGTACATGGTGCCCTATCCCGCCTACTTCATTGCAGTCGTTAGCCGTTCATCCAGTCTTTATCCAGGCTGACTAACTGAATGCAATAGAGCGCAGTGTAGTGGGTTTAGCCCCACTGTTTGATCTCGAGTTTGTTTTAACTCCAAATGCTCATGTTGTACACAATTAACAGGTTTAGTCCTTTGCTCCCGTGCTCCTTTGCTTGTGTGTTCGTTGCTCCTTTATCCCTTTGTCCAATGGCTATTCACATTCCCATTCGCCTCCTTGCTTCGTTGCTTGTTTGCGAAGGCGTTAGCGGTGTTCATTGTCCTGTTCTGTGTATTAAGTTGAGGGGCGTGGCACCATTGTTGTAATTGTTGTAAATGCATTTTGGCTTTGGTTTTAGTTTAGTCTGGTTTGGCTTGCTACAAGTTTGGGGCTTATCTTGTTAACAATGTTGACCGAGCTTGTACTATGTGGGTGGCATTGTTTGTTTATGGAAAGGGCTTGAAATATACTCCAAATTTAATACAATAGATAAAAACTTGTGGCTGCACAAGAGCAAGACAGATAGCCAGAAAGAATGGGATGGGAACAAAATAAGTTGAGAACATTTAACAAAACAAAAGGAGTTGAGATAAACTATAAAATATACTGATAATAGTAAATAAAATATATATAGAAAATAAAATATACTGATAAAGAGTGTAAATACTGAAATCTTTCAAAAACGAGGAAAGAGAACTCTCGCAACAGTCTGAAAAGCCCTTTTACGTTATGTCGATTCGGCTTCTATTTCTTGATGAACTTGAAACAGTGTCCACGGAGTAGTCTTTTCAGTTTAAGGAATAGTCAGATGTCACTTGGTGATAAATCTGGTGAGTACGATCGTTTCAAGTGATATGAGTTTCATTTTTGATGAAATTATCTCGAATTACCATTGGTAATTCGTTGGCAAGTGAGCGAAAAAGTCAGCGCTGATTTCTGCCTACTAATGTGTGAGACGGAGCAACAAAAGTAAACATAGTGAAAATCGATCATTTCACTTTATAAAAATAAGTGTGGCTTAGTAGCAATTGTATGCATTGATATGAAACCATAGAAGGACAGTAGTACCAATCTACAAAAAAAAATACTCGTATGTCTACATAATATCCGCAAATTTTAAATATGTAATTCACCTTATTTTTTGGACATACTAGTTATTGTGCTAATAAGAAAGCAAGAGGTAAGCGTGTATGAATGAACATATAAGCTGATATATGGATTATAGCAGATGTAGAGCCTTCATGAAAGATAAAAAGTCTTATAGTTTGGGGAGTGTGGATAGAAATCTTACAGGGAAAGAGCAAATCATGTTTAAGTATAGAAAATCAAAAAAAAAAAAAAAAGACCCACAAGAAAGCTACAGCGAATTTATAATTAGATTTCACGCCTTGCATATAGAAATTGCCAAGTGATCTGGGGAATAAACTTTTGTATTCAGGTGCCTTGTCAGTGGGGTCGGAAGTTCAGTAGAATAGAAAACAGTCTATATAAGAATGAATATCGTGACTAACCAATTCAAATTTAAGACTCAGGCAGACATATATAGTTAGGAATCTGTATTCTGAAGCCATTTATAAGTCGGATGATATAGGAACCCAACGGTCTATGCTTAGTTAGGCTGAATGCAGAGTTAAACGTTCTTTGGAGGCAAATTAAAGACACATAATTTAAAACAGGGCTGTCAAAAGAAGATCACATATTTGGTTTAATTGAGTTAAATAAACCGAAACGAGTGGAAGGTACAAAAAAGCTTAGAAATAGAACGCAAGAAAAAGTTAACTTTTTTAGCGAGGTGTAAGTCCAAAAAAAGTGTTACGGAATTCAAGTTGACAGCGTTTGAGAGACGTAGAGGGGATAAGCATTGGCTTGGGCGTCTGTGACGAAGGAGTATGAGTGTGAAAGAGTGAAATGAAATTCACGATGATTGTGGATGCTTGAGTGACGTATTAACCTTAAGTTTTATTTCTATGTTCACGTTTTCTTTTATCAGTGCCACAACGGTAGAAAATCTGTAATATTGAAAACAATGTGAATTGATAAAATTTGTACAAAAATTCAGATCTTTTGGCTTTCGTCTTTTTTTCCATACAATTTTGTTCGCCTTGTCTTCAAAGAACCAAAATGCTCCACAGAATCTTTAAAGAGGCTACACTTAGTCCAATATAACACTGAAATACTAATTGTTATTTAACAAATCAGTGTCACTGCCATAGAGAAAAATTTTTTATGATGTAGGAATTGCTAAATAAAAGGTTCCAAAGCATGAATTCTTTCAGTTTGGACTTCAGATGTATTCAAAATCAATGTGAATCAAGAAGACCAAGAAACCAAAAAGGAAATAGTAAATTCATTTTCACCAACTCATCAAGTCGAATCCAAATGAAACTGTCACAAACAGTGCTTCATAACAAACATTTATCACTCTGTTGAAATGTTTGTTGTCCCAGCTATACTCGTATTTTTTTGTTATTGTTGCCTATGCCACATAACAAATGGTAAATCAATGATATTATGTTTTTATCGCATGTACACAAAGAGAGTCAGGAAGGGAGTGAGAGGAAAAGAAAATTGAATACAAAATACAGAGACAAACCAATAATGGAAAATTGATACATGTACTGCAATGCCACGACTACACGAAACAGGCCTGTCAATCACACAAAGTAGGTGAGCAAAAAATCACAAAAGAAGCAGAAAAAAAAACAACAGAATTCACAACAAATCACAAATCTAAACACGAATCTGACAATGGCAAAAAGAAAATTATAATTGATGAGTTATTAATGCCGCCAGTCAGGAATGAAATGATTCGCTTTCGCATTCCGTATTGTTCAGTACACATTTTGCTACGAGTGATGTTGCCATCAGTTGTGATGAGGAGATTGGCATTGTTGATGGCAAGCATGTTGCTGCTCATGTTGGTGTTGATGATGATGATGGTGACGATGACGACGATTGATGACAAAAAGGGTTAAGTGTAGCGTAGTTTATGTGGACTGTTCGTGCCTTATAACCAACGTGCTGATGGCCTGCGTCATTAATGTCACATCGAGTTTAGCACACTGTGTTTCTGTTGACTAACACGCCGGTATTTTAGGGATTTTGCGACCTAAACAGTTCCTATTTCAAGTGTTGGTCAACATTTGTGTGCTAATTAGCGCTGCGTAATAAATCATCAGCAGTTGCGAATGGTTACATGTTAGTCACCGGAATTATCACAACAATAATTGCATGTCGCATAGAAATTTTGATAATTTTATAAATTTTCTTTGAGCTATTGCTATACGATACAACATATATCGATGATAGATTGTATTTGCTGTAGTTTACATGAATTATCACCAAAGCTGTGGGGCAATCGAATACTCTCTCAAGTGGTCTAGTACAGACTTCTTTCCAATTAGCGAAACTTGCTGATGTTTGGTAATTGGAACCTCCAATATAGTTGCTGGGTGAGCTGTTTTTTCTTACTAATTGTCTTATTCGGAATTTCCTATAGCTATGCTATAGAACATAGATGCAAGTCTTTAATTTTTGGTAAATAGAAAGTCAAGCGATAATGTTTTGGCCTCCGTAGTTTTTTGTACAGAAAGTTTTTTATGTTGAGTATATTAAGAAAAGACGGAATATTTGAGAAATAAATAAGAAACTAAAATTCTGTTTCTTTACTAAATTTAAAAAAAAATCTATATTTTTGACCTATTTTCTTAAATAATTTAGTTGAGACCCTTGCAACAAGCCCTTTCATTTAATATATGATAACAAATTGACTTTAAAAGTGGGACAGCCAGACACACGAGTCATATAACGTATGGAACCCCATAAATTGCCCCAAATTCAATGTGCTCCAAACAATGCACCGTATGACAAGGTGCTGTCTATGATGACAGAAGTTTCGCAGATTTAAAAAGACTCTCCAACTGGAGAGATTTATGTGGCATGCTTAACATATAGCCACAGCGAACGACTACTTTGAGTTCAAGGGCAAATTCATTTAACAAAAAGGCATCGAAATTGCCTAATTATGAGAAATATATGTTTTCTTAGAATAAGAGATAAACATGCTAATGGATGGAATGGCAAGTAGTTAGCCCCGCTTGCATTTTTTCATTCACTAACATTTCTTATCCCTTTTTCGACGTAAATACTGGTCACTCGAAAATACTTGGTGTAATCCCTGGGATATCAAATTGCACCAGAACAGACCATATCACCACGGAGTTGTGTTTTGGCCGGCGCTACACGGCTCTCCTCTCAAACAGAGCTGACTGGAAAGTCGGTAACCCGGGCCCTAGGTCCAGTGGCAATACATGGTTCACTGATGGTTCTAAAACGGAAACGGGTACCGGAGCCGAGATTTTCGGACCAACACAAGGATCCCAATTGCCACGGGCAAGTGGCCCACTGTATTCCAAAAAGAGATTCATGCCATAGATGTCTATGCGCGCAACCTGGCAAAGGGACCAAGAGGAAAAAATATATCTACATTTTAAGATAGTCAAGCGGCGATCAAGGCACTACGTCCTGGATATTTTCATCCAGGATTACTTTGATTCCCGCCAGCTACTGTCGCGACACAATAGGGTCACGTTGTGCTGAGTACCTGGTCACCAAGTAGTCGAGGGTAATGAGGCTCTGATGAACTGGCAAGACCTGAGTCCTACTACAGATTCATCGGCCCTGAACCCTATATGAGCTAATGCTGGGCAAAGGCCAAGTCATTTATCGAGGAATGGTTCAAAGTTGTCACCCTAGTCCTTTGGGCACGCAGTGGGGGCTTTTGTCAAGCCAAACTGCCCAATTCCCCCGGAGTCGCCCCTCCAAATTTAGATCTTGGTAGATCGGACCTAAGACTGCTTAACCGGGCTACTTAACCGCTTACTATCTGCACAAACTAGGTTTGTCATCCTCCCAAATATGTAAGCTCTGTTCAGAAGACGCAGAAACAAGTCTTCACCTCCTGTGCGAATGTCCAGCATTGGCCAAACTTCGTCTAGACTTTCAGAAACAAGACACTGTGTCACTTATTTTGATCAGGAACTCTTCGACAAAGAACCTTCTAGCTTTTATTAAAAAGGTAGAGGCTCTACCTATACCAGGGTATAAGGTAGAAAAGATCTTCTCAGATCTCAGTGCCCTCTTCCTTTGTCAGGAATACCACTCAACTGGTTGCGGTTCCTCGGACACTAAAACCGTTAAGAGGCCTAGGCCTGGTGTCGCGTGTTCAACTGGCTGGCTTAGAATGGGTCTCTACCACCGCCTTCAATTAATTCTTTTTTAGGTCAATATTTACTCAAGTATCTTTTTGTGATAATTTCGATATATTTAATATATTGTTTACTTAACCTTTCATCACTTAATTTGCCTTAGTTAAATCCATTTCTATTCACTGTTCCTCCTTCTCTCCGTTTGACTATAACACACCAAGTATGAATAATTCATGAGATGTTTAAGTATTTTATTGTTTGTGGCAACAATCATTCTGTAACATTTTCGTTTTCGTTTAGCTGCTCTGATAAATCATCACAATCAATAACAATAATAATAAAGTTTTTACACAAATTAAAGTAATTTCCTGCAAACAAAAACTTTGACAACTTCCACAACTAATCGCTGTTATCATCATCTTCATCATAATCATCATCATCACCAGCATAATCATCGCTGTCGTCTGTCATTGTACAAAGTTGTGACAATTGTTATTTTACTCAAATTACGTTCACTCGCCTCGTCGATAAAGTGGATTTCATTTTCCGGCTTTCTGCCTTGGCAATCATTTCAAACGGCAAGACCTCGGCTATCGCTCTTGCGTCGTTTTATTGCGGTTATTCCATGCCAGTAGAAACTTCAACAACAGCTACATCATCGTCATCGTCATCATGATGAGAAGCATCATCATTATCGTCATCAGCTGAAATTCGATAAGACGACATTAAAACCTGCAAGCAATTTGCGAATAAACGTTGGAAGCGATAAAATTCGCAGTTTGTTTATTTTTCTGACAGATGCTGGCAAAACATTGACATCGAATCTGTTTCGCTCTGTCTTGGTTTACTGTGGGTTGTGCTGGTTGGCTTTGTGCGAGTTGAGTTCAATTCCTCGCAGGTATTCGAGTCCAAGTTGTTGTGCTTTTACTTCGAATTGTTTGAAGTATCACTGGTTTTGTTTGTCTATTTGTAAGATTTTCAGTTTCGGGGCATGAAAGTTGAAGTTTAAGGAAGGAGTTTATCATTTAGCTGTGTAATTTTGTTGAGCATTAAAAAGTTAGGAAGTATCCTTGAGTGAAAGGGCTTTATTAAATTTGTTAAGAGAAGTAAGCGTTTGGTGGTATTGTAGCTATGGGTTGGAGTCTCTAGCAAATGAAACTTCCTTGGAAGTTTTCACTATATCCCATTTATATTATAATTTTTAGGACTTACTCTATCAGGTTGGCTTTACACTCTCCGATGGAAGTAGTAGATCAGGGAGTTGATGAGTAGGAGTGTTTCAATTCCATTATTATCATCGGAGGCTTCAGATAGCTCACGATGGAAAGAAAGTCAATATTACCACTAAATACACATCGCATTTCAGAAGAGAGAAATCCGCATAGAGATTAAGCACTCTTAGAGTGTATTGTCCATTTCGACCCGTGACCGATAACGACATCAATGACAGTGAAGTCATCAAACTTGCAGCAAAGGCGAAACCAAATAGGTAGGAACATCAATTCACAACTCTATCAAAGGTAAATTTAATATGGTACTCTGGGAGCATGGTTATTTCACGGAATACCGATTTCAATATAAACATGCATGTGAGATGTACTAAACATATAACACATTTTAAGGAGACGAAAACGCCTAATTCGATTTTTTGCCCCAAATAGAATTCCTCAATCAGCAATGTATATTTTTTTTTCATATATTTAAGCCAGTAATATATTTCTACTGATACCATTATCAGTCCGACTACTCCGAATTAAAGATATATTTGAGGTAAAAAAATGGAACACAACAAAAACATGAACTTTATTAACATAACAGAATTAAGAAATTTCAAGTGCATCGTAAAAAATATAAACAACGAAATGCAACAGTAATCAGTCTGCAGTTAAACAAAGGCGCATATACAGCACCTTCTCGTACAAAACTTCCAACATATTATCAGGGCTATCAACCAAAATGACGCTACTATCGCTAGTCAATTGGCTTTTCGTGAACTTGAAGCTGCAAAAATTCTTCTCAAAGCTACATTCACAGTGAATGCCACGGAACATGGAATGTTAAATAAACAAAGAACGGAAAACTTTTTCAGAAGTTAGTTTGAGGCGATAGCTTAGGGTAGATTGACCCCCAAAATTTCCATTCACTTTTTGCCACATTAACTCCACGATCCAAGACTCTCTGTGGGCTGGAAAAGAAGTGACCTTGAAAAAGACGCCATCCTGCAAATCACCCACGCGCTCTGGCTGTCTCTTCATTATACGGAATGAACTGTTTTCACTTTCCAACATGTGAGAAATTGAACTGAGTATTTTCTGCTCTGCGTTCGTGCGCTGCTGACGGGCCTTCATGTATTAGAAAATCTCGTCGCCTGTCTTAAGGGATGTAGGACAGTTCAATTCGTGGGGTGACAGATGACTGTTTGGCCCAGTCCACAAATATCCCAGAGGACTATAACGGCATTTACGTGGACGTTCCGAACATAATTTCTGTTTATGTTGGTTAATATCGCCCCGGATGTACTGCACATGACAAAATCGGCACATTACAGGCAATTGCTTGTTAACGTTTGCGACGATGGTATTGACCACGGGATTGTGGCAATCGATGTGTACATGGCAAATGGGACACGAAGCAGCAGATGCATTTGACGATTTTCCGAGCAGACGTACTTGATGGCAACCGGGGCAAATAAGATGTCCAACAGAACACTGGTAGAACGGCGTGATCGGCGCCAATTTGCAAACTTTACAACAGATAATGGAGTTTAGACGACCATCGAGCGCTCGTTGATGGGCATAGTTCAATGATGAAGAGCTTCCTGTGGATAAGACTATGTCAAACTGATGAATTGAAAGAGTGCGACTATGCAGTTGCAGTTCACCTTCTGTCGGTGAATGGATATTCCCTGCATTTTCCATTGATGGTGGGATTTCATTTGCTTCATTTACCTCACGCAAGTCGTCTCCCTCATCATTGGCCGAGATCCGACAATGGCTCATTTTATGGGCCTATTCTTTCCAGAGGCTTAATTTTTTAGTTGTGTTTCAGTCGCAGGCAAACGTTGAACTGAAAGCAAAAGAAAGTTTGACAAATAGGCAACTCAAAAAGCCTACTCGGAGCCCTCAAAAAAACTGTTTAGCAAATATTAGTTGCTTTTTATACCCGACACTTTGTTATTCTTAAGCATTTTAATTTACAGGCCATTCATTACTTGCGAATGAGTGCCAATCCTAATTTGTGGAAACTTAACCGGACTTAAGCAGTCAGCCCCTCCTCAGCGGGGAGAGTGAGAATGCAATGCCAGTACACTAACTTAAAAATGTTTTGGTTGGTTGCATGAATTGTAATCATTTTTTATTGTCTAAAGGCATTTGTTGGGAGAAATGTGTATTAGTCAAAATATTTTCCAATATTTTCCATAATCCTTTCCGCAATACCGCGTCGAAAGAACTATCCATTCCATTCATACTTCCTCAGGTCTCTTGGGTTAACCCGTGACTTTGTGCGCTTGTGATTGTTGTAGTAGATCCACGCGGAAATGGATTTCACAGCAGACATGTAAAACGATATGTTGATAATGATTGAAGTTGTTTGATTACAAATTACGAACAAAGCTCTCAATCAAATGGGAATACCAACTCCGAATCGATCTACTATTGCCTCTTCGTGCGATACTGAATTGCATCGTGAACCAAATTACAGCACGGGTGATCTTTTGTCGGATGTGCAATCAAATATTCCAATGCTAACGCTGGAGAAAAAAGGAATTTTCAATAAAACAACGCAAATTGGCAGTGATGGCTTAGGAGTAGTCTCCTTGTTAGATGCGCCACAGGGAACTGGTAAAACGTTCCTAATTAAATTAATTCTAACAGCAATTCGCTCCCAAAATCACATAGCCTTAGCATCCTTGCGTCATCCGGAATACCAGCGACATTGCTACTAGGTGGGAGAACTGGAACTTTTGCAAAACATCCGGCATAGGAAAATTATTGCAAAAATGCAAAATTATTATTTGAGATGAATGCACAATGACACACAACAGATTACTCGAGGCTATTCGTCGATCATTTCAAGATTTGCGTGGAAACAATAGACCCTTGGGTAGTACATTAATATTGCTTACAGGAGATTTCAGGCAACATTACTTGTAATTCCTCGAATGACACCGGCGGACGAAATAAATGCTTCCCTAAAATACTCTATTTTGTGGCGATATGTAAAGAGTTTTATGTAGAATTGCGAGATGCCGGTTGATCTATCCACAGGAAGAAATTCATTACCTCATAACTCCCCCAATTTACAGAGGTGTAAGAAAAATATGTAAGAGAAACAGAAAAGGAATACACTGCAGACGTATATTTTTTGTTGTGTGTGCGCTGCTCAGAAATGGAATGAGAGATAAAGAGGAAAGGAAACGAAAACAGAGATAAGCTGAACTGTGCTCGCAGTTGTTTTCATGTTGGCTCGCTCGTGAGTCATGACATATGAGGTTCGGTCTACTCGAGTATGCACAAAATTTGCGACTGTCGCGACCACCAAAGAAAGATCGACGATAGCTTCGGCCGCTAGGCTGTGTCATAATAAATATAACTAAGCAAGCGGCAAGCGCACGACTGAGTCGAATTGTGACTTCAAGACAGAGCGGATGTATTTCGCTGTTTTCATTTTCTCTTGGTCTTTGGTTCTATTGGCAGTTATCTTCGATAGTTTATTGTTAGTATAATTATTGTTTGTATTATTATTATTAGTATTATTATAGTTATTATTATTATACTCTTTATTATTCTTAGTATTAGACTTTATCTTTGTAATTTTCGCTCTTTTCTCTGGCGCCTCTGATAATCTTCCAAAAAACTTAGTCTTTGCTCTCCTCATGCTGTTGTTCCAACACTCACTACCTCTATACATAAGCTGATTATTCAATTTCAGAATGTCAGAGGCCTAAACTCCAAAATTAATAAACTGTTTTCAAATAGTTTTTCTTTCTATATAATATTATTTTTTTCGTCGAAACTTGGCTGCGTCCGAACGTTTTAAATACTGAGTTGTTTATTGGTAGTTTTACCACTTATAGGAAAGATCGTATTGGACTCATTGTTGGCGGAGTGTGGATCTCTGTCAAACCATCGTATTCCTCAGACACAGTGTCTATTAATAATACTGACGACATTGAGTTCATTTGTGCAATAGTATCGCTTACTATTTCACACCTATTTTTAACTTGCTCCTATATTGCACCTACATCCGATGAATCGGTTTACAATGAATGATAAGGTCCTAATTTGATAAAGTCCTAATTATGAGAGACTTCAACCTTCCTTATATTTCTTGGTCAGCTTCCGATAATTGCAACTCAGTTATTTCATCAACGAGTTGCGAATTTGTTGACTCATTGGTGGATCATTCCTTTCAGCAAGTCAACTATGTAACAAACAGCAAAAACCTAGATTTGGTCTTTACCGATAGTATTGATGATGTCTCCTTTTTCAGATGTCATCCTCTTTCCACTCCTGATGATGTATATCACCCCACCTTGGAATTGAATATCATTCCAAATATGTGCGGTCGTCAAACTAATAACGTCTCTAATTCGCAGCCTACATCAAAACGTGTATTCTTTTTCGCAAATACTGATTACGTTAAACTTCACAATCTGCTTATTAATACTGACTGGTCCTATTTGTATTCCTGCGAAAGCGTCGAACTAGCGTCACAGTTTTTTTATAAAACTATGTAAAAATATTTTAAATTTAAATTTAGAGTAAATGTAAATGTAAAACCCAAACTCCACCGTGGTTTTCTCGCGATCTTATTCAATTAAAAAACTTAAAAAACAGACTATTTAAAAATTCAAAAGATCAGGCTCTTCCGTTGATTATGCAACCTACGCAATATCTCGTTATAATTTTCAACACCTTAATAATCTTTGCTACTCGTCACATGTTACCTGTGTCAAAGAGGACATAAAACCCGATTCTAAAAAATTCTTCAATATTAAGCGCAGGGTGGGGTCATTTTCTACCTGTATGAAACTGAGTAGTGTTGAAAGTTGTAAAGATGTAGAAATTTCGAATCTTTTTCCAAATTTTTTCAAAGCACATATACTAATTTTAATAAAAACTACAATAATCACTGTTTGACATTTTCTTGAATACTACTATTTTACCTGGTATTTGGAAACAATCTTACATTATTCCTCTCCATAAAAAGGGGAATAGAGCTGATATTTCAAATTACAGAGGAATCGCTAAACTGTGTGCGATTCCGAAGCTATTTGAACATATAATTATCGATCAGCTTCAGCATTTCGTTCTTCCATGTTTCTCAACATGGGTTTACTAAAAAGCTGTTAACTATGACCAATTCACTAGAATTCACGTCACTTAGTTTTTCTCAAAAACGCCAAATGGACGTTGTTTACACTGATTTCAGTAAGGCCTTCGACAGTGTTTGTCATTCCTTACTTCTTACTTCTTCATAAACATCCATAGGCATCCAGCCTATGGTATTCCACTCAACCTGGTCAGTTGGATTACTTCCTACTTAACGTCCAGAACTTAAAATGTTTTGATTAAAACAGTCACATCCGAGACTATTTGTGTAACCTCCGGTGTGCCTTAGGGCAGTCAGCTTGGTCCGTTGTTATTCAATATTTTTATAAAAAATTTGCCAGTTGCCATTAAACATTCTCACGTGCTGATGTACGCTGACGATGTGCAACTATGCATGTCCATTTCATCTCCTGTCCATTAAAAGTTTCTTCAAGATGACCTTGACTCTTTATATCGTTGCTGCTCTATAAACCTTCTTTCACTTAATTGTGAAAAATGTAAGCTTATGTCGTTCTATCGTAAAAATATGTTTGTAAATAATTATCGTATCAACGATCACTTACTAGAACGTGTTTCACAATTTAATGATCTAGGGGTATTTATGGACCCAAAGCTGCATTTTCGATGCCACATTCACTCATCTGTCAATAAGGCTAAGGGTTTGTTAGGGTATATTAAACGGTGGTCTAAGGAATTTAATGATCCTTATACCACTAAATTGCTTTACACATCCTTAGTTAGACCTATCATGGAGTATGCATCTTGTGTGTGGGACCGCCAGTTTACAAATTTTTGCGATCGCATTGAATCAGTACAATAACAACTCTTACTGTTTGCACTGCGTAACATCCACTGGGGTCCAAATTTCCACCTTCCATCCTATCGATGCCGCCTAAAGCTTATCCAACTACCTACATTGGTCAGTCGTAGATCGACTCTCGGTGTGATGTTTCTACATAATTTAATTGTTGGTAGTATCTATTCTCCTTTTTTGCTTGGTAGCATAAACTTTAAAGTTCCTTCTCGGGTTACTAGAGGTTATATTTAAATATCTATTGGTTTCTGTAGATCTACTTATCTGATGCATGATCCATTTCGCGTCTTATGTCAATCATACAATTTGAGTATAACCTAATATCCATCTCTAAATCTTCTGATAGTTTAAAATCGATCCTATTATCTTACCTCAACACATAGTAAATAATGTTCTCTTCAATGAACTCACAGTTCTCACATTTGTAACGTCGTCTTAATTAGCGTCGTTGAATTAATGCTAGCTTTACTTGTTTAAATCTTTGTTATGGTATGTAATGAACTCTAAGTTGAATCTTAACTTTAGTTCATCTTACATGTTTATTTGTTAGAGGCTGATGATGTTGTTATCTGTAGACAAATACGTAGTTTGTAGACATTAGCTTTGGTATCGCATCTTCAACAAAGAAATTAGCAATTAAGACTATCTGAGCCCAGTCTTCTATGTAACTGGGTCAATTTTGATTCCACTTGGGCTTGTTGGACAATGTAGACAAAAAAAAAAAAAGAAAAATTTAAAAAAAAGCGTTGACCGAAACAGAGTCCTTTCGAACAATTTGTTATGTTCAGAAATGAAATTTAAGTACATTTGTAGCTGAAAATACTGAATACTCATGCATTAGGTGAAGAAAAAGAAGCCAGCGTCAAGGTTGAATGGGAGCTCTCATGAGTTCTTTAGTTGTTAGTACGCAAGGAAACAAATGTGGTTAGAAAAGTGTTGTTGTTATTCCCCCTTTGTAACTTTCTTAAGTCGGTCTTTAAATTCCTTAGAAATTTTTGGTGGGTCCAAGTATTTTCTGATTTTTCAGTTTAACAGCTGCAGTTAGACGTTCTAATACCGATATAAAAAATTTAAATGTGGCAAAAGTATTGGTTCTCCGGCATCATCAATCTGGAGTCTAACTCATCTGAAGCGCGAATTGCCAGAAGAGAAAGAAAATAAATAGGAAGTAACAACTAAACAAGTGTTTGCAACATATCAGTCTATGATTACACAATAATATATTAGGTTTCATTAAAAAAAACTCTGTTTTTTGCTCTATAAGTAATTGCGAGACCATTTAATTTAGTTTAAGCCGATTTGATTGACATCACTTTTTCAATATAATGATGATCGCCCTGAGCTCGAATGGCGTAATGTGCTCGTCTTTCAGCATTTTTCATTTTGTTTGCCAATGTTTCGGCCGATATGACGGATATTTCCTGGTCTAGGGTCTATTTCATCTTGGGTCCTTGGCTTTCTCGACAGTGAGTAGCCCCAGAGAAAAATTTCTGGTGGTGCCAAATCAGGCGAACGCGGGGGCCAGTCAAAATCTTCACCTTTAAAGCATGTAATCAAGATAGTGATTATGTTTCACATTCCTTTTAGCCCTATAATTTTATTCTGAAAGTTAGATGTTCCTATCAACAATAACAATGCATGGTAGACTTTAATAGAGATACATTTATTTTAACTTGCGCTGAAAAGGACGCATCTAAAAAATAAAGATATTTACGTTCAATTTATGTCGAGAACTTTATTTTAAAATTCCTATGGTTCTATCAACAATAACGATGCACGATACAGTTCAATATTGAAGAACATATCTTTTATTTGCGCTTGAAAGTATGCATCTTGAAATTAATAATTTTATCATTTTCTTTAAGCCCATAATTTTGCCTTCAAATTAGTATGTTTCTACTAATGCTACTAACGCATATGGTGTACTTCAATTTTGAAAAAGCAAGGGATTGAACACAAAGAATAGTAAAGAGCATGTGACGGTGACGCGAGAGAAATTTTGGTGAGATTTCGGTCTAACAAAAATCGCTCAACGAAACTAAAGAACTTTTTAAAGAAAAGAATAAAAAATAAATAAAAACAACCGACTTTACGACATACACTAAATAATTAACTCCTTGAAACCTTAACCAGGTATGTGTTGCATTTCAAGAGTGCCCTGGAACACACGACAAATGAAATGTTATATTTTGGTTTTTGTAAGTTTTTTTTTATTTTTTTGTTTTTGGCAAACGAGTAAGTAGAGCACTGAAGACAGGAAATGAGAGAAAATATTGTGAGCGGAAATGTGCAAAAAAGTGGAGTAGAAAAAAAGATTAAAACGCACACACATGCGACACATCGACAACGACGTCGATAAACGTGTCTCTCTCGCTAAACAACAAAAGCAACAAAAAAATTGAAATAAGGACAATAACGGTAGGTACGTAATATCTGCATATGTTACTGCATGTACAGAAACCTTGCCTTTGTGCACAATTACTGTCGGGGGTAGCAGCAAAAATTACATTTTCCAAGCACGAAAAGAGCCAAAATGCAAAGATTTGCTGGCATCTTTTGTTTTTGCACAAATAAAGAAAAATCGACAGAAAATAGCATTTTACTCGACGATGTTAGCAGCGGACAAAGCGCAACCGCTTCAAGTGTGGTACGGCTGGCTTCTGCTGAATGTAGTGTGGCATGTGGCAAACGACTAGTAAACCAACAAACAAGCAAACACACAATGGCAAATGGCATAGCAATCGTTTGGCATATTTTACAATGCATTCAACATAAATTTTCGAGGCTTACCAACGGCAGGAGCAGCAGCAGTGAAGTCAGAACGTTGAGATGCTGAGATAGTAGCACGCACCTCAGTAGAAAATGCGGCAGGCAGGAGACTAGCCACATTTTCCACAAAGCGTTGAACGTACTAGTACGTGAGTCAGGTCTAGGTATAAATGCAAAATTGTGTTTGTCTATGTTGAAATGAGTATGAGGACTGAGTAGGGCGCTGTGTGCTGCTGCAAGCACGTGATAACATATAAAATTGCGTGGGTTCCTACAAGTCGAGGTGCATGGCACTTAAATCTACGGTTTTACACACAAAATTATTGCAATTATAGACCTTTTATCATACCATATGAGGGTGATGCAAAATGGATACTTTCCCAAAGGATGAAACAATATGAACTACACCAATCGTGGACAGCATACGAGTACATGATGCATGCTGGTTAAGCATCTGTTCAACAAGTAACTCATTCAAGTGGCAAAACACAATACAAAAAATTTAAAAAAAAGAACCATAAAAAATTGAGAAGGAAAGAAAGGAAAAATCTTTACATACTTTACTTTTATACTCTTTATTACTTTTATACTCAATACTCTACTGCCACTTGATCCTTAGCTTCGATTGAATAGTTTGCAGAGATTTACATATGAAAAGGCGTGAAAATCTGTACTTGTGAGGCGCTTACACAATCGTTTATCATCATTTTTGCGCCACACGAGTGTGGCACGGATCCTTTGCGTTTTTCACAGATGTCGTTTGCTCTGATGATAAGTGCGTGGTCGGAAAATGCAAAAAAAAAAAATATGAATTGAATGCAAATCAACTTTGCAGCATTAAACGCAAGCGAGCGCGCTGCTCATATGCTTTCCTCCATTCAATCACTCATTCATGCAACAGATGCTTCATTCAACAGACTCAGATTTATAGGACAGCTTGTCAAGCTGCAAGTTAAGCCAAGTTTAAGTCAAGTGGGGCAACAGATTCATGAGATGCATGCAATAAAAGACATTAAATAGAAATGCACATCTGGGAGCTGTGAAGCAGCGGTGCATTTTAAGTGATTTGCTGATTTGGTTTATTGTTATTTTCTTGTGATAATTTCGTTGGATCTTCTGGTAAGTGGGATTTATCTCGGGAACATATCACCTAAGTTCATTGAGAAGAGCAATGTAAAGGAATTCGCACTTTTACTCCTTATACTCCTTATACTCTTCGGTCGTATATAAAGTAGATCTGATACAAGTAACATTGAATACGACATCCAAGAATTAAGTATATTCGCGGTATACTAACTTCACAGGATTATTCTGCAAGCTATTCTAGAGTTTCCCTGAAAAAATCGGTGCAGCAGTTTCGGCGTCTCTTGCAGCCATGTATGGACTTTCTCAAGTATATGCGAACAAGAAAGTGGTGTAGTGGTGCGACTTCTTAGTATTGTTGGGGTAAAAACAAAATTTGTCGTCTGCAATCATTTATTGAATGCTCCTCTCGAAAAACATACCGAAACTGACTCGTTGCTTATCTTTAGTTCTTTAGGTGTTGCTGGATTACACCATTACACTTATTCTTATGGATGGGTCTTACAACTAGGTCTTACGCTTAGGTCTTACACTTATCTAACAGTATTTAGGGCTTGTATATTAGTTTGTTACGAATTTTTTACTCTTTTCAGAAGATTCCTTCTACTGGATTCTTTGGTGGAATACCTTTATTTGAGCAAAGGCTAATGTCTCTCAGCCTATATATTGCAAAATGCATTGCCAAATTTATTTTGGTTTTTGCTCTAAAGAATTCTCAAGCCTTCATTAACAAAAATCACAGTCGTAGCACCTGGTACCAACGCTCACAATTAATATGATTATGATGACGATGGTGATGATGATAAAACACTGTGACTGCGACTGCTGATGCTGCCACAGCTAAACTCGTCAACAATGTCAAAATCACGAGATTAATAAACCGCAAAACATGAGTCCCGTGAGTGAGTCGTCGCTCGTAGCCACAACATTGAATACAGAGCGCAACGTAACGCTTGTTAATAGTTTCGCTCATTATGATGAAAATTATTTTCGCATAAAATTTAATGAATCTGGCAATGACGTCACCAGAGAGCGAGTGCGATAAAGAGATAGGGAGGTACACTGGAGCGGCAACAAAGGGCGCGCAGCATTCATTTTCGTTAGAGTCAGCATGCAACGCAATGCAACATTGTTGTGTGTGGCACAAGCAACGAGATCAATGTTGTCCTGACGGCCGCCACAGTACGCTAAGCCGGACAATGTTGGTGATGACGAAGATGATGTACATTGTCACCCGAGAAGCAGGATGTGCGGCATATGCGTGAGATTAATTTCCTGCAGGGCGTGACACCTCAGCCGTGACACCGACACGATGATGATGACGACAATGATGTTGGGGCGGTGGTTATGAAGCGCTCAGCTTTTGGGTTGTGGACTTACAAGGGAGCGGGAATAAAAATGATGACAACAACCAACAAGTAGTGGCGCTACTACTGACACCAGTAGCAGCAGCTGTGGAAGCAAAGGAAACTTGTCAGAAGTTTCAACAGAGAGTCCTTCTTGGCTACAAACAAACACAAGAAGAAGAAGAAGAAGAAGAATAAGTTGAAGCAGTAAAGTTCATTTCACGCGCAACAATTTTTGAAATGTTTTTTTTTTTCTCGCCAACATATTTTTCAAGTGTGTTTGGCCACAAGTTAGTCTGTCGCTGCTGCTACAACACCACGTAGGCATTAAATAAACTGCGCTGAAAAGTGTGCAACATAACTATTTTCATGTAACGCCAGAAAGCTGGCAATACTTTCTACTTTTGGCCAAAATTCAGTGCTCACACACGCCTTCCAATCAGCGAAAACTTTTGCAACACTCGCTGCATTCGTCGTTGCCCGTCGGCATCGCCGTCAACGTCATCATCATCGTCGCCGACATCATGCCAAAAAAGCATTGGCACATTCATCATTTTCAGAGTTTTGCCAACATTGGCAACAATGACGCGAGCAGCTGTTGCAGCGTCTCGATTTGTCCTCCATCACGTGTCACTTGGTTGGCGTCAGTTTTGGGTACAGTTTACACCCTCCAATACAGCTGTTGTCGAGCGGATGTTGGCTTTTAAATATTGTGGCAGAAAACGAATCGAGTTGAGTTGAGTCGAGTGGATTTGATGTTGGACGAGTGGGCACAATAATTTTGCCAGCTTGTTTAGTAATTTTGGTACGAGGCATTACGCAATGCGAAAATTAGATTCGTGAATTGTAAGGAGTTTGCCATGTGGTATAAGTCTAATCAAGATTACAGTGAGCTTCAAACACTACCCCTCTTTGTCAAGAAAATGCTTAAAGTCCTTACAGGAATAACAATTGAAGCCCAGAACCTATCGGTATCATGTCCTGCAAAGTAGTTGCACCGATTCATAAGCGCTTTAGAAGTTGGCAGGGAAAAAAGCTATTGCTCCTTCAAATCAGTCATTAGAACAGCTCACTAGTAGTTGCCGAGTGCTACTGTGTACGGTGGCTGTCTGGTCAACAAGCTTTTGCGTTGACACTTAACCATAGGTTAAAATGTAATAAACTTTATTTTGGGTGCTATGGGTATGGGAAAGATCGAAATTATTGATGCTATTATGGACCACAAATAGTACATGAGACAGTACGGTTAGATAATTTCTGTATACGGTATGATTATTATTTCTTCAAGATAGTGGCTCAAAGCACAGGCCTATGGGTGATTTGCAGTGTCCGGACATAAACTACATGGAACACTTGTGGAAAAAAATTAGAAGAAAGTCGAAGCAAAACGGCACTGAAGACAAGTTTACTTTAGAAATGGAAGAAAATTGGGTCGCTAACGTTGAAAACTTGGTGACATCAATGCTAAGTAGACTTAATGAGATCATAAAAATGGAGGGCTATCCAACCAGATACAAAAAAAATTATTTTAATTATTGAGAGCTCAAGATATTAGCTCCTTATATTAGTAAAAATTAAATTTCCTATGTCCAGAGACCTGAAAAAATATCAGACAATAAATATCAGCGACCCACTACTTAAAAGCACTCGATAAATTAAAAGGGTCACAAAATGGTCCGATATTAAGATATCCCAATTTGCAAAAAAGTTTGAGGTTAAGACCGAGGCTAGCAACTTCACAATAGGCGCAGTAGTCTTTCAAGAGGGGAATTATATAGCCTATGTGTTTAAATAAACTTTTTCCAAAACAATATTGCGGACTTTCTAAGTCGAATAAAACAAGACGAAATAAATCATGGGAAGAAGAACTTGAGACGAGCTTTTGTAGAGGGGAATTTTCGAGGTCACAGTGTTTTTTTTATTATTATTAAGGATATGATTATATAAAATGAATGCTGTATGACCACTTAAGTGGCACACTGTATAAAGAGGCGTTTATTAAAAAACATTCAATATGTCGTGTATATGCAACATTAAAATGCGCTTGCTTCACTGTTCTAAGACGAGAATTTGTTTCTTTTTATCTTCATCAGATCTTTAATAGTAAATTTTGTAAGATGATTTGAACCCTTAGTTATAGTAATGCACTTTTAAATGCCACTAAACTCTCTGACTGAGCAGCCTGAACAGCTGTATAGTAGTTTAATGGATTGAAGGGGAAACCAATTAATCAAACACCTTTGAAATTTGCACCATGTTTATTTTCTCTAATTTATGTATTTCAATTATTCCTTCAATTTTCCACACAACACATCTAGTTATATTGCACACCTACACATTCGCTTGTTTCTCGCACCCGAATATAACTTTGGACTTCGTATCAATCTCCGTATTGTATACTTGGGCAAAATCGCTTCCATTTCGTCGGCTGTTTGGTTTGTAACATTGTGTGCGAAAGTATTTAAATTGTCGGTTGCGTTTTTCAAATATTCCAATGTCTGCTCATTTTTCGAAATCTGCTCGTCCAGATCGTTTGCTACTGTGGCACTTTGTTGCAAGAGCATCAGCACCAGCATAAACATTATGAAAGTGATACTCCGAGCGTGTGATGCAAGACAAACCATGTTGGTTGCTGTGTGGTAACTGAAAGTTGTAGCTCGAAATTGTTTTCTTTTCTGTGACATCATTTTAACTGACACTTATTTGAACAGCTGTTTTTGGGATACCATAAGTTTATTCAAACAAGACTATGTTTAACATACGTTGACCCCAATAATATAACGAAAAGCTAAAGCGGGAAAAATAGTCAAAGTAGGACAGCAACTTCTTAGGTGGAAAGAAGAGTTAAGCTAGTCCTTATGATTATCATCAATTTTATAGATCAATCCAGTTTCAGAAAATCTTCGGTAATAAGAATTCAGTAATGAGAACTACTACGGATCATAAGATTCCTTTCAATTTTGTAACCAATCCACTTTCATGGGATCATAAATTCTTATAGATTAATTATTGTCGATCTAAGATTCCCCTCAATTTTGTTGTGTAGTCCATTCATGTGATCAAGATAGCTCTAAGATCTTGTGGTATTTTATGGTAGTTCTTCAGTTTGGTCGAGTTAAGGTAGGTTAAATATATGGAGGATACTTATAAACGAGATCAGACATTATAGCTCCCTACACCCAGATCTTAGCAATGTTGAATCCGGCTATGAAGTGTTTATGGAACTAGAATACTTACTACTCCGAACATTGTATATTTTTTACTTTTACAGGAAGAAGCTTCGTCCTAAGTCTCCCATCCCACTTCCCATCATCACTTGTTGAGGAAATACTTCTTTTTAATAGTTAATTGATATTTATTTCCTTTCAGAACTCAAATTAACTTCAATAACTATCCTTCACACTTGCTTTCCTATCCCCCTAAATCTACATCTAAGCCACCTACTTAATCGGCGATAAGACGAGTACGGCGTATACGTTTGACAACGCGGCGATTTCCACGACGTTGTAGTTTGCCTCCACGGCGTTTCCTGCCACCACGGAGTCTTTTGTTACCGCGACGACGAAGGCGACGATTGGGTCTCAGTTCACGACCACTATTGTTGACGCGACGGCGGTGACGCCGACCACCTCGGCGACAGCATGGCCGAGCAAGTGGGGCACTGAGGCGCCTACGTGGAGGCTGGTCAAGTTTTGATGTATTTAGACAAGTTTCGGCTTGCTTGCTGCCTTCATTTTCACTCAAGTTGTTGTCGTTGTGCTTGTCATTCAAGTTATCGTTGTGTTCGGAAAGTAATTGTGCTACATTTTTTTCAACTAAATCTTCGTAATTCTCTGCCGTTAATTGTTCTTTATCAACTTGGTCATCATCATCGACACGCAGATTGTTGACGTCATTGTCATTTTCATCATAATTTTCATCATCATTTTCAGCATTATTTTCATCATCCTTTTCATCATCATTTTCACCAGCATTTTCATTATCGTCATCTTCTTCTCCATTCTCTAGCTCGCCTTCATTCTCCAGTGCTTCTTCATTGTCAAGATCTCCATCATTGTTCAGCTCTTCTTCATTCTCCAGTCCTTCTTCATTGTCCAGATCTCCATCATTGTTCAACTCTTCTTCATTGTCCACATCTCCATCATTCTCCAGGTCTCCATCACTCTCCAGGTCTCCATCATTCTCCAGCTCTCCATCATTCTCCAGGTTATCTTCCCCACTTAATTGACCATCATAATCGTCTTCAAGTTGTGGTTCCTCTTCACGATCCTCACCTCTGTGCTCGACTATATCAGCAGATTTCGCCTCAATGATGGGGTTACTTAACCGCATAGGGCGACCGCGTCTGGCGCTGGCGGCGTCAGTTTTCACTGCCAGTGCGCAAAGCGCTATCATCGCCAGGATTAGCACGTACTTGAAAGACATCTTGGCTGGTTGATCTCACTTAGCTGCCGTATAACCTATGACTTTACAGTCGAAAGTAGGTGGTGTATTTGATGCTTTTGTAATCCAATGCTAAGTATTTTATACCTTCCGGGTTTCTCTATACTTGTAAATGCATTTTTCCGCATACTTCACTTGTTTAAACATTACATTTTTGGGTAATAATTTTCGAATAATGCACTCAGCTGTGTTTGCTCATTACTTTTGGCCGCTGCTGTTGTTGTAAGAAATGAAGTTATGCGTGTTTTGCCTTATGCAAATAGACGACTGCGCCTCTCTTCGACTCTGTTCAAAAATTCTCAAGCTAGTTTTCTCACATAAATTTTATCCGGCCTTCCCCTGGTACCACCCCCTTCTTCGATTTCCGACCGATTCGGCCAAATTTTTTTTTATTACCAAAAAACTATTTCGCGCACATGCTTTAAATAAATGTGGCACGTGCTGCTTTCATCGTCACTTGCTGTCTGTATCCTTTTTTAGTCCTGTGTTTGTTGCCACTTTCGTGTCGCTTGCCAATTTCGTGCCTTGCTTTTGTTACTTTTACTGGCAGCTCTCTCTAGAAACAATTTAGTCCCTTACATTTTTGGCTGACATTATAACTAAGTCAAATCGTAGACATGAAACAATTTTTATTACCGCAACATATTTTCTGATTATACTCAGCCTTTGTAGACCATTTCTTTGACAGAACTTTGATAGTACAAAAATATACTTTATATTAACTAAGTAACTCACTTAGTTCAGACTATAGCAACAATTACAACAAATTCCATAATTGTATAATTTGTTGTTGAAACGTCAGACGCGTAATTTTTACTGAATGCTAAATAGACAATATAAAGTTATTATAAGAAAATAGATTATCAAAGATTTCTAATGAAGTATGCCAATCCCAATTTTAGAGGTGGCCTACGGTTAAAAAACTTTCCAAATATGTGACGGTTAATTTTAAAGTGCTTTCTAGGACAGTAGCCTTCAGCTATGTCAATAACTACAACATATAGTGAACAATCATAATTTGAATAAAACGAATAGAAACAATAACCTACCTTCATCTAGTGGTTTTAGCTGACATTTGAGGACGAAACAGAACGTATGAAAACAAGAGGGTGCGCCATGAAAGCCGATTCTACATGAACCGTCGTATACTTAGAAAACTTACTTCTTCATATTTCTAAAAATGTTTCACAAAACGTTCTCAATTCTGAATCTTTCCATTGATCTCCAACTTATTCAAAAAGGAAATAAGTAAATTTGCTAATGCGATTAAAATATTAACGATTATCAACATAGAAGATTCAACGGAATTCTGAACAGTCCGGTGCTGTTCAAAAATGCTCTAATCGAACTTAACGCTCAGATTACTGAGTTGAAGGTTGAGACACTTTACCACATATGTATATATCGAATATCTACAGAGCAAAAAAAAGCGGTTTAAATGAACTAATGAACTTGATTTTGTGGATTTGAGAAACCCTATGTAGTTAGCATAACTTTTGGTTAGCTAATGGTTTCCTAATTTATGCTTACTTCCTTCTGCCTCAATTCACTCGCACATAGATGTGTGATTTAATGATTTGATCAGTCAACTATGCTAGAAGCAATAATAATGCGCGACGTCCATTCAAAACCAAACCCAACAAATAAACCAATAAAAATAAAATCGTTTACTGTGCATTTCTTAACATGAAGACCACCAAGTACGAAAAGTGCAACAAACGCAATCCCCTCACTACGGCCAGACGGACCAGCTCTCATGAACAAAATAATTGGTTTTGCACGCGCCACGTTTTCCGATTCAGCAGCTTTACTCGTACAACTGCAACTGCAATTCTCCTTTAGAGCATTTCCTTCTTTTTCGCTATTTATTTTCGCACAACCACCATTCTCAAAAAGGGAAATATCATTTAATGCGGAAATACTAGAAAATAAATAATCGAATTTTCACAATCTTTTGATTTCCTCCTTCCGGCAAAATGCTGCGTGTCTCTGGTTCCGACTTCGACTGCTGCATATCTCCGGCTTTTGCTGTGAAAACCATTTGTAAGTTAACAGGAAGCAGTTCCTTTTCTGCTATTGTCAGTGCAGGTTGTTTGCGTTATATATATAGGGTGGTAGGTGGGCTATTGAGTGGTAACCATGAGTAAATTGAATATGTAACAGGATACCATATACTCACATGGAGATTTTCTTTCCTTTACGGAAAAGGCGACATTCCCACATTTGTGCTAATTTGAGCAACCAATTTGCAATGACTCTTCCAGTTCTCAGCCATATCCTAAACGCTCTTCTCATCGTTAGCCTTGTATTTATTTATGCGGCAGCAGCAGTCATGAAAAACTGCAAGAGGCGAAATGCCAAAATGAAATCAAATCAAATCAATTTATTGCACTTAAACGTTGCGCCAATAATTTTTGCTTCGGCAGCTGTTAACATAGCACGACCCCCTTGGCGAAGGGCGCTCGAAGTGCTGAATACAGCACATGGAAGAAGAAGAGCAGACCGGCGCGCAAAGCAAACGTGATTTAATCGTGAATCACGTGTTTAACATTTGTTATCGAAAAGCAACGGCAACGACAACAATAGCAGCAACACCAGCAGTGAAAGCAATGCCAAAATGATTTACAATTGTGGATTGTGTAATAAATTTGAAGCTTCCTTTTTATACACTTCAGGCATTGAATGGTATTATAAGTTTGTCATAAAAATGTGTAACACAGTTAGAGAGACATCGGCGGTTCCATCAAATACATATGCGTATATTCTGATTATTCATCAAATCCACGAGACGAGTTGATTTAGTAACAATCGTATACGTATGTCTGTCTTGTTGAGCTCGAGCCTAGTATAAAAAACCAGAAAATTATAAGATTCTACAGTTATTGGAATATATATGGACCTGTGGATATATTTCATATATATTCGTAAATGCTCTTTCATATACCAGTAGTACTGTACATATAAACAGTCTGGGTCCATTGCCTTATATAGATTTGTACAAATCTTTGGTTACATTGTATTCGTTCGGAGCTAGAGAGTATTACAATTACGGAAAAGCCGAACTCAGTGTTTTTTGTGTAGTAGAATAAGAAATAAGTGAACTAAATTTAAATAAATTTAATTGGTTTTTTTTTTTTAATGCAATTACATAAAAAAAAGTTATCTTTGCATGGAGATTGACATAATATCCATATATAAGAGGTTCAAGTACCCCTCGATATCTATACTTTCACCTCTTCCGTATTTATTTTCAGAGCAATGCATGAGTGCACTCTAAATTAAAACAAATCTTCTATCGCTCAAACAAATCGTGTGCTACACGCACACTATCAATAAAGCACACTGTCTGTACCACACATTTCCAAAATAACTAGTGTGCTCTTGAGTCTCAATGAGTTAGTTGAACTTTTTGAACAAATCAGTGTGTTGTGAGTCAGAGCAAACGATAGAGTATATATTGGATATAAAAATCAGAGAGAACACACTGTTACTCTCATTCAATTGTTATTCTCACTCAAGAAACTGGAGTGGCTCCTGCGCCCATCGAATAAGTTATCTTTAACTAATAAAAGGCTCATCTATCTTCAAGTAGTGGCACCTGCTTGGCGATACGCAATACAAATTTGGGGCACTACTGCTGCCTACAACATCAGAAGAGTGCAGGCGTGTCAGAGCAAGGCTCTCAGAAGATTTACGGGCGCCCATTGGTACGTCCGCAACACCGCTCTGCATAGGGATCTTGCCGTGGCAACTGTTATGGAGGTGATTAATTCTCACAGTTGCCGCTACTTTTGTCGCACCCAAATCCGCTAGCTTCCTCCCTCACCCGTATCTCAACAAGGCGTAGACTGAAGAGGCTACACCCGCATGATCTCCCCTTAAGAAGGATACAACCTTCTATATCATTGCCTTTTTGGCGCAATTAACCTCGTCTTTAATTTAGTATAAGTCAAATATTTTTTTTTTTCACGTAATTATTTTTTTTTTTAATCAAACAAATGTGTTATGCAGTTTACTGCGTTAAATCTTATAATTTAATTATGAAAAAATTTAACTGTTAACACTATGCATACTAGCAACATTCTTTATTCTTCAGTTGAATGAGAGTACTTGCTATTTTGTGCGTTCAATTTTCGAAATATTGGATTTGAATTATTGTAAAACTAATTCAATACCAGAAAAACAGAAAAGAGCAACAAGAATCAATCGAAAATTCGTTTGTCTCGGTTCGTTAATTTTGTTTGGTTATGCTTTTTAATCAAGGAGACTTTGTTTCTGGCATATTGGTATTTTTATTTCATTCATATAAAGCAATAGAGGGCGGTGCCACAGACACATACGTTGACTCGAGTAACGCTGCCAATCACACTAACATCGCACGTTAAAAGTAATTACCTAATTAGACAACGACTCTGTAAGTAACAGAATCATATATATTTTCATAGCAGTGTGTGAACGAGACATACAAAAGGACACTTTCACTTAGACTCAATGACTCATCAAAACAAACGCTACAGAAGTATTGCAGTTGTTACAATATTACAAATGATTTGTTTTGAATGTGTGCACAGTGTGATTGGAGACTGTTGACTTCATTTAATGTGAACTCACGCAGGGCTCTATCTACCAAACAAATGTAATTAAATAATGAAATAAACAAATATTTTGTAACAAATGCCTCTTACATAAATATAGGGGCGTTAATGATATAGTGTATTGTTATGGAGAAGCGGACATAAGCGGCGGCTTCGCACAAGCAGCTACAACCAATTACATAGCTCTAACCGGAATACAACAATGATTTCAAACTCTTTCCTCAACTTTCTTATGGTTTGACATACTTGTGCTTATATACTTATCGCGTTTAATGCTTTCGTGCTTTCTCCGAAATTCCCATTAACGCTTCATGAGTACGGCAGTTATGTGATGATCTTCAAAAGCTTACCTATCACAAGTGCATATAAAGTGGCACCAATGGTCCATTGGTCATTCAAGTCAAAGGCTAAAAGAGCAAAGAGCTGAAAGAAACTATAACCTAAAATACGATTATACATATGTTGTACTACTCTGCAAGACATATAAGTTATATTTATTGGAAACTCTGCTGTTAGTGTCGTAATTAACACCATTTCCACACCATTTTCCTACCGTAACAAACAGACCTTAAATCCTTTACGAGCATCAAAACATTGTTATTTTATACAACAACATTCCAAACAGCGACGCCTCGCCCCCATTGTGCGGCCCGGAAAGGAACAACGATCTCCTTTTCTTTCGTAACGACAAAAACATATTTTTAACAACTTTATCATTGCAGTTGACACTATTTTCCAAATGACCCGCAAATTTTCTCTACTCATGACCATGAAATTACGACAACCAGAAGCCGAGACCTCCGCCAGCAGCTGTAACTTTGTCCACCATTGTTATTTGCTGCCCACACAAATACGCCCTCATGTATAATACATGAAATATACTACGTGTCTTTTGTCGGGGCAACCAGACGGCCACAAATGTCTGACAACGTCATCCTCCAAACAAGCAGTCTTTCTAAGTATGCATCGTCCTATTCACATTGTGTGCGTTGAAAATGAAATCTTTTGTCAGGACATTAATCGCTTTTTAATTAGTTTCTGAAGACTAAGACCATCGAATTGCATTTGTTGCCGCTCAGATCGATTTTTCATATACTCGTAAATAAAAAATATATATATTTTTATATTTCCATTCTCTCTATATTGAAAAACAAAATAAAATTTGTACGCCACCCATGGCAATTGTGCAGCAGATTCCAGTGTTTTTTCTGTTTTTGATTTTTGTACTTTTATTGAACTTTTATTTTTCTAATACTTTGCTATTACCGGGGAGGGCAGAACAACGTGCGGCGGGCTACGCTAATTGTCAATTATTTTAGGACCCCAAGATTTATTGAATCCTAATGTGGAAAGGTATCATCACTAACAGCTAGGCGCTTAAACGGGTCAATAGCCGTCTAGCGTCTAGCAATAATGAGACTGAGCAATAAAAGGTCTTAGAAGTGTGGGCACTCGCAATACCAGAGAGGTCCGGGTAAACCACTGAACCACATTCAAGCTTGGGAGTGTGAACTGAAACTGTTGACATGAAGTTGGAATTCCTAGTAAGCGTTTGTGGTTGTAAGTTGATTAATATATTCTAAACTATTAAAATATTACACTTTACTTCTTTTTTGACCCAATGACACTCTCTAAAACTCTATTATAGACCATCGAGGTAACGAAATCGCTAACTGAAGGGTTATGCACTGATCATCCCTTCCAATGAAGATATCTACTGATTACTACACAAAGTAATTCCCCCGTACTTCTTCAGCTGATCTTTGTTAAAATAAACCGAGCAAAATAAATACACACATTATAATACATATTACAATCTATTGTATTATAATGTGCATGTTGCTGAAACTGTCCATTGGTCTTACCAATTGAGCCTACTGACATTGCACTCAAAACACTCAAAGCATCCATTCCATATCCACAAATTATGATTAGTACTCATTGGTTACGGCAACTAGGTTAAATGAAGCGGAAACTGAAATTCACATTAACTGGTGACACTAAAATGCTTATGAAGAATAAAGTGTCGGGCACAAGAAATAACTAATGTGTGCTAAACATTTTTTTTAAAGTATCCGAGTAGGTTTTTCGAGTTGATTGTTTGTCAAACTTACTTTATATTTCAGTTCAACCTGTGCCTGCGCCTGAAACACAACTAAAAAATTAAGCCTCTGGAAAGAATTACAATAGATATAAATACTTAGGCCCATAAAATGAGCCATTGTCAGATCTCGGCCAATGATTAGGGAGACGACTTGCGTGAGGTAAATGACGCAAATGAAATCCCACCATCAATGGTAAATGCAGGGAATATCCATTCACCAACAGAAGATGAACTGCAACTGCATAGTCGCACTCTTTCAATTCATCAGTTTGACATAGTCTTATCCACAGGAAGCTCTTCATCATTGAACTATGCCCATCAACGAGCGCTCGATGGTCGTTAAAACTCCATTATCTGTTGTAAAGTTTGCAAATTGGCGCCGATCACGCCGTTCTACCAGTGTTCTGTTGGACATCTTATTTGCGCCGGTTGCCATCAAGTACGTCTGCTCGGAAAATCGTCAAATGCATCTGCTGCTTCGTGTCCCATTTGCCATGTACACATCGATTGCCACAATCCCGTGGTCAATACCATCGTCGCAAACGTTAACAAGCAATTGCCTGTAATGTGCCCATATTGTCATGTGCAGTACATCCGGGGCGATATTAACCAACATAAACAGAAATTATGTTCGGAACGTCCACGTAAATGCCGTTATAGTCCTATGGGATGTTTGTGGACTGGGCCAAACAGTCATCTGTCACCCCACGAATTGAACTGTCCTACATCCCTTAAGACAGGCGACGAGATTTTCGAATACATGAAGGCCCGTCAGCAGGGCACGAACGCAGAGCAGAAAATACTCAGTTCAATTTCTCACATGTTGGAAAGTGAAAACATTTCATTCCGGATGATGAAGAAATTGCCAGAGCGCAAAGGTAATTTGCAAGATGGCGTCTTTTTCAAGGTCACTTCTTTTCCAGCCCACAGAGAGTCTTGGATCGTGGAGTTAATGTGGCAAAAAGTGAATGGAAATTTTGGGGGTCAATCGACCCTAAGCTATCGTCTCAAACTAACTTCGGAAGACATTTTTCATCCTTTGTTAATTCAACATTCCATGTTCCGTGGCACTCACTGTGAATGTAGGTTTGAGAAGAACTTTTGCAGTTTCGAGTTTAGGGAAAGCCAATTGACTAGCGACAGTAGCGTCTTTTTGGTTGATAGCCCTGATAATATGTTGGAAATGCTTTGCGAGAAGGTGCTTTATATGCGCCTTTGTTTGACTGCAGACTGATTACTTTTGCATTTCGTTGTTTATATTTTACGATGTTCTTAAAATTTCTTAATTGTGTTATGTTAATATAGTTCATGTTTTTGTTGTGTTCCCTTTTTTATACCTCAAATATATCTAATTTTTTATTCATTAAGAGTTCGGACTTCGGAGTAGTCGGACTGTTATAGTGTCAGTAGGAATGTTCCACTGGCTTAAAGGATGCATTACTGATTGCCGAGAAATTTTAGTTGACAATACTACGTGGTTATTCCTCAGGAAACCCTGTATTCAAAATATAATTATTTATTGGGAAGTTCCTTACCGGAATATGTCTTAACTATCTAGTGTGTTGCGTATGATTATTTCAGGGATCCATAGATTAGTGGTCAGTTCAAGAGTGAAGAGTTAGAGAAAGCAAGCATTATGATCAAAGTATATATTTTCGTCCTCTGGGATGGTATCCCAGAACAGCAACAAAAAGCAGGTGAGACTCTAACAAAGGTTATTAATATGAAAAAAAAAAAATTGTTTACAAAGAAAGCTGGGCCCTCCGGTCCTCGCATCCCGCAAGCCGACGAAGTAACGTACGTGGGCGCTCACCTGGACAGGCGGCTCACCTGGCGCAAGCACATAGAAGCCAAGAAAACGCATCTGAAATTTAAAGCAAGTGACCTCCATTGGATAATAAACGCTCGATCTCCCCTTACCCTGAACTTTAAGTTCTCCTGTATATGTCCGTGCTTATACCTATCTGGACTTATGGCTCCGATTTATGCACAAATATGAAAATAGAGCAAAATATCGTTATTATTAGTGCGAATACAGACTAAAAGAATGAGAATACTGGACAGAATGTTTGGAAAATGAAGAAAACATTTTCGTTAAAGGTACAAAGTTATTCTAAAAAGGACTTAAAGAGTTTTGCGCATAGATTCAGATACATATAGGCATCTCATTCAAAATTCGGTCACCACTAGTCACAATGAAATTCCCAAAGCCTTTGCCTTTCAATAACTCTGCGATATCTTGCTAATACATGCCACGTTGCATACATAAATTGTAGTAGAGCAATAGCATCCTATACCTTTTAGGGCATTGTTTTGAAAAGGTGCGATCCAATGACAAAACTCACAAACTATTTTTTCTTATACAACCAGCGAAATATCCTCATTATTGTCAAATTAATAAATAATAATTATAAAATTTAGATCGATTGCTCACTCTCAGAAAACACAAAATTCTGTTAGTGTTTTAGCCTGACACCGGCAGGGGGATCTACAAAATGCAATGTGGTTCTCACCCATTTCCCGCCCGTGTGACAGTTACTCACATGAAGTTACGCTCGCACTCTCTTTACACACACAAAGAAAGAATCCGTTATCCGTTTTTGGACTTGTAAGTTAAAATTTTTAACCAAACTTAAAACGCAATCAAAAATCTTTTCGGTAGTGATTTCTCATTTTTTTTTTTTGCATACAAACTTTGTACTGAAAATAAGGAACACAAGGAGAAAAAAATTGGCAAATCGGTTAAGCCGTTCCCCACGTTGTCACGTACCAAATATTTGAGCGCCAAATTTTTCTTTATCTGTATACTCGAAGATAGACTAGAGTACCCGGCGACGTGTTGCAGTCGCTCAGTTTAGTCAATTAAAAAGGAGAAAAGGAAAAATTACACCTTTCTACTATGTTTAATGTCTTGAAACATGATGGTATACATTATTTATTGTCTCTCCATTGTCTGTGGCAATAAAGACTTTCCTGCTTTGCCGATTCTAGAACTCGTATATCAAAACTATTCATGTGACCTCCAGTGTCCCTCAGGAAGTCACTTTGGTCCACTATTATTCAATGTTTTTATAAGCGAACTGCCGGCTGCAATAAAACACTCTCACGTTCTGAAGTATATTTACCTTTTGTGCTTAGTAGCATAAATTTTAATGCACCTTCAAGGGTTACAAGAGGTTATTTTCCAATATTCGTTGGTTTCTGTAAAACTAATTATCTGCGCCATGGTCTCTTTCGTGGCTGATGATTTTATATCAGCAGCCAAGTAGTATCACATGCCGACCAGCTGGGTAGCTGAGACCAGTCTACTATGTAACTGGGTGAATTTGGCCCCGCCCAATGTGAGATCAGTGTGTGATCATTGCGGACCTGCTAAGTCTATGTACAAAATAGAAAACAGCGACCATATGTCAAATTTTGAACGTATAACATTACAGGTGGATAGTTTAACAGTCTTTGGAGCTATATGTTAATTACATTCCATTGATTACATTCCATAATAATTACAATATATGCAATGAGCTGCTGTTAGTTGGGCTGGGTTGGCTGCATAAACAAATTCTCCTTTGTTGAGCTTTGGTTGATTTTCAACTGAAGTACATGCGGGGGCATCCCTGGAAGATCGATATTATTCAAAAAATCTATTTGAAAATAATAGCTTCTAATGCTTCAACAACAGTGCCTGCCTCGCTTTGTTGGAATGTTGGATTGAATAGTATTGTTAAGTTCGTAGACGTCTTTGCTCTTTGCGACAAAAATAGCTCGTTCACTACTTTTGCAACTAACTCTTCTTCTGACGCCACTAAATTGCGGAATTTATGAGGCAATGAATTTCTTTCTGAGAATAGATCAATCGGCATCTCTCAATTGTAAATATGTAAACTCTTTACATATCGCCACAAAATAGAGTATTTTAGGGAAGCATTCATTTCTTCCGCTGGTGTCATTCGAGGAATTACAAGTAATGTTGCCTGAAATCTCCTGTAAGCAATATTAATGTACTACCCAATAGTCTATTGTTTCCACGCAAATCTTGAAATGATCATTGTGCATTCATCTCAAATAATAATTTTGCATTTTTGCAATAATTTTCCTATGCCGGATGTTTTGCAAAAGTTGCAGTTCTCCCACCTGGTAGCAATGTCGCTGGTATTCCGGATGACGCAAGGATGCTAAGGCTATGTGATTTTGGGAGCGAATTGCTGTTAGAATTAATTTAATTAGGAACGTTTTACCAGTTCCCTGTGGCGCATCTAACAAGGAGACTACTCCTAAGCCATCACTGCCAATTTGCGTTGTTTTATTGAAAATTCCTTTTTTCTCCAGCGTTGGCATTGGAATATTTGATTGCACATCCGACAAAAGATCACCCGTGCTGTAATTTGGTTCACGATGCAATTCAGTATCGCACGAAGAGGCAGTAGTAGATCGATTCGGAGTTGGTATTCCCATTTGATTGAGAGCTTTGTTCGTAATTTGTAATCAAACAACTTCAATCATTATTAACATATCGTTTTACATGTCTGCTGTGAAATCCATTTCCGCTTGGATCTACTACAACAATCACAAGCGCACAAAGTCACGGGTTAACCCAAGAGATCTGAGGAAGTATGAATGGAATGGATAGTTCTTTCGACGCGGTATTGCGGAAAGGATTATGGAAAATATTGGAAAATATTTTGACTAATACACATTTCTCCCAACAAATGCCTTTAGACAATAAAAAATGATTACAATTCATGCAACCAACCAAAACATTTTTAAGTTAGTGTACTGGCATTGCATTCTCACTCTCCCCGCTGAGGAGGGGCTGACTGCTTAAGTCCGGTTAAGTTTCCACAAATTAGGATTGGCACTCATTCGCAAGTAATGAATGGCCTGTAAATTAAAATGCTTAAGAATAACAAAGTGTCGGGTATAAAAAGCAACTAATATTTGCTAAACAGTTTTTTTGAGGGCTCCGAGTAGGCTTTTTGAGTTGCCTATTTGTCAAACTTTCTTTTGCTTTTAGTTCAACCTGTGCCTGCGCCTGAAACACAACTAAAAAATTAAGCCTCTGGAAAGAATTACAATAGATATAAATACTTAGGCCCATAAAATGAGCCATTGTCGGATCTCGGCCAATGATGAGGGAGACGACTTGCGTGAGGTAAATGAAGCAAATGAAATCCCACCATCAATGGAAAATGCAGGGAATATCCATTCACCAACAGAAGGTGAACTGCAACTGCATAGTCGCACTCTTTCAATTCATCAGTTTGACATAGTCTTATCCACAGGAAGCTCTTCATCATTGAACTATGCCCATCAACGAGCGCTCGATGGTCGTTAAAACTCCATTATCTGTTGTAAAGTTTGCAAATTGGCGCCGATCACGCCGTTCTACCAGTGTTCTGTTGGACATCTTATTTGCGCCGGTTGCCATCAAGTACGTCTGCTCGGAAAATCGTCAAATGCATCTGCTGCTTCGTGTCCCATTTGCCATGTACACATCGATTGCCACAATCCCGTGGTCAATACCATCGTCGCAAACGTTAACAAGCAATTGCCTGTAATGTG
This sequence comes from Cacoxenus indagator, assembly GCA_035041755.1. Lineage (NCBI taxonomy): Eukaryota > Metazoa > Arthropoda > Insecta > Diptera > Drosophilidae > Cacoxenus > Cacoxenus indagator. The sequence goes on along the minus strand of JAWNKX010001151.1, from coordinate 267,606 downwards.
CCCATATTGTCATGTGCAGTACATCCGGGGCGATATTAACCAACATAAACAGAAATTATGTTCGGAACGTCCACGTAAATGCCGTTATAGTCCTATGGGATGTTTGTGGACTGGGCCAAACAGTCATCTGTCACCCCACGAATTGAACTGTCCTACATCCCTTAAGACAGGCGACGAGATTTTCGAATACATGAAGGCCCGTCAGCAGGGCACGAACGCAGAGCAGAAAATACTCAGTTCAATTTCTCACATGTTGGAAAGTGAAAACATTTCATTCCGGATGATGAAGAAATTGCCAGAGCGCAAAGGTAATTTGCAAAATGGCGTCTTTTTCAAGGTCACTTCTTTTCCAGCCCACAGAGAGTCTTGGATCGTGGAGTTAATGTGGCAAAAAGTGAATGGAAATTTTGGGGGTCAATCGACCCTAAGCTATCGTCTCAAACTAACTTCGGAAGACATTTTTCATCCTTTGTTAATTCAACATTCCATGTTCCGTGGCACTCACTGTGAATGTAGGTTTGAGAAGAACTTTTGCAGTTTCGAGTTTAGGGAAAGCCAATTGACTAGCGACAGTAGCGTCTTTTTGGTTGATAGCCCTGATAATATGTTGGAAATGCTGTGCGAGAAGGTGCTTTATATGCGCCTTTGTTTGACTGCAGACTGATTACTTTTGCATTTCGTTGTTTATATTTTACGATGTTCTTAAAATTTCTTAATTGTGTTATGTTAATATAGTTCATGTTTTTGTTGTGTTCCCTTTTTTATACCTCAAATATATCTAATTTTTTATTCATTAAGAGTTCGGACTTCGGAGTAGTCGGACTGTTATAGTGTCAGTAGGAATGTTCCACTGGCTTAAAGGATGCATTACTGATTGCCGAGAAATTTTAGTTGACAATACTACGTGGTTACTCCTCAGGAAACCCTGTATTCAAAATATAATTATTTATTGGGAAGTTCCTTACCGGAATATGTCTTAACTATCTAGTGTGTTGCGTATGATTATTTCAGGGATCCATAGATTAGTGGTCAGTTCAAGAGTGAAGAGTTAGAGAAAGCAAGCATTATGATCAAAGTATATATTTTCGTCCTCTGGGATGGTATCCCAGAACAGCAACAAAAAGCAGGTGAGACTCTAACAAAGGTTATTAATATGAAAAAAAAAAAAATTGTTTACAAAGAAAGCTGGGCCCTCCGGTCCTCGCATCCCGCAAGCCGACGAAGTAACGTACGTGGGCGCTCACCTGGACAGGCGGCTCACCTGGCGCAAGCACATAGAAGCCAAGAAAACGCATCTGAAATTTAAAGCAAGTGACCTCTATTGGATAATAAACGCTCGATCTCCCCTTACCCTGAACTTTAAGTTCTCCTGTATATGTCCGTTCTTATACCTATCTGGACTAATGGCTCCGATTTATGCACAAATATGAAAATAGAGCAAAATATCGTTATTATTAGTGCGAATACAGACTAAAAATATGAGAATACTGGACAGAATGTTTGGAAAATGAAGAAAACATTTTCGTTAAAGGTACAAAGTTATTCTAAAAATGACTTAAAGAGTTTTGCGCATAGATTCAGATACATATAGGCATCTCATTCAAAATTCGGTCACCACTAGTCACAATGAAATTCCCAAAGCCTTTGCCTTTCAATAACTCTGCGATATCTTGCTAATACATGCCACGTTGCATACATAAATTGTAGTAGAGCAATAGCATCCTATACCTTTTAGGACATTGTTTTGAAAAGGTGCGATCCAATGACAAAACTCACAAACTATTTTTCTTATACAACCAGCGAAATATCCTCGTTATTGTCAAATTAATAAATAATAATTATAAAATTTAGATCGATTGCTCACTCTCAGAAAACACAAAATTCTGTTAGTGTTTTAGCCTGACACCGGCAGGGGGATCTACAAAATGCAATGTGGTTCTCACCCATTTCCCGCCCGTGTGACAGTTACTCACATGAAGTTACGCTCGCACTCTCTTTACACACACAAAGAAAGAATCCGTTATCCGTTTTTGGACTTGTAAGTTAAAATTTTTAACCAAACTTAAAACGCAATCAAAAATCTTTTCGGTAGTGATTTCTCATTTTTTTTTTTTGCATACAAACTTTGTACTGAAAATAAGGAACACAAGGAGAAAAAAATTGGCAAATCGGTTAAGCCGTTCCCCACGTTGTCACGTACCAAATATTTGAGCGCCAAATTTTTCTTTATCTGTATACTCGAAGATAGACTAGAGTACCCGGCGACGTGTTGCAGTCGCTCAGTTTAGTCAATTAAAAAGGAGAAAAGGAAAAATTACACCTTTCTACTATGTTTAATGTCTTGAAACATGATGGTATACATTATTTATTGTCTCTCCATTGTCTGTGGCAATAAAGACTTTCCTGCTTTGCCGATTCTAGAACTCGTATATCAAAACTATTCATGTGACCTCCAGTGTCCCTCAGGAAGTCACTTTGGTCCACTATTATTCAATGTTTTTATAAGCGAACTGCCGGCTGCAATAAAACACTCTCACGTTCTGAAGTATATTTACCTTTTGTGCTTAGTAGCATAAATTTTAATGCACCTTCAAGGGTTACAAGAGGTTATTTTCCAATATTCGTTGGTTTCTGTAAAACTAATTATCTGCGCCATGGTCTCTTTCGTGGCTGATGATTTTATATCAGCAGCCAAGTAGTATCACATGCCGACCAGCTGGGTAGCTGAGACCAGTCTACTATGTAACTGGGTGAATTTGGCCCCGCCCAATGTGAGATCAGTGTGTGATCATTGCGGACCTGCTAAGTCTATGTACAAAATAGAAAACAGCGACCATATGTCAAATTTTGAACGTATAACATTACAGGTGGATAGTTTAACAGTCTTTGGAGCTATATGTTAATTACATTCCATTGATTACATTCCATAATAATTACAATATATGCAATGAGCTGCTGTTAGTTGGGCTGGGTTGGCTGCATAAACAAATTCCCCTTTGTTGAGCTTTGGTTGATTTTCAACTGAAGTACATGCGGGGGCATCCCTGGAAGATCGATATTATTCAAAAAATCTATTTGAAAATAATAGCTTCTAATGCTTCAACAACAGTGTCGACGGACTTGTTTGTGCCTGCCTCGCTTTGTTGGAATGTTGGATTGAATAGTATTGTTAAGTTCGTAGACGTCTTTGCTCTTTGCGACAAAAATAGCTCGTTCACTACTTTTGCAACTGACTCTTCTTCTGACGCCACTAAATTGCGGAATTTATGAGGCAATGAATTTCTTTCTGAGAATAGATCAATCGGCATCTCTCAATTGTAAATATGTAAACTCTTTACATATCGCCACAAAATAGAGTATTTTAGGGAAGCATTCATTTCTTCCGCTGGTGTCATTCGAGGAATTACAAGTAATGTTGCCTGAAATCTCCTGTAAGCAATATTAATGTACTACCCAATAGTCTATTGTTTCCACGCAAATCTTGAAATGATCATTGTGCATTCATCTCAAATAATAATTTTGCATTTTTGCAATAATTTTCCTATGCCGGATGTTTTGCAAAAGTTGCAGTTCTCCCACCTGGTAGCAATGTCGCTGGTATTCCGGATGACGCAAGGATGCTAAGGCTATGTGATTTTGGGAGCGAATTGCTGTTAGAATTAATTTAATTAGGAACGTTTTACCAGTTCCCTGTGGCGCATCTAACAAGGAGACTACTCCTAAGCCATCACTGCCAATTTGCGTTGTTTTATTGAAAATTCCTTTTTTCTCCAGCGTTAGCATTGGAATATTTGATTGCACATCCGACAAAAGATCACCCGTGCTGTAATTTGGTTCACGATGCAATTCAGTATCGCACGAAGAGGCAGTAGTAGATCGATTCGGAGTTGGTATTCCCATTTGATTGAGAGCTTTGTTCGTAATTTGTAATCAAACAACTTCAATCATTATCAACATATCGTTTTACATGTCTGCTGTGAAATCCATTTCCGCTTGGATCTACTACAACAATCACAAGCGCACAAAGTCACGGGTTAACCCAAGAGACCTGAGGAAGTATGAATGGAATGGATAGTTCTTTCGACGCGGTATTGCGGAAAGGATTATGGAAAATATTGGAAAATATTTTGACTAATACACATTTCTCCCAACAAATGCCTTTAGACAATAAAAAATGATTACAATTCATGCAACCAACCAAAACATTTTTAAGTTAGTGTACTGGCATTGCATTCTCACTCTCCCCGCTGAGGAGGGGCTGACTGCTTAAGTCCGGTTAAGTTTCCACAAATTAGGATTGGCACTCATTCGCAAGTAATGAATGGCCTGTAAATTAAAATGCTTAAGAATAACAAAGTGTCGGGTATAAAAAGCAACTAATATTTGCTAAACAGTTTTTTTGAGGGCTCCGAGTAGGCTTTTTGAGTTGCCTATTTGTCAAACTTTCTTTTGCTTTTAGTTCAACCTGTGCCTGCGCCTGAAACACAACTAAAAAATTAAGCCTCTGGAAAGAATTACAATAGATATAAATACTTAGGCCCATAAAATGAGCCATTGTCGGATCTCGGCCAATGATGAGGGAGACGACTTGCGTGAGGTAAATGAAGCAAATGAAATCCCACCATCAATGGAAAATGCAGGGAATATCCATTCACCAACAGAAGGTGAACTGCAACTGCATAGTCGCACTCTTTCAATTCATCAGTTTGACATAGTCTTATCCACAGGAAGCTCTTCATCATTGAACTATGCCCATCAACGAGCGCTCGATGGTCGTCTAAACTCCATTATCTGTTGTAAAGTTTGCAAATTGGCGCCGATCACGCCGTTCTACCAGTGTTCTGTTGGACATCTTATTTGCGCCGGTTGCCATCAAGTACGTCTGCTCGGAAAATCGTCAAATGCATCTGCTGCTTCGTGTCCCATTTGCCATGTACACATCGATTGCCACAATCCCGTGGTCAATACCATCGTCGCAAACGTTAACAAGCAATTGCCTGTAATGTGCCCATATTGTCATGTGCAGTACATCCGGGGCGATATTAACCAACATAAACAGAAATTATGTTCGGAACGTCCACGTAAATGCCGTTATAGTCCTGGGATGTTTGTGGACTGGGCCAAACAGTCATCTGTCACCCCACGAATTGAACTGTCCTACATCCCTTAAGACAGGCGACGAGATTTTCGAATACATGAAGGCCCGTCAGCAGGGCACGAACGCAGAGCGGAAAATACTCAGTTCAATTTCTCACATGTTGGAAAGTGAAAACATTTCATTCCGGATGATGAAGAAATTGCCAGAGCGCAAAGGTAATTTGCAAGATGGCGTCTTCTTCAAGGTCACTTCTTTTCCAGTCCACAGAGAGTCTTGGATCGTGGAGTTAATGTGGCAAAAAGTGAATGGAAATTTTGGGGGTCAATCGACCCTAAGCTATCGTCTCAAACTAACTTCGGAAGACATTTTTCATCCTTTGTTAATTCAACATTCCATGTTCCGTGGCACTCACTGTGAATGTAGGTTTGAGAAGAACTTTTGCAGTTTCGAGTTTAGGGAAAGCCAATTGACTAGCGACAGTAGCGTCTTTTTGGTTGATAGCCCTGATAATATGTTGGAAATGCTGTGCGAGAAGGTGCTTTATATGCGCCTTTGTTTGACTGCAGACTGATTACTTTTGCATTTCGTTGTTTATATTTTACGATGTTCTTAAAATTTCTTAATTGTGTTATGTTAATATAGTTCATGTTTTTGTTGTGTTCCCTTTTTTATACCTCAAATATATCTAATTTTTTATTCATTAAGAGTTCGGACTTCGGAGTAGTCGGACTGTTATAGTGTCAGTAGGAATGTTCCACTGGCTTAAAGGATGCATTACTGATTGCCGAGAAATTTTAGTTGACAATACTACGTGGTTATTCCTCAGGAAACCCTGTATTCAAAATATAATTATTTATTGGGAAGTTCCTTACCGGAATATGTTTTAACTATCTAGTGTGTTGCGTATGATTATTTCAGGGATCCATAGATTAGTGGTCAGTTCAAGAGTGTAGAGTTAGAGAAAGCAAGCATTATGATCAAAGTATATATTTTCGTCCTCTGGGATGGTATCCCAGAACAGCAACAAAAAGCAGGTGAGACTCTAACAAAGGTTATTAATATGAAAACAAAAAAATTGTTTACAAAGAAAGCTGGGCCCTCCGGTCCTCGCATCCCGCAAGCCGACGAAGTAACGTACGTGGGCGCTCACATGGACAGGCGGCTCACCTGGCGCAAGCACATAGAAGCCAAGAAAACGCATCTGAAATTTAAAGCAAGTGACCTCTATTGGATAATAAACGCTCGATCTCCCCTTACCCGAACTTTAAGTTCTCCTGTATATGTCCGTGCTTATACCTATCTGGACTTATGGCTCCGATTTATGCACAAATATGAAAATAGAGCAAAATATCGTTATTATTAGTGCGAATACAGACTAAAAATATGAGAATACTGGACAGAATGTTTGGAAAATGAAGAAAACATTTTCGTTAAAGGTACAAAGTTATTCTAAAAATGACTTAAAGAGTTTTGCGCATAGATTCAGATACATATAGGCATCTCATTCAAAATTCGGTCACCACTAGTCACAATGAAATTCCCAAAGCCTTTGCCTTTCAATAACTCTGCGATATCTTGCTAATACATGCCACGTTGCATACATAAATTGTAGTAGAGCAATAGCATCCTATACCTTTTAGGACATTATTTTGAAAAGGTGCGATCCAATGACAAAACTCACAAACTATTTTTTCTTATACAACCAGCGAAATATCCTCATTATTGTCAAATTAATAAATAATAATTATAAAATTTAGATCGATTGCTCACTCTCAGAAAACACAAAATTCTGTTAGTGTTTTAGCCTGACACCGGCAGGGGGATCTACAAAATGCAATGTGGTTCTCACCCATTTCCCGCCCGTGTGACAGTTACTCACATGAAGTTACGCTCGCACTCTCTTTACACACACAAAGAAAGAATCCGTTATCCGTTTTTGGACTTGTAAGTTAAAATTTTTAACCAAACTTAAAACGCAATCAAAAATCTTTTCGGTAGTGATTTCTCATTTTTTTTTTTTGCATACAAACTTTGTACTGAAAATAAGGAACACAAGGAGAAAAAAATTGGCAAATCGGTTAAGCCGTTCCCCACGTTGTCACGTACCAAATATTTGAGCGCCAAATTTTTCTTTATCTGTATACTCGAAGATAGACTAGAGTACCCGGCGACGTGTTGCAGTCGCTCAGTTTAGTCAATTAAAAAGGAGAAAAGGAAAAATTACACCTTTCTACTATGTTTAATGTCTTGAAACATGATGGTATACATTATTTATTGTCTCTCCATTGTCTGTGGCAATAAAGACTTTCCTGCTTTGCCGATTCTAGAACTCGTATATCAAAACTATTCATGTGACCTCCAGTGTCCCTCAGGAAGTCACTTTGGTCCATTATTCAATGTTTTTATAAGCGAACTGCCGGCTGCAATAAAACACTCTCACGTTCTGAAGTATATTTACCTTTTGTGCTTAGTAGCATAAATTTTAATGCACCTTCAAGGGTTACAAGAGGTTATTTTCCAATATTCGTTGGTTTCTGTAAAACTAATTATCTGCGCCATGGTCTCTTTCGTGGCTGATGATTTTATATCAGCAGCCAAGTAGTATCACATGCCGACCAGCTGGGTAGCTGAGACCAGTCTACTATGTAACTGGGTGAATTTGGCCCCGCCCAATGTGAGATCAGTGTGTGATCATTGCGGACCTGCTAAGTCTATGTACAAAATAGAAAACAGCGACCATATGTCAAATTTTGAACGTATAACATTACAGGTGGATAGTTTAACAGTCTTTGGAGCTATATGTTAATTACATTCCATTGATTACATTCCATAATAATTACAATATATGCAATGAGCTGCTGTTAGTTGGGCTGGGTTGGCTGCATAAACAAATTCTCCTTTGTTGAGCTTTGGTTGATTTTCAACTGAAGTACATGCGGGGGCATCCCTGGAAGATCGATATTATTCAAAAAATCTTTTTGAAAATAATAGCTTCTAATGCTTCAACAACAGTGTCGACGGACTTGTTTGTGCCTGCCTCGCTTTGTTGGAATGTTGGATTGAATAGTATTGTTAAGTTCGTAGACGTCTTTGCTCTTTGCGACAAAAATAGCTCGTTCACTAGTTTTGCAACTAACTCTTCTTCTGACGCCACTAAATTGCGGAATTTATGAGGCAATGAATTTCTTTCTGAGAATAGATCAATCGGCATCTCTCAATTGTAAATTAAATATGTAAACTCTTTACATATCGCCACAAAATAGAGTATTTTAGGGAAGCATTCATTTCTTCCGCTGGTGTCATTCGAGGAATTACAAGTAATGTTGCCTGAAATCTCCTGTAAGCAATATTAATGTACTACCCAACAGTCTATTGTTTCCACGCAAATCTTGAAATGATCATTGTGCATTCATCTCAAATAATAATTTTGCATTTTTGCAATAATTTTCCTATGCCGGATGTTTTGCAAAAGTTGCAGTTCTCCCACCTGGTAGCAATGTCGCTGGTATTCCGGATGACGCAAGGATGCTAAGGCTATGTGATTTTGGGAGCGAATTGCTGTTAGAATTAATTTAATTAGGAACGTTTTACCAGTTCCCTGTGGCGCATCTAACAAGGAGACTACTCCTAAGCCATCACTGCCAATTTGCGTTGTTTTATTGAAAATTCCTTTTTTCTCCAGCGTTAGCATTGGAATATTTGATTGCACATCCGACAAAAGATCACCCGTGCTGTAATTTGGTTCACGATGCAATTCAGTATCGCACGAAGAGGCAGTAGTAGATCGATTCGGAGTTGGTATTCCCATTTGATTGAGAGCTTTGTTCGTAATTTGTAATCAAACAACTTCAATCATTATCAACATATCGTTTTACATGTCTGCTATGAAATCCATTTCCGCTTGGATCTACTACAACAATCACAAGCGCACAAAGTTACGGGTTAACCCAAGAGACCTGAGGAAGTATGAATGGAATGGATAGTTCTTTCGACGCGGTATTGCGGAAAGGATTATGGAAAATATTGGAAAATATTTTGACTAATACACATTTCTCCCAACAAATGCCTTTAGACAATAAAAAATGATTACAATTCATGCAACCAACCAAAACATTTTTAAGTTAGTGTACTGGCATTGCATTCTCACTCTCCCCGCTGAGGAGGGGCTGACTGCTTAAGTCCGGTTAAGTTTCCACAAATTAGGATTGGCACTCATTCGCAAGTAATGAATGGCCTGTAAATTAAAATGCTTAAGAATAACAAAGTGTCGGGTATAAAAAGCAACTAATATTTGCTAAACAGTTTTTTTGAGGGCTCCGAGTAGGCTTTTTGAGTTGCCTATTTGTCAAACTTTCTTTTGCTTTTAGTTCAACCTGTGCCTGCGCCTGAAACACAACTAAAAAATTAAGCCTCTGGAAAGAATTACAATAGATATAAATACTTAGGCCCATAAAATGAGCCATTGTCGGATCTCGGCCAATGATGAGGGAGACGACTTGCGTGAGGTAAATGACGCAAATGAAATCCCACCATCAATGGTAAATGCAGGGAATATCTATTCACCGACAGAAGGTGAACTGCAACTGCATAGTCGCACTCTTTCAATTCATCAGTTTGACATAGTCTTATCCACAGGAAGCTCTTCATCATTGAACTATGCCCATCAACGAGCGCTCGATGGTCGTCTAAACTCCATTATCTGTTGTAAAGTTTGCAAATTGGCGCCGATCACGCCGTTCTACCAGTGTTCTGTTGGACATCTTATTTGCGCCGGTTGCCATCAAGTACGTCTGCTCGGAAAATCGTCAAATGCATCTGCTGCTTCGTGTCCCATTTGCCATGTACACATCGATTGCCACAATCCCGTGGTCAATACCATCGTCGCAAACGTTAACAAGCAATTGCCTGTAATGTGCCCATATTGTCATGTGCAGTACATCCGGGGCGATATTAACCAACATAAACAGAAATTATGTTCGGAACGTCCACGTAAATGCCGTTATAGTCCTATGGGATGTTTGTGGACTGGGCCAAACAGTCATCTGTCACCCCACGAATTGAACTGTCCTACATCCCTTAAGACAGGCGACGAGATTTTCGAATACATGAAGGCCCGTCAGCAGGGCACGAACGCAGAGCAGAAAATACTCAGTTCAATTTCTCACATGTTGGAAAGTGAAAACATTTCATTCCGGATGATGAAGAAATTGCCAGAGCGCAAAGGTAATTTGCAAGATGGCGTCTTCTTCAAGGTCACTTCTTTTCCAGCCCACAGAGAGTCTTGGATCGTGGAGTTAATGTGGCAAAAAGTGAATGGAAATTTTGGGGGTCAATCGACCCTAAGCTATCGTCTCAAACTAACTTCGGAAGACATTTTTCATCCTTTGTTAATTCAACATTCCATGTTCCGTGGCACTCACTGTGAATGTAGGTTTGAGAAGAACTTTTGCAGTTTCGAGTTTAGGGAAAGCCAATTGACTAGCGACAGTAGCGTCTTTTTGGTTGATAGCCCTGATAATATGTTGGAAATGCTGTGCGAGAAGGTGCTTTATATGCGCCTTTGTTTGACTGCAGACTGATTACTTTTGCATTTCGTTGTTTATATTTTACGATGTTCTTAAAATTTCTTAATTGTGTTATGTTAATATAGTTCATGTTTTTGTTGTGTTCCCTTTTTTATACCTCAAATATATCTAATTTTTTATTCATTAAGAGTTCGGACTTCGGAGTAGTCGGACTGTTATAGTGTCAGTAGGAATGTTCCACTGGCTTAAAGGATGCATTACTGATTGCCGAGAAATTTTAGTTGACAATACTACGTGGTTATTCCTCAGGAAACCCTGTATTCAAAATATAATTATTTATTTGGAAGTTCCTTACCGGAATATGTTTTAACTATCTAGTGTGTTGCGTATGATTATTTCAGGGATCCATAGATTAGTGGTCAGTTCAAGAGTGTAGAGTTAGAGAAAGCAAGCATTATTATCAAAGTATATATTTTCGTCCTCTGGGATGGTATCCCAGAACAGCAACAAAAAGCAGGTGAGACTCTAACAAAGGTTATTAATATGAAAAAAAAAAATTGTTTACAAAGAAAGCTGGGCCCTCCGGTCCTCGCATCCCGCAAGCCGACGAAGTAACGTACGTGGGCGCTCACATGGACAGGCGGCTCACCTGGCGCAAGCACATAGAAGCCAAGAAAACGCATCTGAAATTTAAAGCAAGTGACCTCTATTGGATAATAAACGCTCGATCTCCCCTTACCCTGAACTTTAAGTTCTCCTGTATATGTCCGTGCTTATACCTATCTGGACTTATGGCTCCGATTTATGCACAAATATGAAAATAGAGCAAAATATCGTTATTATTAGTGCGAATACAGACTAAAAATATGAGAATACTGGACAGAATGTTTGGAAAATGAAGAAAACATTTTCGTTAAAGGTACAAAGTTATTCTAAAAATGACTTAAAGAGTTTTGCGCATAGATTCAGATACATATAGGCATCTCATTCAAAATTCGGTCACCACTAGTCACAATGAAATTCCCAAAGCCTTTGCCTTTCAATAACTCTGCGATATCTTGCTAATACATGCCACGTTGCATACATAAATTGTAGTAGAGCAATAGCATCCTATACCTTTTAGGACATTATTTTGAAAAGGTGCGATCCAATGACAAAACTCACAAACTATTTTTTCTTATACAACCAGCGAAATATCCTCATTATTGTCAAATTAATAAATAATAATTATAAAATTTAGATCGATTGCTCACTCTCAGAAAACACAAAATTCTGTTAGTGTTTTAGCCTGACACCGGCAGGGGGATCTACAAAATGCAATGTGGTTCTCACCCATTTGCCGCCCGTGTGACAGTTACTCACATGAAGTTACGCTCGCACTCTCTTTACACACACAAAGAAAGAATCCGTTATCCGTTTTTGGACTTGTAAGTTAAAATTTTTAACCAAACTTAAAACGCAATCAAAAATCTTTTCGGTAGTGATTTCTCATTTTTTTTTTTTGCATACAAACTTTGTACTGAAAATAAGGAACACAAGGAGAAAAAAATTGGCAAATCGGTTAAGCCGTTCCCCACGTTGTCACGTACCAAATATTTGAGCGCCAAATTTTTCTTTATCTGTATACTCGAAGATAGACTAGAGTACCCGGCGACGTGTTGCAGTCGCTCAGTTTAGTCAATTAAAAAGGAGAAAAGGAAAAATTACACCTTTCTACTATGTTTAATGTCTTGAAACATGATGGTATACATTATTTATTGTCTCTCCATTGTCTGTGGCAATAAAGACTTTCCTGCTTTGCCGATTCTAGAACTCGTATATCAAAACTATTCATGTGACCTCCAGTGTCCCTCAGGAAGTCACTTTGGTCCACTATTATTCAATGTTTTTATAAGCGAACTGCCGGCTGCAATAAAACACTCTCACGTTCTGAAGTATATTTACCTTTTGTGCTTAGTAGCATAAATTTTAAGGCACCTTCAAGGGTTACAAGAGGTTATTTTCCAATATTCGTTGGTTTCTGTAAAACTAATTATCTGCGCCATGGTCTCTTTCGTGGCTGATGATTTTATATCAGCAGCCAAGTAGTATCACATGCCGACCAGCTGGGTAGCTGAGACCAGTCTACTATGTAACTGGGTGAATTTGGCCCCGCCCAATGTGAGATCAGTGTGTGATCATTGCGGACCTGCTAAGTCTATGTACAAAATAGAAAACAGCGACCATATGTCAAATTTTGAACGTATAACATTACAGGTGGATAGTTTAACAGTCTTTGGAGCTATATGTTAATTACATTCCATTGATTACATTCCATAATAATTACAATATATGCAATGAGCTGCTGTTAGTTGGGCTGGGTTGGCTGCATAAACAAATTCCCCTTTGTTGAGCTTTGGTTGATTTTCAACTGAAGTACATGCGGGGGCATCCCTGGAAGATCGATATTATTCAAAAAATCTTTTTGAAAATAATAGCTTCTAATGCTTCAACAACAGTGTCGACGGACTTGTTTGTGCCTGCCTCGCTTTGTTGGAATGTTGGATTGAATAGTATTGTTAAGTTCGTAGACGTCTTTGCTCTTTGCGACAAAAATAGCTCGTTCACTACTTTTGCAACTAACTCTTCTTCTGACGCCACTAAATTGCGGAATTTATGAGGCAATGAATTTCTTTCTGAGAATAGATCAATCGGCATCTCTCAATTGTAAATTAAATATGTAAACTCTTTACATATCGCCACAAAATAGAGTATTTTAGGGAAGCATTCATTTCTTCCGCTGGTGTCATTCGAGGAATTACAAGTAATGTTGCCTGAAATCTCCTGTAAGCAATATTAATGTACTACCCAATAGTCTATTGTTTCCACGCAAATCTTGAAATGATCATTGTGCATTCATCTCAAATAATAATTTTGCATTTTTGCAATAATTTTCCTATGCCGGATGTTTTGCAAAAGTTGCAGTTCTCCCACCTGGTAGCAATGTCGCTGGTATTCCGGATGACGCAAGGATGCTAAGGCTATGTGATTTTGGGAGCGAATTGCTGTTAGAATTAATTTAATTAGGAACGTTTTACCAGTTCCCTGTGGCGCATCTAACAAGGAGACTACTCCTAAGCCATCACTGCCAATTTGCGTTGTTTTATTGAAAATTCCTTTTTTCTCCAGCGTTAGCATTGGAATATTTGATTGCACATCCGACAAAAGATCACCCGTGCTGTAATTTGGTTCACGATGCAATTCAGTATCGCACGAAGAGGCAGTAGTAGATCGATTCGGAGTTGGTATTCCCATTTGATTGAGAGCTTTGTTCGTAATTTGTAATCAAACAACTTCAATCATTATTAACATATCGTTTTACATGTCTGCTATGAAATCCATTTCCGCTTGGATCTACTACAACAATCACAAGCGCACAAAGTTACGGGTTAACCCAAGAGACCTGAGGAAGTATGAATGGAATGGATAGTTCTTTCGACGCGGTATTGCGGAAAGGATTATGGAAAATATTGGAAAATATTTTGACTAATACACATTTCTCCCAACAAATGCCTTTAGACAATAAAAAATGATTACAATTCATGCAACCAACCAAAACATTTTTAAGTTAGTGTACTGGCATTGCATTCTCACTCTCCCCGCTGAGGAGGGGCTGACTGCTTAAGTCCGGTTAAGTTTCCACAAATTAGGATTGGCACTCATTCGCAAGTAATGAATGGCCTGTAAATTAAAATGCTTAAGAATAACAAAGTGTCGGGTATAAAAAGCAACTAATATTTGCTAAACAGTTTTTTTGAGGGCTCCGAGTAGGCTTTTTTAGTTGCCTATTTGTCAAACTTTCTTTTGCTTTTAGTTCAACCTGTGCCTGCGCCTGAAACACAACTAAAAAATTAAGCCTCTGGAAAGAATTACAATAGATATAAATACTTAGGCCCATAAAATGAGCCATTGTCGGATCTCGGCCAATGATGAGGGAGACGACTTGCGTGAGGTAAATGAAGCAAATGAAATCCCACCATCAATGGAAAATGCAGGGAATATCCATTCACCGACAGAAGGTGAACTGCAACTGCATAGTCGCACTCTTTCAATTCATCAGTTTGACATAGTCTTATCCACAGGAAGCTCTTCATCATTGAACTATGCCCATCAACGAGCGCTCGATGGTCGTCTAAACTCCATTATCTGTTGTAAAGTTTGCAAATTGGCGCCGATCACGCCGTTCTACCAGTGTTCTGTTGGACATCTTATTTGCGCCGGTTGCCATCAAGTACGTCTGCTCGGAAAATCGTCAAATGCATCTGCTGCTTCGTGTCCCATTTGCCATGTACACATCGATTGCCACAATCCCGTGGTCAATACCATCGTCGCAAACGTTAACAAGCAATTGCCTGTAATGTGCCCATATTGTCATGTGCAGTACATCCGGGGCGATATTAACCAACATAAACAGAAATTATGTTCGGAACGTCCACGTAAATGCCGTTATAGTCCTATGGGATGTTTGTGGACTGGGCCAAACAGTCACCTGTCACCCCACGAATTGAACTGTCCTACATCCCTTAAGACAGGCGACGAGATTTTCGAATACATGAAGGCCCGTCAGCAGGGCACGAACGCAGAGCAGAAAATACTCAGTTCAATTTCTCACATGTTGGAAAGTGAAAACATTTCATTCCGGATGATGAAGAAATTGCCAGAGCGCAAAGGTAATTTGCAAGATGGCGTCTTCTTCAAGGTCACTTCTTTTCCAGCCCACAGAGAGTCTTGGATCGTGGAGTTAATGTGGCAAAAAGTGAATGGAAATTTTGGGGGTCAATCGACTAAGCTATCGTCTCAAACTAACTTCGGAAGACATTTTTCATCCTTTGTTAATTCAACATTCCATGTTCCGTGGCACTCACTGTGAATGTAGGTTTGAGAAGAACTTTTGCAGTTTCGAGTTTAGGGAAAGCCAATTGACTAGCGACAGTAGCGTCTTTTTGGTTGATAGCCCTGATAATATGTTGGAAATGCTGTGCGAGAAGGTGCTTTATATGCGCCTTTGTTTGACTGCAGACTGATTACTTTTGCATTTCGTTGTTTATATTTTACGATGTTCTTAAAATTTCTTAATTGTGTATGTTAATATAGTTCATGTTTTTGTTGTGTTCCCTTTTTTATACCTCAAATATATCTAATTTTTTATTCATTAAGAGTTCGGACTTCGGAGTAGTCGGACTGTTATAGTGTCAGTAGGAATGTTCCACTGGCTTAAAGGATGCATTACTGATTGCCGAGAAATTTTAGTTGACAATACTACGTGGTTATTGCTCAGGAAACCCTGTATTCAAAATATAATTATTTATTTGGAAGTTCCTTACCGGAATATGTTTTAACTATCTAGTGTGTTGCGTATGATTATTTCAGGGATCCATAGATTAGTGGTCAGTTCAAGAGTGTAGAGTTAGAGAAAGCAAGCATTATTATCAAAGTATATATTTTCGTCCTCTGGGATGGTATCCCAGAACAGCAACAAAAAGCAGGTGAGACTCTAACAAAGGTTATTAATATGAAAAAAAAAAATTTTTTACAAAGAAAGCTGGGCCCTCCGGTCCTCGCATCCCGCAAGCCGACGAAGTTACGTACGTGGGCGCTCACCTGGACAGGCGGCTCACCTGGCGCAAGCACATAGAAGCCAAGAAAACGCATCTGAAATTTAAAGCAAGTGACCTCTATTGGATAATAAACGCTCGATCTCCCCTTACCCTGAACTTTAAGTTCTCCTGTATATGTCCGTGCTTATACCTATCTGGACTTATGGCTCCGATTTATGCACAAATATGAAAATAGAGCAAAATATCGTTATTATTAGTGCGAATACAGACTAAAAATATGAGAATATTGGACAGAATGTTTGGAAAATGAAGAAAACATTTTCGTTAAAGGTACGAAGTTATTCTAAAAATGACTTAAAGAGTTTTGCGCATAGATTCAGATACATATAGGCATCTCATTCAAAATTCGGTCACCACTAGTCACAATAAAATTCCCAAAGCCTTTGCCTTTCAATAACTCTGCGATATCTTGCTAATACATGCCACGTTGCATACATAAATTGTAGTAGAGCAATAGCATCCTATACCTTTTAGGACATTGTTTTGAAAAGGTGCGATCCAATGACAAAACTCACAAACTATTTTTTCTTATACAACCAGCGAAATATCCTCATTATTGTCAAATTAATAAATAATAATTATAAAATTTAGATCGATTGCTCACTCTCAGAAAACACAAAATTCTGTTAGTGTTTTAGCCTGACACCGGCAGGGGGATCTACAAAATGCAATGTGGTTCTCACCCATTTGCCGCCCGTGTGACAGTTACTCACATGAAGTTACGCTCGCACTCTCTTTACACACACAAAGAAAGAATCCGTTATCCGTTTTTGGACTTGTAAGTTAAAATTTTTAACCAAACTTAAAACGCAATCAAAAATCTTTTCGGTAGTGATTTCTCATTTTTTTTTTTTGCATACAAACTTTGTACTGAAAATAAGGAACACAAGGAGAAAAAAATTGGCAAATCGGTTAAGCCGTTCCCCACGTTGTCACGTACCAAATATTTGAGCGCCAAATTTTTCTTTATCTGTATACTCGAAGATAGACTAGAGTACCCGGCGACGTGTTGCAGTCGCTCAGTTTAGTCAATTAAAAAGGAGAAAAGGAAAAATTACACCTTTCTACTATGTTTAATGTCTTGAAACATGATGGTATACATTATTTATTGTCTCTCCATTGTCTGTGGCAATAAAGACTTTCCTGCTTTGCCGATTCTAGAACTCGTATATCAAAACTATTCATGTGACCTCCAGTGTCCCTCAGGAAGTCACTTTGGTCCACTATTATTCAATGTTTTTATAAGCGAACTGCCGGCTGCAATAAAACACTCTCACGTTCTGAAGTATATTTACCTTTTGTGCTTAGTAGCATAAATTTTAATGCACCTTCAAGGGTTACAAGAGGTTATTTTCCAATATTCGTTGGTTTCTGTAAAACTAATTATCTGCGCCATGGTCTCTTTCGTGGCTGATGATTTTATATCAGCAGCCAAGTAGTATCACATGCCGACCAGCTGGGTAGCTGAGACCAGTCTACTATGTAACTGGGTGAATTTGGCCCCGCCCAATGTGAGATCAGTGTGTGATCATTGCGGACCTGCTAAGTCTATGTACAAAATAGAAAACAGCGACCATATGTCAAATTTTGAACGTATAACATTACAGGTGGATAGTTTAACAGTCTTTGGAGCTATATGTTAATTACATTCCATTGATTACATTCCATAATAATTACAATATATGCAATGAGCTGCTGTTAGTTGGGCTGGGTTGGCTGCATAAACAAATTCCCCTTTGTTGAGCTTTGGTTGATTTTCAACTGAAGTACATGCGGGGGCATCCCTGGAAGATCGATATTATTCAAAAAATCTATTTGAAAATAATAGCTTCTAATGCTTCAACAACAGTGTCGACGGACTTGTTTGTGCCTGCCTCGCTTTGTTGGAATGTTGGATTGAATAGTATTGTTAAGTTCGTAGACGTCTTTGCTCTTTGCGACAAAAATAGCTCGTTCACTACTTTTGCAACTAACTCTTCTTCTGACGCCACTAAATTGCGGAATTTATGAGGCAATGAATTTCTTTCTGAGAATATATCAATCGGCATCTCTCAATTGTAAATTAAATATGTAAACTCTTTACATATCGCCACAAAATAGAGTATTTTAGGGAAGCATTCATTTCTTCCGCCGGTGTCATTCGAGGAATTACAAGTAATGTTGCCTGAAATCTCCTGTAAGCAATATTAATGTACTACCCAATAGTCTATTGTTTCCACGCAAATCTTGAAATGATCATTGTGCATTCATCTCAAATAATAATTTTGCATTTTTGCAATAATTTTCCTATGCCGGATGTTTTGCAAAAGTTGCAGTTCTCCCACCTGGTAGCAATTACGCTGGTATTCCGGATGACGCAAGGATGCTAAGGCTATGTGATTTTGGGAGCGAATTGCTGTTAGAATTAATTTAATTAGGAACGTTTTACCAGTTCCCTGTGGCGCATCTAACAAGGAGACTACTCCTAAGCCATCACTGCCAATTTGCGTTGTTTTATTGAAAATTCCTTTTTTCTCCAGCGTTAGCATTGGAATATTTGATTGCACATCCGACAAAAGATCACCCGTGCTGTAATTTGGTTCACGATGCAATTCAGTATCGCACGAAGAGGCAGTAGTAGATCGATTCGGAGTTGGTATTCCCATTTGATTGAGAGCTTTGTTCGTAATTTGTAATCAAACAACTTCAATCATTATCAACATATCGTTTTACATGTCTGCTGTGAAATCCATTTGCGCTTGGATCTACTACAACAATCACAAGCGCACAAAGTCACGGGTTAACCCAAGAGACCTGAGGAAGTATGAATGGAATGGATAGTTCTTTCGACGCGGTATTGCGGAAAGGATTATGGAAAATATTGGAAAATATTTTGACTAATACACATTTCTCCCAACAAATGCCTTTAGACAATAAAAAATGATTACAATTCATGCAACCAACCAAAACATTTTTAAGTTAGTGTACGGGCATTGCATTCTCACTCTCCCCGCTGAGGAGGGGCTGACTGCTTAAGTCCGGTTAAGTTTCCACAAATTAGGATTGGCACTCATTCGCAAGTAATGAATGGCCTGTAAATTAAAATGCTTAAGAATAACAAAGTGTCGGGTATAAAAAGCAACTAATATTTGCTAAACAGTTTTTTTGAGGGTTCCGAGTAGGCTTTTTGAGTTGCCTATTTGTCAAACTTTCTTTTGCTTTTAGTTCAACCTGTGCCTGCGCCTGAAACACAACTAAAAAATTAAGCCTCTGGAAAGAATTACAATAGATATAAATACTTAGGCCCATAAAATGAGCCATTGTCGGATCTCGGCCAATGATGAGGGAGACGACTTGCGTGAGGTAAATGAAGCAAATGAAATCCCACCATCAATGGAAAATGCAGGGAATATCCATTCACCGACAGAAGGTGAACTGCAACTGCATAGTCGCACTCTTTCAATTCATCAGTTTGACATAGTCTTATCCACAGGAAGCTCTTCATCATTGAACTATGCCCATCAACGAGCGCTCGATGGTCGTCTAAACTCCATTATCTGTTGTAAAGTTTGCAAATTGGCGCCGATCACGCCGTTCTACCAGTGTTCTGTTGGACATCTTATTTGCGCCGGTTGCCATCAAGTACGTCTGCTCGGAAAATCGTCAAATGCATCTGCTGCTTCGTGTCCCATTTGCCATGTACACATCGATTGCCACAATCCCGTGGTCAATACCATCGTCGCAAACGTTAACAAGCAATTGCCTGTAATGTGCCCATATTGTCATGTGCAGTACATCCGGGGCGATATTAACCAACATAAACAGAAATTATGTTCGGAACGTCCACGTAAATGCCGTTATAGTCCTATGGGATGTTTGTGGACTGGGCCAAACAGTCATCTGTCACCCCACGAATTGAACTGTCCTACATCCCTTAAGACAGGCGACGAGATTTTCGAATACATGAAGGCCCGTCAGCAGGGCACGAACGCAGAGCAGAAAATACTCAGTTCAATTTCTCACATGTTGGAAAGTGAAAACATTTCATTCCGGATGATGAAGAAATTGCCAGAGCGCAAAGGTAATTTGCAAGATGGCGTCTTTTTCAAGGTCACTTCTTTTCCAGCCCACAGAGAGTCTTGGATCGTGGAGTTAATGTGGCAAAAAGTGAATGGAAATTTTGGGGGTCAATCGACCCTAAGCTATCGTCTCAAACTAACTTCGGATGACATTTTTCATCCTTTGTTAATTCAACATTCCATGTTCCGTGGCACTCACTGTGAATGTAGGTTTGAGAAGAACTTTTGCAGTTTCGAGTTTAGGGAAAGCCAATTGACTAGCGACAGTAGCGTCTTTTTGGTTGATAGCCCTGATAATATGTTGGAAATGCTGTGCGAGAAGGTGCTTTATATGCGCCTTTGTTTGACTGCAGACTGATTACTTTTGCATTTCGTTGTTTATATTTTACGATGTTCTTAAAATTTCTTAATTGTGTTATGTTAATATAGTTCATGTTTTTGTTGTGTTCCCTTTTTTATACCTCAAATATATCTAATTTTTTATTCATTAAGAGTTCGGACTTCGGAGTTGTCGGACTGATTATAGTGTCAGTAGGAATGTGCCACTGGGTTAGAAGGAGGCATTACTGATTGCCGAGAAACTTTAGTTGATACAATTACGTGGTTATTCCCTAAGAAACCCTGCATCCAAATAGATATCTGTACTAAAAGCGAGACATAAAGCAAAGCTCGGATCTTTTGCTATCATATACAGACAATGTTGAATGTAAATAAATGTTTCTAAACAAAGTGAAGTTCATTTAATAACAATAATCAGGTTGATAAAATCTCTTAGCTGCAGTATAGCCCAACTGGGCTACCCAATGGCAGAAACAAGCTGGTGCTGCAACCCAGGATCCGTATATACAAGTCAATAATTGCACCTGGATGTCGCTATGGAATGCAAGTCTGTAGTATTGCTTCTATGTCGCTCTTTGCTAGGATAAAATTCCTTTAACTAGAAGTCCTTCGCAAACTCTTGGGGTTTGCAAACCCTTGGTATAACATCACCTAGAAAGGGATTTAATTGTTCCCAAAATTGGGGATATTCCAAACCGACAGGCTGAGGCGTAGTTAGGGCGGCTCAAACATCACGCAATTTGACTAGCTCAACGCCTTCTCAGGACGCATAGAAGAAGAAGGCTCCGGTCACTGTATGTCGACCTTGCGGAGAGATCATTGTAATTATGTTAAGCACCAATCATACTTATAGAAGTCCACTCTTCACTAAGTTGTTATGCATTTGTTCCTTTAAATTTAATTGAAGTTTTTCTAAAATAACAGAATAATATATATAAATAAAATAATTTTATATTCACACCCACTATATACCCACACCCACCCATATTCACCCCACACCCACTAAACAAATTGCTCCTTTTCATTAGTAATTCTTTCCATCATAAAAACAACAAATGCGGTAAAAATATCACTTGCTCGTAGAAAGTCAGAAACTTCTTAGACCAGCCTCTACTTATACTTAGTATCTAGAACCATTGGCATTCGTCATAATAACGACGACATTTCATAACCACGAAGATTATGATTTTAGAAATGTTATATGGGAAATTTCCAAAAGCTTTCGTTTTTTTCTGCACCACAAGCATTTGGACGATGTCAGAAATATGGTAAGTAAAAAATTGGTTGTTTAGCTGTACTAATTTAATTTTATTTCATAGCAATGTACGAAATAGATGCAAATGAAATTGAAGTCATAATTGGATCAATTAGGAGGGGTAAGAATGAGGCGAGGCAACTTGCTGAATTGACAGCGTAAATTAAGCGCGTAAAATACACATTTGAAACATATTTTATTGCTAACGAGCGAGGGTGCTAAAGGGAGCAACACACAAAAGCACCTATGTGCTATCTTACCTATAACAAAACAGTAGCAGCAAAGCGACGAGAAAAGGTTATAAAACGCGTGCTCCGTTCATCTATTATAAACACAAACAGAGGCAATCAACCATATACACACGCACTGTACACAGCCATAGTTATGTAAGTGTTTTTATGTTTTTAAGTAAGTGTGTGTACTTCTTTCCATTACAAATGAGCTTATTATATGCTCGAGTCTCAAAGTCACCGCGACTTAAAAGGATTTGCATGTGATTAGCAGTGAGACGTGCGGAGCACCAACCACGTCATGACGAAAATGTCGCCAAAAATTCTATGTCAAAGACGACCCAAGCGATGTTCTTCCCTTATCGTCAGCGCTGTCAGCGTCGTTGTTGTTCAAGTCCTGCTTACTGAAAGAAAACAGAGCAGGAAGCAAGGAAGTTGCGGCAAATAAAAGCGAACGCGTGAATAATTTTCTTGTTTTTGTTCACGTCTTTTGGTGTTTGGCAAACGACTGCAAAGCAGTCAGATAAACAGACAGACAGAAAGACATGAAAACAATGAGCACATCATAATCGTAATTTGCTGCCTAATTTGAGTGTAGCAAGCATATGACTTGGCATTATATTTGATACCTTAAAAAAGTTAAACATAAAGAATATGTGCAATGTAGCATACTTTTCGGTAAGAGTGCATGTTTGTAACTTTGACAGAAGCGCATGTTATAGAAAATAAATCAACTCAAAACGGACATTCTTTAAGAGGACCTGAGCATAATAGATGAGGAAATCCCACATAGAATTCTTTAAATAAGTTCGCTTAATTTACTCCACTCTTCCCAGCACCTAAAATACTACAACACTTTTCGAAGACTCTTTAAACTTGGCATGCAAGACAAAGTTGGTAACATTAGTCCCTGTCCCTTTTCCAGCCGGTTCATCTCTTCACTCATTTTTCCTCAATCACTGTTCCTTTGCCCTTCCCTTTGCAGCAAACGTTAAAAAGTATCTCAGTGAAACTGTCGCCGCCAACCGGATGCGCTTCGATTGCTTTGAATAATGGCGTTCAAGATGGCGGCAACACAATGACATCCAGCAAATAAACCATTTCTCTATCTTTCTCTTGTTCTTCTTTTTACTCACTTGTTTTTCTCTCTATACATTTTCGCCAAAAATGGGCCATAATGTATGCAAAAGTAAGTGGCGCTGAATACATAATCGCTTATTGTATGCATTTCTGCCACTTTTTCCTTCTGCGATATTTCGTAATAGTTTTTTTTCTAGTCCAACAAAGTGCTCCTCTATGCTTTTCATCATTGTCTTTGCTTTGTTTCTGTCAAGTTGTGCAATTGAAATGGATTTGAATTCAATGGCCTTGGCTTAGTCAACGTTTTTGAGAGGCATTGCTTTGTTGTTGCCAGTGGGTGGACAAGTGCTTTAAAAATGGTTCATAAAGAGTAGACTTAAATGTGCGAAGGAAGTTTTTTTAAGTTGCAAACAACGCCGTCTAATACAGCTCTTATTACTAAAGTGATCCTACAATTTATCTGTTCCTAAATGCCAGCCAAGGTGAAAGCTGCTTTACTCTACTAATTTTGTTTTCTACCTGCAGTAGCTACGTTGTGTCACCATTCAAATATACAAAACATCAACTTTATGCCATTCATCCTAGTAGCATCATACGTGGGGTGCTTGATACGGATTTCGGCTAGATTTTACTTTTCTCTAGATATGTAGTATTTAGTTATACTGGGGCAATCCGAGTCGTATGTGACGGTGAATAAGAGGAACATTTTTTCAAGTATAGTTCAAGCAGACCGTATAATTCTATATACGTAGTTCCCATTATTGATTGATAGACACTGATGAACAAGATGTTTGTAGGATATTGGCGATAATCCTTCTTCAAGGTAATCGTTTATTTGAGCTTTTATAAGCATATGTTGCATTTATACTGGTTAATTTGACCACAAATGCATGCCTTCTGAATAATGTTAACTCCAAAGAGCTTTTCCTTTTTTTTCAAACTTTTTTTTAATTTATTAAATCTTCTCCATTACACTTATTTAACTACAATTGTTAAAGCCTTAAAAACTGCGTGCACTAACGTTCATGTTCAACGGCCATCTTCTTCGGGAAAGGATGGTCGGTAATTTCTCCTGAGTCGCGAGTGACTACTTTGCTGGTTAAGATGCCCTGCAAGAGGATTTAGGTGAGCGTTGAGTTTTTCCCTATAGCTACGCTTTTACGCTTCTATCACCTATTTCTCTGATGGAATATACAAGTTACTTTAAATGTCTTCATTTCTTATATACCATGGTGCACCAGTAATTGTTCGAAGCACTCTACTCTTTGGCTGACTTCTATATTGCTAGGAGTTGTATTGCCATATAACTGGGACCCCTGATGATCTTAAATTTAAGAACCATTGAATAGAATTCGCTTTAATTTTATTGCCGATTTTTTCGCATCAATGTGCTTGCGCCATGTGAGCATTTTTGCTTAATTACTATTATACACTATTTCTAAGCCACACTTCGATTAGAGCGCGACAACTTGCCAAGAGTGTGTATGCGCTTTCGAAGGATAACGGAAGGGAAAGGTCGACATAGTAGTCTGGTGGTTTGTCGGTATGTCTGTAGTGTTCAACATCGAAAGTAAGACACTACCTTGAGACATTCCTGCTCCCGATCTGAGTTTCCTCTGTTACAAATCCGAAAATATTCTTTTATTGAGGGAGGAATTAAAAATCATATGTGTGTTTATCGGTAGTGATACATTTAAGGCTCAATGTTTATATTACCACTACGAGTTATCGACATGGCCGCCTTTCTAATTCGATTAATACATTTTTCATGACGCCCGTTTTAGGAGATTAAAGTCTTGCAAGTAAAGAAAACGGAAAAATCTAGTTCTATGTCATCAAATCGTTAGAAAAGTAAGCGCAACTTTGTGATAGTCAAATCTCCAAGATGATGAAGTTAGTTGTAGCTTAAAATAGATTTGTGATACTCGTACATATTGTATAGAGTGGTTTAGTAGGTTATCGCGGTTAAAAGGGTTAATTCAGAAGGGCATGTCATCCAATAAATGAAAAGTATTGATTACTATATATTTGCTGTATAATTGAATAAATTGAATTATTTTAATAAAAAAAAAATATCATAAATAAGTAATTAAAAAATAAAAAAATTTTACAAAAAGGAAACAAGGCACGAACATTGAACCAACTCGTCCGGGTGCACTTAGTAATTGGTGACCAGTTTCATATATCAACGAGGAGGCGCATACACGCTGTCACCTAGCCAGGACGCGTTGCCTAATAAGCACTACACAACTAAATAAGAGAGAGTGGCGCAAAGTTTACTGTCAAATTGTGAGGAACATGATTATTGCTTTTGGTAAGCAAGCAAGTAAGCAATCAATGATTAATCACCTTTGCACAATAACATAATTATTTCAGCACCTAGGCGGACGCCAGCGGATCCGCCGGTGAGACTTTTCTGACAGTTTCATGGCGTGTAATGAAATCGTTGACATTTGTGGCTGGGGAATATTGACTAAGTAGAACGAAAGAGGCTAAATTTGAAAAATTATACAATAATGAATGTCATAATGAATGAAAGAGGAAATAGCAGTAGAAGTTAAGTCGAGTTAGCTGCACCCGTTGGTTGAGCACAAGAAAGGGGTGCGACAAAACTTTTAATGCAATTGATGGGTTAACATCCTTAAGCTCTCGTTGGTTAATGAAGCCGTTATGGTGTTGGTATTAATCAATGAAAGGAAAATATATATACGTATACAACGCTGCTTTCAATGTTAACTTTGGCCTTGCCTTATTATCCGTAAAGAGTTCACTTTTAAATCAATTTGCTTGCTTTTGTGCTATAACTTTACATTTTAAAATGACTCAGTGATCGTGGGTACTCTTAGTCATATCTAACTGAGTAAAAGTCTTATAGCATTGGCTTTTGCAGGTCATGTCTCACTGATTACAAGTCTATCTATTTTGGGTTTGTCTCATATTAACGTATGAGTAGGCTCATGGCACTGATGATAATATGGTTCCACGGATGGTAATATCTATTCATCTATATTACGAAATGTTATTTTACAACTTTTGTAGTCATCTCTACGTGTCCATTGCATGCGCTGTAATGTTAACACATTATTGCTTTCATCTACTCCAAAGCTAAGTTTTACCTTATTGTGCTGGTCGCTTGTTGTTGCTGTCGAGTTGATTTCTTTTTCATTCTTATTGGACGTGATAAATTATGTTAATAATGCTGATGAACAAGCATCAAGTTGCCTACAACAATAACAACAACGACACAAAAAACTTTGGAATTTATGGTTCAAATATTTATTCATGCGCAACATCATTAACATCTTTTTTCTCGTCGACCATCTTTTCATCTTTTCTAGCCACTTCGTCAAGAATCAAGCCACGTTTTTGGCAGTTGAGTTGACAAAAGCTGAGCCGGAAGAAACAAAGAAAACAAAAAAAAATAAGAAGAAAAAAAATTATAGGGAAAATGATATGGCAAAACTTTGACTTAAGTTTTTTTTTTTTGACTGGCTGGAACCTTTTCTTCCTGTCTTCACTTCGCTCCTTTCTCTTAATTTTTGCCCAAGTAGCAGACGACGCGAGTTTGCCATAATTTTGTGTTAATATCGCCCTGAGTTGAGTGGTTAACTAAGTATTGGCAAGTAGTTGGCAACACTTTTCGATGTTTTTGTTGTTGGCGGTGCTGTGCATACTTTATTAATTCACTTAGCGAAGTGTAATCCTATCACGTCAATAAGCTTATGCCTCGAAAATCTTTAAATATTTTCTCTACTCATCTCCACTCCACTCCGTGTTGATCAAAACTGAGTTGAGCTCATCATTTCCATGGGCAAGAACAGCTTGTCTTGTTTAGCTTTGTTATTGTTGTACTTATGGAAATTAGTTTTCCTTCTCTTCCCGGTTTTCTTTTCTATATTTGCGGTTTTGGCTGTGGTAATCTTCATTGTGCTCAGTCTCACGCTCAGTCAACACTTCGTTCTCATCCTGCATCTCGTCGCTGAAGTCTTCGGTATTGCTGCCTCGTTGCCATGCATAACAATGAGTTTTGGTTTTTGCTCTCAGTTATACTTCTCAGATTTAATATCTCAGTAAGTTTTATTTAACAACTTTCGACTCCTTGAATTTCATGAGTTGAGGTTTCTATTTCATATTTATTTTCTATAGTGGGTTGTTGTTTCCTCTCCCCTTGCACTCATCGATTATGTGTAATGATAGCTCGTAATGGGTTTAGCTAGTTGAGAAAAGTTGGGATTCGCTTCTATTGAGGAGTTTCTAATTCAATGTGGATTTTTATTTATTTAAATATCATTTTGGGAATAAACCAGTTTAGACCATTGCAATATTTCGTTTGAGAAACTATGCAGGCAATTCATTTGCTTCATCTTTCAGTTTATCAAGAAAACTGCTTGCCATGAAATAGAGCTTTTTTCAATCTTCGATGCACTTCTGACGTAGAGATGTGGCCTTTATTATTATATTGGAAAATTGTGGCAAACTTACCTCCGTCAAAAATTCGTTTTTATTATGGGAACAGGATAAAATCCGGTGAATACGTTGAATGAAGCATGATTACGATATGTTGCCCATCTTTTTAGAACACTCGTATGTCGCGCCGAGGCTATACCTTCCTCGTCATTCTTACAGCTTCTGCAATTGCGTCGAGAAATGTTTCTGTGATCATCCTCTCCGTTCCTCATCGTGAGAATACGGTACGTGAGAATATGCCATCATCTTCCGCATAAAGCATTTCACTGAAATCTTTTGGAAACAAATTTGTAGGCTCTATACGGCATATAATTCAAATGTCTCTTGAAACTTTTATTACTTCTACTCCTCTCAAGGGTGACTTCCATCCGAATAGAATTTTTCTCGTTATTTTCCTCTCTCCATGTCCCTTCCATCTTCTTGACATACTGCATTTTTCCACAGGTCCTCTTTAACATTAGTTTTATCAGCATGTCATTCTCGAATTTGATTTTCACTTCCCTTTATATTTTTGTCCGAAATTTTTAAAGTTTTTCCCCGCTTGCGTAGTTCTCTCAATTTCTCCTTTGTCTACTTATTTCGTTTGATCTTATTCTTACCTCATGTGATCTTCCTCTTCCTCTAGCTGCGTTTCTCTCAATTCATTTCGCTGTGTGTATTGTCTTAATACCTCTTCTCACACCCCCTTTATTCTATTACTCTTCACCCTTTGCTTTTCTCATTGTTCCTTCAGATCATTCTTTCTCGTAACTCAGTCAGTTTTCCCTTCCGTAATTCTCCACGTTTACATGGATTATTGTAAGTTAATGAATATTTTCTGGTGCTTAAATTTTGGTGTCCTTTTTTCGTGTTATCCTGTGGACTTTATTATTATTACATATGGAAAAATTAATGTAATGCCCCTGGAGTCGATATTGGCTTAAACTGTATCATCTCTGGAACTTAGATCAACTGTCTTCTAATTCTTAGGCTTATAATATTCATTTTCTATGGTCCTCAAAAAATTCAAAATCCTGAATTCGATCCGATTTAGCATTTCTCTCCCTTTTTAATCTTTTAATTTTTATGCATTTATTGCCAAACTTTTTTCATAGCTTATTCCTTCTTCTAAATCAGAACTACCTAAACCATAAAACATAAAATAACATAAAATGTTAATTCTTCTAAACGTATTCGAATCATTGTCGCCCCCCATTAGCTTACGCGCAAAATCAGACCAAAAAACCGGCGCACAAATTATAAATGGAACAGAATCCAGTCAAACTGAAGTGAATTTTTCGTGTTCACGACAAACCCACTGTAGCATCACTAAATCGTTTGTGTTTTGTTTTACGACTGACCGCACGCATATTTTCCAGCCCCCCCTCCTGGGCCGAAAGAAAACGTTACACTTTCCACATGACTTACAATGCTTAAAACAAGCGCCAAAATGAGCATAAAAAGCTACACGGTAAACCAGCTTAAGTGCCGCCAGAGCACTTCATACTAATTAGCTTTGCGCCTACACTGATTGCGAAGCGAAACGTCGCTGGAATGAGAAACGAAATGCGACCTACGATGAAGCAAGGCCTACCAGCCACAGTCGCCCTCAGATTTAGCAACCATGATCTCAAGCGTAAATAACACCAACAACAATAAAAACGACAAGAGCAAAAAGTCAAAACCAGAAAACGTTGCCAAACGAAGAAACAGAGTGGCGAAGAAGGAACAGGTTGTGGTTAAGCTCTGGCTGTCGGGGGGTTTGTTTTTTAGGTAGACTGATGAGAGACGACGCTCTCATGGGAAACGTTTGGGTAATGACATTCTTTGGAGGTATTTTTATGAGCTAATTAAGTTGTTAGACTTGATGAAAAAGTAATTTTACCTTGTTTAAAGAAAGGCGGTTGAAAGATGTGTTAGACTCCAGAAAGGTTTACGGATGTCAGGGAGGAAATATCCTAAAACTCAGAGTAAGAATTATTGATTCCTTGAGCAACAAAGGAGTGTTCGAGGAGCTACAGGTGTTCAAAGCAATGCATTGTTGATTATCGAGCTCATAATGATGGGTAAATCATTGAAGAGGTAATGCATTATACTCTGAAATAGAAACCTGGGGTTAGGTCAAGGGCAACAGAGTCCAAGGGAAGCTTGGTTGGCCTGTGCTTGACGGTGGACGAGAATGAGAGTTCCTAATAATAACAGAGAACATTCGAGTAAAACACCGAAGTCGGGTTTAATTTTGATTTGTAACAAATGACCTGCAAGTTCCAGAGAAACAGAGTTTGGCCAAGGCATTTAGAAAGGATTGAATGGTTTTGTGCTTGGCTGGCAAAAGGAGGTGAGACTAAAGGCGTTCCAGAGTATACAGTGTTTGTAATATATATGATGAGATGTTATAGAGCAGACACGAATCGATGATACGAAACAGACAGACAGTAAGATATTGGTTGAAAGCCTAAGGGAGTCACAGTTATATATATCGATGTGCTTTCTTGTGGCAGTGAAAAAGAGTTAAGTTAACGTAATCACATCTGACAGATTTACAGCGTTGTTACAGGGTTAGTAATTATACTGGCAGTGCGAAGTGTTGATACTACATTCAAACAAATATAGGTAGAGTGGTAGAGAGAGAAAGAGACAGAGAGAAAGGGTTAGGTCAGTGGATCAATGTAGGACTTCTTTAATCTGACACAATGGCCGTGTGTGCACTCAGTGGGTCAGCCCTAGACTCTAATAAACAGAAGTTTTCAGTCTTCGTAAAATGGATGTTGTTTAATACAAAGTCAAATATAATCCAAATATTGTCGATCGGACTGTATTGTCGATTGGACTGTAAACTCCGTGTAAGGATAACAATCAAAACATTTATATTACCCTCTCAGTTAATTAACAAATTTCCCCTTATTTAATGCTTGGCTCATTCATATTCCACCCAATCTCAGTCAGACTCAACCCCTGACCAGCAGCTACCGCAAACTAATTGGCAAGCAATTTACATTCATTGGGCCTAACAAAAACTATTACAACCATCTGAAAATCTACAAAAACTAAACAACTTAAAATGCATAGAAACTGCAACCGTCATCACATTTCGTCTAGCTATACTCGTATTCAAGGAAAAGTTTTGGGTAACGCAGACCAATTTCAGGTTTTCTTGTAGCTTGGCAAAGTGATTTACTTATTTATTATTTTTCTCTTTTTTGTCAGAATGAAATAATTAGAAACACGAGTCCCAATGCCTGAGCGCCTGTCATAAAAACTGTAAAAATATTATTTGTGTTGACCCCAAGCAACTTTCTTTGCCGCATTCTATGGCACCACTTCCTTTCCTTGGCCACTAATGCAATGAAAAAGTGTTGACGAGGAATGAAAAGTGAAACTTTTTAATGGCCAAACTTTTGAGTTGGCTTCACAGCTCACAGCGAAGGAAGACTATGTCCTTTTCGCCGTTAGTTTTTGTCGGTTCTCCTGCTCAGCTGAGCGTACTCGGAGTGCAGTCAGTGTCGCCAAAGTTTTTGGACTATTCTTAGGGAAAAAAGTCAATTTCTTATTGCAACAATGCTTTAAGTTTTGTGTCAAGGACATTTATTGTGTTTTATGAGTGGAAACTGGCTCGTATTGCAGTGAATAAGATGTAATGTATGGTTGAAGCAATTGGTTTTTTACTAATTAAAAATTGGAGCAATTGAAGTCAAGCACCTAGAGTGCCACTGAAAATTAGTGGCCAACTTCTTAGGAGAGGGGTTTCTTTAGCATAATACTAATTTATTTATTTACGAAAGGGGCAAACCCTGATCAATTTAATATTGCCGTATTAGCAATAACGACAATTTTAGGAAGGAGAGTTCTGCTCCACGGATACAAAATATCGATTTAGCATTTTAGTGGCATTCCGAGGCTCAATAACGACGAAAAATAGTCAAACTTTCTAGTGCAAGAAGGAGGGCATTGGAAATGATTTTATGATCGAAAATGTACCTGGGAACTCTTAAATAAGTAAAATAAACAAATTTTGATTGTCCATAGTCATTTGTCTACGCCACATATGTTGGCAGCAGTTACGCTTTTTCCATTCTTTTGAAATGAAGTCCTAGACTAGGCTTCTTTTTACCCACAAATAATGGAATTTGACAATAACACAGAACGATACCCCAACAATTGCTATAATTTCATTAAAGACCTTAGACAACATTCAATACTCGAATATGAAGGTAGCACCTCGACTCACCACTGGGCATAACAAAAACAGTGTTGGAGGCAGTAATTGCGCTGCAAGAGTAGCTGCTCAAATCCTACTGATTACAAAGGGGGAGCTGCTGTTAATTAACAGCAAGGGTTAATTAACAGCAACATTTTGTCTTTTTTACTTTCTTCTGCTAACCACCGACGGTTACACACTTGCTTATGTTAACTCCGCGCTTGTCTTAAGGCACATTTCAAATTCATAAATAAATTGTAACTCAAGGAGAACACAGCGTTTTTCTTTTTGTTCACGGTATGAAACAGGGAGTACAAACCAGTGCTTCCTCTAAACAAACAGAAAAATATTTTTAAAGTTTTAGGCTGAGTAGATAAGGGTAGATTCGGAGCAAATTGGCTCTAACAGCTACACGAGTAAAATGGTTCCGTTTTTTCATTCAAACTTAAAAGTAAACATTTTACGACAAAAGATAAAAAGTTTGATTTGTTAGTTGACTTCGATTTTATGAAGTCTTCTACGCCAAGCAAATGTTCTTCACGACTTTGTAGCACAAATTCTTTTTATTCGTTGATCTATCTTATATTTTATATAGACTGAGGGGTAGGGGTGTAACTGTCTTAAACTTAAACCTAATGAGAAACCAAGATTGTCCACCTATGTCATTTATCCACTGTCTTCGTCTGGCTACATGCTTTTTCACTCCTTATTACCCCATAAAATCTTCATCACTGAGCCATTGCTGGTCGCATTACGCTAACATTCTTCATCACTATATAATTCATATGACCTCTGCGCAACTTGAACCCAATTAACTGATTAAAACTAATTTCTCAACTTGTGTGTGTCACATGCAAGGAGAACAAACAGCACGGACAAATTATCAACTATTTATGCGGCCTCTTGCCCAACAGTAGGTTGCATGCCGAAAGTCCGCTAAAACACGCCCAGAGGTCAACCAGGCACGTACGCATGCTTCAACTCACACTCATTTGTAACGCACATAACCAACCAAACTTATGTAATAACTACTAAATAAAATTATCTTGTCAACTTGCATGTTATCTGGTTAGCTGTCGGGCTGCGTGGGTACGGGTATGTTTGTAAAGAGCTAATTTTATGGCACAAAAATTGTACTCAAACAGAAGAAAAAATTACACAGCAGGAAAGTGTTGCCAGTGAAGGAGGGAGAAGGAAAGAAAACTTGGTCAGAGTACACGTTTTGGTCATACATAAACGAACGTGACCTTTGCCCATAATGTGGGTGACACGCATTTGCACACCGATACATACGTTTACAGATACAGATACAGATACAGATACAGATACAGATACAGATACAGATACAGATACAGATACAGATACAGATACAGATACAGATATAAATAAAACTGCACATGATGACCACTCAAATAGACAAAAAGATACAGGAAAGCAACAATATTAGCACACATTTTCTGTAATTTTACGTCGTGTATGCGAAGACAAACCAAAAAAAAATCTTGCAATTTTTTTCCTAACTTTTTCAATTTTTTTGTATTTTTTATATTTTTTTGAGTTGGTTTATATTAATGCTGATGATGATGCTGTTGATGATATCTTCCCAGCGACAACTACAACAAATTTCACTGCAATTGTACATGCTTCAAAGCCTTGTTTTTGTTATTGTAGTTTGTACGTGTCCTGTTTTAGGTGATTATCATGAGTAAGACTTGCTAACACAAATGCGGCACGTAGACTCGTTTCGCTCGTTTTACTCGTTTCACTATGGTTTCGCTTAAATAAATGCAAATAAACATTTTGCGGCAACGTTTTGAAGCTCGTTTGCTGAATTCGAATGCACACAGATACAAACACACAAAAAGAGACGCCGGCGCACACTCAAGTACGCTCATATCCTGTGATCGCGCTTACCAAGCCGGAAGTGCTGATTTTCATTAATGGCGTAGTTCAATTGGAAGAGGCAGCAGCGTGCATCGAAACGTGTTTATCTACATATTTGTCATGGAACTGTAACCGAAGCTGCTGGCGAATTAAATTTGCGTTACCCGTTATGTGTCATAATCTAGCGTAACGTATCCGAGTGTACCATACCTGAATATCTAAACGGTGTGTCTGTGTGTGTGGCTATCAGTTTTTTTTGTTTTATACACATGAAGTCAACTGGAAATTGTAGATAATTTATTGTTTGTTTAATGAAATTATTCATATACGAGTGCTTAGAGTGATGGGTAGAAGTGGTTGGATTTGAATCTTTTGTAGCTTAAAACTATGAGGGAAAAAGTGTAATGAGACACTATTATTGAAATGCGTTAGAAGAAGAAATTTTTTTATGAATACGTTAAGTGTCGAGAGTCAATACCACACTAGATCGCATATATATCAGACTTAAAGCTTAGCAGGTAACATTGACACTTGAACATGACCTGTTATGAGCGATATAGCGATGTATTTCTTAGTGGTCATAACTCAACCTCTAATCACAATAATTAGTATGACAATAATATATTTCTAATTATACATGTCTAATTAACAAACCACGTCCTATCAATTGTAACCATCGAAAGTGAACATCTACACAACACTTAAATACAATAAAACTTCATAACGGTCATTTCCTACATATAAGTATGTCATTTGCCTGCCTGAATGTGTGCATCCACTGGTTAGCCTAGTTATAGCGTACTACGATTGCCGTCCCAGGTATCGAGGTCAAATCCCCACGGTGAGTTGGGGAAAAAAAAGAACTCGCATTCCATATCAGAAGCTCGTGAGTACAAAGCGCACTCACATATATTTTTGAAGTGAAACTTCTTTAGCGAGGTGTAACTCCAAAAAAAGTGAAACGGAATTCAAAATGAGGGCGCTTTAGAGACGTAGACTGAGTAAGTATTGGCTTGTGCGTTTGAAGCGTAGAGAATGAGTGTGTATGCGTTTTCGCTCTTCTGTTGAATTATATTTGTGTTCATGAAGAGAGCGATTTTCATTTATGCTTTTCATTTGTGTGTGCGCTTAGGCTTTTCTGTTATATCTCATATAAATATATACGTTATTTGCCCCATTTATTTAGATAGGTATTTAGTATTTAAAAGTGAAATAGCTTGTATGTCTAAGTTGTTCGGTTCGCACAGACTTTAAAGATAATAATTTTTAATGGAATAGCCAAGCTTAAATAGGTGACCTAAAAGTTTTCTTTTCGAACGTAACATATCAGACAGGGCAACTTATAAGCGTGCTCTGAGAATGCTTTGTCTAGTCTTTATGATTTCACAGTCTTTGAGAAAACAAAACGAAGCGCATCAAACAAAATAAATAATTTATACCATTTTGTTCAGCAGTTTCACTTCATTGGTGGTCTTATATAGATGAGCCACAATGCCTTTTTTCTATTGCTTTTAGAACTGCAAGGAATTTCATAAAATGCATATTTGTTTGCTACCTGGTAGTGTTTTTCCAAGGAAAGAGAGTACCAAATGATATACAACTTTTGTTACTTGAATTTGTTTTTTTATATTTTTTTTATTGTTTCTATTTGCAATATTTTCTAACCAATACAGAGTGGATGGAACTTTCTAACTTGCTTTAATTGAATTGAATTAATCCTCTCAAAAATGCATTTATCGGAGGGCGACGGATTGGCTGAGTTTTTAAGCTATTTTCCAGCTGAGACTAGAATTTTTAAGCTATTTTCCAAATGGCAACAAGTCATTAAATAAATTGGCACCTAAATTGGACAATCTTTATTAAAGAATATTTGATTATGGTGCAAAAATAATGGATTTATTTTTACTCAACCTAATATAATATAATATTTATATACATCATACATCTACTGTGACTCCTAGTTCGTTGGTTCAACGAAGTTCAAGGGTGCATTTTGAATTTCTCCTTCATCTTAATTCAAGAAAATGTTACGGTTTAAATCATGGTCTGTAGTAAAAATCATAGCCTACTTAAAGGCAGCAAATTTGTATTCATTAAATAAATAAATAAATAACGACGACTGCATGACTTGGCTTCTATAAACTCAAATCTAGATGTGTAAAAAATAGTAATGACATCTCTCTTGAATTCCATTTTTAAATGTCATTCCGATATGACAAAATCAGAGAGAAACCTAGTTTGAAAGGAAAATGCACTTAACGCTAGGCAAGCCAAATGAGAGCAACTCAGCACGAAGTTGAGTACCGAAGCATCCACTTCAAGTATGTACGTAGAGTCAAAACTTGATTGAGACATTCAAAGAACAGAAAAAAGGAGTCTAGTTTTTCTTATTTTTTTGCCAAATAAAAGTGAATCAGCCACAATCAATAAAAATATATGACAAAACAGGCAAGTAGACAAAACCGACAAAACAGGTAGACAAGTTAAAGAGAAAATGCTGTTTTCGCTACGAATTTTTCAAAAAATAAAAATAAATAAATAAAAAAACATAAATGAAAATAGGGAAATGAAAACAAGAATGGGAGAAATTTATAAAAACAACTAAATGGCAATGAAAAGACTGCATTGTAATGCAGAGCAGTAAACTAAATCAGAGTGTATCCTAAAAAGTTTTTTTGGTTGCTCATACGCGATGTAATCAGAACAGTTGAGAGGCAAACTGCAATCGTAGTTGGAGTCTGTGCCAAGTTGAAGTTTATTCGAATGACATTTCCCATTTAGTTGTGTATTTTCTTTGTGATTTGTTGAGGCATGATTTGGTAGTACGTAAGCTCAATGGAAATGAGTCAAGAGTAAGAAGGAAAAAACTATGAAAGCGAATTCGAAAATCTTTAAAGAGAACGCCTTTATATTCAACGCCTTTACTACAATCTTTTTAGCATAAAACTTAATCAAAACGAGAGCCGCACTAGGTAAAAATATCTACAAGCCTTGTTAGCCACACTCCTGTCAATAAGCGAACCGGGAAGTCAGCATGTTATCTTCGTTTTTGTATATCAATACTTCTCTCCTTTCCTTCGTGCTGTGATTCCCTGTAGACATGTCAGTGTTAATACCAACTTTGACACGCTTCTAGAGCGCTACACCATGCCACGAAACTTCACAACACTCACTTCTAACTCTTAATGTACCAGAGACTGAGGGAGACGCGCGAATTCCCTGCTGTTTGTAACGCGTCCATATGCCCTCTAACAGAATCACTTCCTTGTGGGCATAACACGCGACGCAACCGAAATTGAGTTTGGTGGGCAATGAATGAAGTTGAGTAACAAACGTTAAACGAGCGCAATGCCAAGTCAAGGATATAAAAGGATGGTTGCCGGCTTGTTGTTGTTTGCCTCTGGAGAATTTATGTGAAAACATTTTAAGCAAATAAATAAACATGTTTGGCATGATGCAAGTGAATTTTGGGTAAAGCTATTTTGATAAATATAAATATTAGAATGCGAGTATATATAAATTTTAGCATATGGGAAGTAATTCATTTTAGTTTATTGCCAAGAAGAGGCTAAGAGAATTGTATGACATAATTTTGCATATGTATTTGAAGGTTGCTGTCTAAGTGCAGTGCATTTCGTATATGAACTTGGCAGATTTCAGTATGAGGGACTATTTTTTTAATACATAACACGCACGTTTATCTTTAATAGTCATATCAAACCTATTTCTTGTGCAGTTTGGAAAATATAAAATTTAAACACTGTAAATCTATGT
The DNA here is from genome assembly GCA_035041755.1 of Cacoxenus indagator. NCBI lineage: Eukaryota > Metazoa > Arthropoda > Insecta > Diptera > Drosophilidae > Cacoxenus > Cacoxenus indagator. The sequence goes on along the minus strand of JAWNKX010001151.1, from coordinate 230,062 downwards.
TTTCGCCAGGATAGGTTGTAGCGTAGGCTATAAGGTGCACTGCGCCAACATGCTTTCCGACTATTTTCATTTTGTTAAACTTACAAATTGCAGAAGTCACCTAGAGTGGAGTACAATCAATAACGACCGTTTTATACAAATTTTGTATATTGTCTTTTTACTTAAAGGATCGAGCATAGAGCTAGGTTAGGTTGCGACGGCTGATGACAATAGTTCGATCGTTAGTTCATTGTTCACCAAATTTTTTGGAGCTACAAAGCGTATTATGTTTCAACAGCTCTGTGCTCTGTCTACTGCTGCTAATTTCTCGTTGATCTTCCAGTGTTGTACTTTTATGGTGGCATTTCGTATTCCTAATTTTTTTAATTTTTTCACTCCAATATTTGAACATTTCGAATGTGTATGTATAGTTTGAGCAACACTGCCGCCAAACTCAACTCTCAGATGATACTTGGTGTTGTATTATATTTGTATCTGTACAGTTTGGGAAGCATCAGAAAATTTAGTTGGTTTAATATATAGCGAATTCGACTATTTTAGCACCAAACTTCACAGTAACCATCTAAAGGATATTCTAGAGGTTTCCTGAAAATTTCATTAAAATCGGTCCAGCGGTTTCGGCGTTCTTAACGGACATACAAACATTTTTCCAATTTTATATATATAGATTGATATTTAGATATTAACATTAAACCCAGTAGATTGCATAACACATTCATACGATTATACGAATACTGATATGTGTATAATGTTACACCGTTACATCCTTCTTAGGGGGAGGTCGTATGGGTGTAGCCTTTTCATTCTACGCCTTGTTGGACAGCGGGTAATGGTGGCCGCCAGCGGGTTGGGATGAGTCAGAAGCTTCTCTGTGTAGTAACTGATGCATGAGTTCATTATCTGCATTACTATCATAAGGTCGCGGACGAACCAAGAAGCATCTGTGATAATCGGAGTTCCTTGTTCTGGAACGCCTGCAGTTTTGCGATGTTGTAGGTGGCAGTGGTGCTCCATATTTTTGAGACCAACTAACACAATTATGTACGAAGGATGATAACATTGAATGCAGCTGTACGGATTAATGATTTACAACTAGTTTAGAAGCTGTGCTGGTAAAGTATAGGAGGAATCGATTCATTATTTTCTTTTGTATGACTGCTTGGAATAGACAAAGACTTCTCAGACGTGCAACAATTAATGGCTTCACTTTCTTAGCGTGCAGATTACTGGACTTTGGTGTTCATCAAGTTATCATTATGGGGTGAATCTCATGTTCGCAGGACACAGAAGAACCTACGAAACTAATGTACCACTCCCATATTCTGTTCCCCGATGACCCGATGAACAAGATCGACCGGGCATCGAGTACGGTCATCCACCAGTGTTGGATGTCAATGTTTTTAATGTTGTAATATTGTAAACCATGTTATTATTACGAAAAGTGTGAGTCGTTTTTACAGAGCAATAAAGAAACATTTAATATTATTAATCTGTATTTCCTTTTCTTGTGTGTTCGTTTTCAGCAGCGTAATTAAGACCATATTCTGATGGCTTGAATTCCATATCAACAATAAAAACCGAAACAATTACAAAACAAATGGGAGAAAAACAATTGAATGAAAACGACAACGGCATCGACATCGACTCCATGACCACGACTACGACGACGCTGACGTCAATGAACCAAATAAAAAGTAATTCACTGTTAAACGTAGCAAAACCGAAACAACTTTAAAATAAGACACCAGACCACATGTCCCCTACATATACGATGTGCAATAAACATTCATTACGAATTGCCAAATGCCACAAACAGAGCCAGCAGCAGCAACAGCGGTAAAAACGATCAGAACGGAGCCAAACTCTCATAGCTTGAGATACTGTACTTATGTTTAGTGGCACAACGCCACATGCAACTAGGAAACTAATGAAACCGGACAGCGACAACAGCTCCGCAGCAGGAAAGCAGACCTCGTTTGTTTTGTGGCTCTGGATGTTGGCAACACTCAAGAGGCAGATGAAGAAATCAGAGAGCAATTTGCCATAAAAAAATCCTTGGGAAGAAGGTTAAGGCAAACAGACGGGAAAAAAGGATAACAAGCAGCGATACACAGCAACAACGGTCAAACAGCCAAGAAGGCTAAACAGCCATGAAAGAATTGCACAATAAAATAAATGATATTTGTCCTGCAATGAAGAAAAACATTGAATATATCTGGCGTTGGTGTTTGTGGTGTTCACAACACTCACACCAAATATCGTTATTTTTTCTTCTTTAAATTCAATAAAATTTTTTTAAAACTTGCAATGCCTTCGAGTGGCAACATTTGATTTTTTTCCATCAAAGACGCACGTCTTCTCATGTGCTTTCTCACCGATGCCCTCGTCATCATCATCATCGTCCCTATATGTTAAATGTGGCACATATGTGCTTGTCCTTTTTACGCCTCACTTTAATGACGTCTCCATTTGGCAGTCGGCGAGCATTACGAGAAAAAGGTCAGCTTTTAATGTCGCTAAGTAGTGTGTTCGTTATTGGTTTTTATGTATTTCACAGTCACACTAAAAATGGCAAACTATATTTTATGCGAACCTGGGCGTATAATCAGGCATTGAAAAATGTTCGACATATGCTGTTGCTCACTTTTGCTGATTGTTGTTATCCTGACGCCTGAAATTGCGTAATATTTTTCAATCGAAGTGAAAACGTGTGTGAAATATTTTATTATAAAAATTCTTTTGCAACGATAAATTTGTCATAATTGGCAGGTCGAACGACAACGCTTGCTGTGCGATTTATTTGTGCGTGGGTTTTTAATTTAAAATATTGCTTTGTCATGTTAAATTTTCATTTTGCGCTTTCGCTGTATTGGAAATTCCATCAAATTTTAGAAGAGCTACCATAGGTATGCAGTGAAGTGAATGTTAAAAATGTATAACTACTCGTAGTATGATTTAGAACTTGTTTAGTCAGTACCAGAACAAGTGCCGCCTAAAAGAGGTTGTCATGCCAGAAGTCATTGATTAACTCCACGTAATAATATTCGATGATCGGAAAATGGAAGTGCGTAAGATGACTGAGACTGTATGCATTTCAACTGTCCACGAAATAACTAGTTAATTCTTTTGTGCTTATGATTCTTAATTAGTTTTTTGATGGCTTGGTATAATTAGTTTATTTGTAATGTATTCATATCATTAGTTGAAATTATCGCGTTTTACAAAGTCATTCTGTTATTTTGACTTATATATAATAATAATTACATATAATAAATAAGAATCGTGATTCTGGAACAAAATAACTAAAGCAACAAATCAAAAAAAAGTTCTGTTGTTACTTAATTTAATTATTTGTAGCCCACATTTTTTTCCAACTAAGTTGGAAGTTAACAATGATTTAAGCTTGTAATTCCATTAAATACAAATTAAAATTAATTAAATAAAAAGGCCACGTGAAAATCGATAGATGGTCCTGACGGTCTACAGAAATATTTGACTGATATTCGCCGAAAACAGGAAACCCGTCATTTTCGAAACTTCCAAGGTGGGTCACTGATGGTATGGGCGGCATTTAGCTATCTTGGATCTAATCGAATCACCCATAAAATGAACGCAGGGTCTTATGTTCACCTTTTGGACAATATTTTGATAAATTTCTCAGAACATTTCTGTGGCGAGTTCTGGATTTCTAGCAAGACTACGCCCCTATTAATAATGCTAGGGTTTCAAAGCGTTTTTTGTTTTAAAGGGATCAATTAATATAATCGAATGGCCGGCTGGGCAAATTTGTCTCAGCAAATTTATGCTAGAGGACGCCAATTCGAGACCTTAAAGGATCTTAAAAATTGCATCCAGAACAAATGGAAAAAAATTCCACTTTTCAACTTGCAGACATTGATTGAATCAATGTCAAGACGTGCTTGAAGTTTATTCAGAAATTCGCACTAGTAAGGCTTGTCAGTGTTTCAGAAGCGTAATATACATTTAAGGCTCAACTAAGCTCATTGAACATACTCAAAATTTTTATGAATTGTCGATATTTGAAACTATAGTTTTCTAATTAGATGGAAGGATTAGTTAGGTAAGTCTTTTACGTGACTTTCAAATCAAATTCACTCAATGTGAAATTGCCTGCGTTGATTTGCTTATTCCAATTACATCTTCACTTCAAAAACTTCTGCTTAATGGCTTCCCTCGTACGCACTTTAAACCCTCACTCAAATTGCATTTAGTGCACTTTAAACTCGCTATAGTTGCTTATTAATTAAACTAAAGCATATGCGATAGAAAAGCGTCTGATTTAAATATATAAACTTAATTAAAAGAAGCTGACTGAGTAATGTGTGCTTTATCACTGTGAGTTAATCTGTCACACTCGCATAGACAAAAGGCGACGAGCAAGAGGCAGTTGTGAGACAGCAACCCACTCGGCTTTCTTTCAATGTGCGTCACGTGAGTCACGCCAACTTCACGCTCAACAACAAAATGGCTTAATTAGTGCAAATGTGTTGCTCTGCGCCACGTCAGTTGAAACGCTGCGTTGCGATGTAAAGTGATTCTATGTGATGAGATGAGATGCGACACGCCAACATCAAAATAGTTTTTCATTTCAATTTTCGCTCTAATTACGCAAAATTAATCGAGTTGCATTGCAGTTAGCGGCAGTTTTGTCTGCCACGTAATACCCGATGTGTACGCAACACTTTTTGTTGTTTTTGAAAAACGACTGTCAAATGGTGGCATGAAGTGTAGCCAGCGAAATATGCGCTGAAATTGTGATTATTACAGGTGTCTCTGCTTACGATTGAAATAAATCTGATAGTCTTAGTGGGATGCAATTGGACCAGGTGCGGATCAGTGAGCTGCGATTAACATGAAGCTATGACTATGGTAAATCCGTTGAAGGGTTTTTCATTTAATTTAAGAGTATCACCAATTTGAAGAACCTTTAGCTCAACTCACACAAACGTTGAGGAACTTTCTTGGTAGTATGCATATAGTATATTTCAATTATAATAATAATAATAATAATAATAATAATAATAATAATAATTATTATTATTATTATTATTATTATAATTATAATAATAATAATAATTAACATAATAATAATAATAATAAAAACTGAGGAAAAAGTAATTTTTTATTCATTTATATAAAGCTGAAAAATATAACCGAATTGCATCAAAACCAATTATGAACTCCAAGATAATGCTTTGGTTACACAAATGCTATCCAAATTCACTTACTTAACAGATTCACCCCTTCCACGAGCCAATCACACAATATCCCTATCACTTTACCTCCATTCTCACAGACTGTACATTCTTAAAATCGTATAAAGCTACAGAAATCCCAACCTACTACAAATTGTGTCTGTTATCAAGCATATAACCGGTGATCTCATATTTATTAAAAATGCTTACAAAGCTAATGGTTTTTACATTACATAAATTAAGTAGCCGGAATTTGTAAATAAAATAAAATTTAAAAATGTATTTTGTCGCCTTTAAGTTAGGCCCCAAAAGCAACAAATATACGACAACGAATCTCATAGTCTGAAAGTACTTTTTAAATGCGCCAACTGACACACAAACATTTGTTTCAATACATGCACTGTGGGATTTACGGGTGAGAAAGTCCGGGAACTTATTTTACACAATGTATATACTACTTTTTTTGCGACTATAATCCGATCATTCAAATGTCAATGTTAGAATTTTTTATAAGTTCTAATGTATTACAACGAAACCGTGAGGAACCGTAAAACGTAAGTCTGACAAAACTTTGCGTGGCCGGAAAATTTGTGGCAGTGAAAATATGTGGACTATCAATTGATCCCGGACGCCCATTTACACGAAAAATTGTATTTGTTCTTATGCTACGATTGATATTTATGAAAATATATGTTTTGACAACACTGACGGTAACAGCTGCCACAACTCGTAGAGCAAAAAAGCAAAAAAAAAGATATCCAAAAAAAATTGGATGGAAACATGAATATTTCCGAGTACATAGCTACAGCAAATTATATTGCAGCAATGAGCAGCAACACAGCGATGACGATAATCTCTACAATGCTAAAGCTGAAAAACCTTAATTAAATTTTCGTACAAATTACATTTAAAATTATTCGTTGTTTTTTCAAATTCGTTATATTCGTTGTCAACAATTTGTGAAAAATTCTTGGCCGATTTTCGAAAAATCACAATAATTTTGTCTTGGTGAAGTAGCGACTTCTTGTAGACCAAGAGAAAAATATGTCGCTGTGCGTTGTCACCAACAACATTTCAAGCGGAAACATATCGAAAACTTTGGCTGCTTCCTGAGCCACAATTCAGCAATGCGCTGCTATACAAGATTGTTTGCACTTGCAACTGTGCCGGAAGTTATGCAAATTGGAAAAGTTATGCAGCCAGCCGCAATGGCATGATGTCATGATGTCATCCTCAGGCAACAACAACGAGAATGTTAAGTGCATATTTGAAAATTCGGTGTTGTTAAAGTGTTGCCAAAGACAAGCTCATATAATAATTTTGCATAGATTTCATTTACCAACAGAAAAATGTGAATTTCGGCAAATTAACTATAGATTTTATGTAAATATAATAAAAGTTTATATATAGCACAGACAACAATGACAACAGCAAAAATAACACTAACATTTTAGTACGTCGAGAATGCCTCTTCCGTCTTATCAAATTTCCGATTGAAAGTTGTTCGAGCATGCAACTTCAGTGGAAATGTATTTGTTGCAATGCCGGCATTTTGAGAATTTGTGTTTTTCTGCACCATCGTTTGCAATATGAGTTATTAATGGTTGCTAACCTACAATAAATCGGGCCAACCACACCAAGCTTCAATGCATTTTCCTTCCTTGCAAGTCTTCTCCCCAAAAGTATGTCAGTGTTAAAGGTAAAAATATTTCAACTATTCTCTTATCAACATTTTGAAATGCATCTTTTGTTTTTGTGAGTCGCTTGAGTAAAATCTTTTGTATATTCAAATTGTGGTTAAAGCGATTGAGTTGTCTCTTTTGATTTAAATTTTTCTTCAACTTAAAAAGTGAAGTAAACCAAGAAATTAAACAATGTCAGTTCAATGCGGAATCTAAAAATGTTTATTCTATCATGAAAAGAGAAAAAAAAGATAAATTCTACTTTGCTTTTAATACTCTTTATACATTATTGATTAGACTTAGGTTTAAGAACCTTTTAAATTGCTATTCCAACTGTAGGGGCTACAACATCAAGTGATCTTAAGTACTTCAAATTGTCAGGGCTTGTTTATATGGACTTCTTGTAAAGGACCTCCAACAAAGGACCTTAAAACAAAAATAGTCGAATTCGCTTAAAGCCATATATTAGTAACAGGCGCTAACGTAAAGTGTCGCGATAATTTGGCGTAGCATTTGAATAGCTAAGGCGGGCAATTTTGTTGACGACAAAATAAATTTGCCTGCAATATTCGAATGCGATAGATCCACACATTAACCAATATCTAAATATCAGTACGAGATGTGAAAAGACTTTCTAATTTTAACTGTTGTGGTCTTAAAGTAAGGTTGTGACGGCTGACGACACTAGCCTGAGGTTCTCTTAGAGCAACCCTTGTATTATCATAAGAAAAGAGTAAACCCCCACCTAGTACCAATTCGATGACTTTTCAAAGATCAACAAAGCTTTTATACACATATAACTTAGACAGGTTTGACAGACAGATGGTGTTAATTAAACCAAGGTGCTTAAGTCTACACCTAGACAAAGCATGTCATGTGCACAAGGGGCATCCTCCTCCTCCTCATCACCGCAGCTACCACAAAGCAGTGTGGGCTGTGATGATGACCACCATTTTTGAATCAACTACTTTTGTGCCTCGTTAAATATAAATATAGCTATATTTCTCAAAGACTGAGCGAAAAATTTGAATTACGGAGAGTTGGACATAGCTATATCTCGATCTACTATATAATAGCAGTAATGTTTAGCTGATTAGTTTCCTTACTGTATTACAAGATCTATGACAAGGAGTACAATTATGGTCTCTTGTCCTGTGGTGTCCACGGCAGGTGTGTTGTAGTTTGGTGGTTCTGCCAAAGAGGAAATGTATTTCTTAAAAGTACTGTGGGATCCCGATAACTCCTAGTTCAAGGGAAATGCCAAAAATTTAAAGCTTAATTTCTATATAAAAATGATGTAATTGAAAAAAATTGAAAGGCGTAAGTAAATTTTTCGAGTTGTAGAGTCATAAGCAAATAAAAATTCCTCTTAAGTAAATTTTATGGCACATATTTCTTTATTGAAACAAATTCATTGTTATCTTCTTTTGATTTAAAGAATTTATATATATTTTTTGAATTATTTTTTAAACTTGAAACAATGAACTAAATATGAGATCCTTGATATAATTCTACCTTTCGTTTGTGTTAATTGCTGCTCTGGTTTGTTTATTTGATATGAATGCTGCAACATCTGCTGGATCAGTGTCATCAAAGTAATTTTTATTAACTATGTCAATGATTTCAGCATCAGTTAGTGTTCCAGTAGTAGGTAGCTCATCACATGTATGATATTCTGATGACAAATCAGAGGATAGCAGCCACCACTTCCCAACAATTGAGTACCCCGTTCTTCAAAGATAATTCTCTGTCCGAACGTAGGAACCAATTTAATTTCTTCAATCCACGTAGTAGTGTTTTGAAGTTAATACCACACCATAACTCCTTTTCGACTGCTGATTTAATTAAATTGCTCACCGAAATTGATTTCCTTTCATCTCTGGTTAATATTACATCTGACATTGTCAAACAATTTGACACGAATATCGAACAAGTGAAATGCTTTATCATGTCTTCAACCAGGCAATTTGGCACGTTTACAACCTGAACAATACGTATGGGAGGCATCTCAAGAAATGCAGAACTACAAACATAACTAAGGTATCAACCAACAAACTAGCCAACGAATCATGCAGACAACTAACTAATTGACTAGCACGGCGTGGCCAGCAGTGCTGAGTTGTCGCCTTGAATAGTATCAATTTTCGATTGTTGACTATTTAATTAAATGGAAACTCGGTGCTATCAAACACATCGCACAGCAATGTTTTCATTGGACGTCGCCATTGTCTTGCTCTGGACCAAGCCGAAATTCCGAACTCCGAAGCCGCCCTCTCCGAAGTTGTGTAGCTTGAAACAAAGCTAATTAAACAAAAGCCAAACTCAATAATTATTTACATGTGAATTTATGTAGTGAGGCTGCTGCTGTGCGGTTGCGGCGATTAGGTTGAGACTGAGGCGATTGTCTCTGTTACTAAATAGAAGTTGCTGAAGATGCATAAGACTCGATACAAAATGGCGTCAGTTAGGCAGTTTGGTAGGGAGTTAATTTGATTTGATTTTCGACTGTGTTGAGTGAGGGCAAACGAATTTTGTAGGTCGGTAATATGCACTCGACTTGAGTTCAATTGAAGCAAGTTGGTTGGCTATTCGTTCTGAAATTCTGGTATTTACTTGCATGCAACATCCGAATCAATTTTTCTATTCATTCTTCATTGGCCAAAGCTCAATTGCACATTTCACTAAACCGAAGGCAATGCCACATTTTTCGGTGCGTAGTGAATGCCCGTTTGGCATGATAAGCCTACAGAATGAGCCTACTTCATTGGCATTGCAACAAAGGCAGAAATCAATTCGCATTGTTAACTCATGATTGGATATTATTGATTCAATTTGCTTGCCCAGACAGACCGACAGACAACCCAAGCTTGATAGACGCCTCGACTTCGCTTAACTATGACGTTTACTAGCAACTCTGTTTATATTTGCTTGTGTTTGTGTGGAGTACAGTTTAATTTATGCGTATGTTGCACATATTGTTTTATGCCGCTACCTCTCCCACCAACAGCAGCACTGTTGGTATTGCATAAATGTATGAGTTTATACTCGGCATCTCTGGTCTCCAGCCCAAACCTACAGGCTTTGACTTGGCTCATTGTTTCTGCCGTTTATTGTTGACAATGACTATGACAGCGCCAACAATACAAATATGAATCTACATGCATTTGCTTTGTCATATAGATACGCCACTTCACTGCGTCACTTTTGCTTGTCACACACTCTGACTTCATTTCCGATAGCGTTATTGATGCCGACACCGACGCCGACGCCGATGACGTTGCCCATTACCATTGCCATCAACGACGCCTGCAACTTCCGTCTGTGTTTTCGGTTTGAGTGCTTGTTTATTGTTTTAAGTTCGAAGTGTTTGACATATACTGAATATAAAATATTTATAAGCACCATAACAATTCCTCTTCACTTCAATTTTACAGTCACTTATGAAATGTATATGTATCGTTGCATACTTTCTAGCAGCTGTTCTCTTACTTTTCTAAAATCGCCACATGCATATATATATATATATGCAATATATGTAAAACACAATGGTATTAACATCAAACCTAAGAGTATGCTATGCTCACAGTACAATGCCATGCTAGACGCAATGGTCGAAAAAGTGAAATGCAGGCATAATTTTGCAATTATACCGATACTGCTCAAAGTTCTTGTGTGGATATAACGATGATAAAGCATAGTGCAAAAACACACAGGTTTTATCACCGGCATTGAGCATAAAAGTTAGACAAAGCGTTTTGACCAGGTTAACAATGGTGACACTAATCACCTTAGCATGAAACACAAGGACAATATTCGTTTGGTGAAAGCGGCCAAGAATGAAACTGAAAAACCCAAAATAATGCTAAGTCCGCTTCAGGGTGTGCGGGTGGAAAATTTGGTGAAAAAATGCCGCTAGTACAAAAGACACCACAAAGTATGCAACGCAAAAGTGTTCAAAATTGAAAGCGATAAACTGAACTACTGGCAGTAAAAGGAGCTTAAAATAGTGTGTGTATTTGTGAAGACAGCCATGCCCAACAGCAGCTTAACTCTCAACTCCAATGATCAAACAAACGTATTGCTTAAACACTAAAATATGTCAATGAATTCAAGTTGGAGTAAGCTCAGTGCTACGCATAGAACGTTCTACTTTTTATACCCATTCAAATGCAGTTAGGAACCCACACTTGCCTAGTCGTTGCGTATTCGACCAAACAAACGAAAAATCATCGAAATTTATGGCAAACCTTAACTTCAACCAAAAAAACCTTATTGTGCGTGACGTCCAATCACACAGCGCACTTACACTCAGCTAAGCTCTCACCCGCCGAGCCAGTTTGTGCCACCATTACTCCTTTTATTTATTCCCTTTTCCAGAACTTTGGTTTAGGCGCACTTGAATGTTGTTCTTTCTTTGTGGTGAGTTTACTTTTGAGCTTCGGTTTCCAATTTACGTTTGACTTTTTCGCATGCTAATTTATGTCAGCTCATGAGTGTGGCCAAGTACGAGTTCTCCCTGCCCCGCTTACTGAATTTTTGTTGTTTCTTTTTTTTGTGTTTTGTTTCTTTGTTTGTTTCCTTGTGCAAGTATTTTTGGATAGGTGCGACGCCTCAACACAACAAGAGCAATAAAAAATTCTAATGGCATATATTAAGTGCATATTAAGTTGATTTATTTAAGACCAAAAAAGCTGGGGAAAAACCGAATTAAATTTATTTTATTTGAGTTTCTGAGTTCGTTTGTATATTTATGAGTATCATTTGGCTTCGGTTGAAACCTTGCTAGAAGGTTGGTGTGGATAGAAATGGTCGCACCATAACATTTGACTTGGTACAAGTTAAGATAAACTTTTCTTTGCTGAAACCAATTAGCAATCCATATATCTTGTCGGAGATTTTAATTAAATTTCTCATCGGATTTTATTCTGAGCTAACCGGAAGTACTAGTGATTGCTTGAAGCCTTGATGAAAATGTGTACTTGATTTGAAGAATCCTTTAACAGTCTACGCTACTAGAAGAATGATCCACTCACTTCATGTGGCAATATAAAAGGCTTACGGAACGCCAGGATTCTACCGTCAGCTGTCGCTATCAACCTAACCTACCTGCACCTCGAGAACAAGTATGTCAGATATATATAAGTTACTAGCTGAATCTCCGCTCGCTTCACCAGGACAAAAAAAAATTTGCGTCCTCGAGCATCTTGTGTTCGCTGTGCGCGCTTTAGTTCACTTTCTTCTTCTCTGGCAGCAGCTTGCCTACTTGCATTAATAAGTCGTTCATTAAGACCAGATATACTTGGCATGATTCTGAAAATAAATAATTATATCTTGTCCATTGACAAATTAATCTTTAGCTTTTTGTAAAATGTAGTACGTGAGGCCAATGGGGATGGAAATCTTTCACAAAGTTAATACATTCAAAAATTTACTTTGAATTTAATTTAAAAGGAAAGGAGAATCAGAGATAAGCTTGTTGTGTTCGCAGGTGTACTCAGTTGTGGGCAAGAGTGACGAATATTTGAGCCGATATAAGTAGTTAGTAGCTTGTGCTTAACAGACGTGTTTTGATTCTGCTCCGCATTTTGATTTAGATTTAGCATTTGGCAATTAATTTGTCTATTGTCGTTTATTGTTACTAATATTTATTTTCTTTCCGGTGTTAAGTGAATTTATAAGTGAATTTATTTGTGGTGTATGGCTCATTTCACCCGTATAAATTTTGTACTTATCAATGTTTAATTATTTTTGTTCTATCTCTGTCTAGCTGAGAGCGTCAAAATTCGGACTTAAGTCGTTGTGCTTTTTTTGCACAGTGTGTTGATAATAACAAACAAATTTTGAAAATAAATTTAAAAAAAAATTTTCACTCAAGTTTATTTTATTGTTATTATTTTATTTATTAATTTTATTTTTACTTACTTAAAATTTTTTTATCTTTTATTTTTTTAATTTATTAATTTTTAATTTTTTTTATTTTATTTATTATTGTTATTATTATTATTATTATTATTATTATTTTATTTACTTCTTTTTCACTTATTTTTATTTTATTTATTAATTTTTTTTTCCTATCTTATTTATCTTATTTTGCTTTTATTTTATTTAATATCTTGTATCTATACTTCGCGCAAAATGAATTGCTGTATTCGGGCTTGCACCAACAAGGACAACTTTAATAGTGATAAGCTTAGAGGTGTCTCTTGTTGGATGTGCGATAACATCGCCCACCTTAATTGTGCTGGGTTGACTGGTCGCGACTATGACCGACTTTACGGTACGGCTAAACCTGCATGTGGTGGCATCAGGTGGTCGTGCCCCACCTGCATCAATCGCAAGGGGGACTTCTCATTGATGTACCACCGTATGCGAATTAAATACCAAAAACTTAAGAAACTATTCACTGAGCTAGCCTCAGAGTTTGATCCTGGGACAAAAATGTTTTTGGAGTACATTTTCGACTTGACTCCAACGGCTAATGCAGTACAACTGCCGCCATTATCCCCTCATAATCTTCCGCCTACCACAGCGCCACTTATTTCTTTTTCGTCTCCTCAACCCCCTTCTTCACAATCCCCTCTAACTTGTTCTACTATTTCTTCATCTGTCGCTTTGAACTTTCCATCCACTACTTGTTCGTCCTCCTCGATTCCTTGTCCTACTTCTGTGACTTCAACTTCAACTTCTCCAACTTGTTCTTCTTCTTCCCAACCTTTACCCAGTCATTCTTCTGTACTTTCTTCCATATCCACCCCATCGTCCCATCCCGCTCAAATTCCGGTAGCTCCGTCAACCACTATCCCATCTACTACTTCTTCATCTATCGCCTTTAACTTTCCCTCCACTACTTGTTCGACTTCATCTATTCCATGTCTTACTACTGTGACTTCAGCTTCAACTTCTCCAACTTGTTCCCCTTCTTCCCAACCTTTACCCACTTATTCTTCTGTACTTTCTTCAATATCTAACCAATCATCCCATTCTACCAATATCCCCTCTACTACCACTTCATCTGTCGCTTTCAACTTTCCCTCCACTAATTCTTCTTCATCTTGCTCTACTCCCTGTCCTACTACTGTAACTTCTGCTTCATATTCTACTAAAGTCTCTAACTCCTCCCGTACTTTGTCACCCCCTAAGAGTTCTTCACAGTCCAATACTGCCTCTACTCCAGTGCCATGTATTTTGAAGGTGCTGGATCCTCGTAAACATATTTTTATTTCCAGGTTGGATAAGGAGACAACCTGTGACGACGTTGCACGCTATATATCATCAAAAGCATGCAACACTTCGAATATTAATATTCATAAGTTTAATTTTTCTAGCCCTAGAGAAGGCTCTTCTTTCCAGCTTTCAGTTTCAGTTTCAGTTGGTATTGAAGTATTTTATGTCATTTGTGGCGCTAATTTCTGGCCTGCACATATGGTAGTCCATGAGTTTATTCCTAAGAAAAAAACTAGGCTTTCGCTTTGTTTGAATTGTCTATATCATTTTAGGTATTGAATTCTAAATTAAGTCTTAGATTTAGTTTAATATTACATGTTTATTATAGGCTGATGATGTTTTTATCTGTAGCCAAATATTTAACACGTAGACATTAGCTTTGGTATCGCATGTTCACCAAAGAACTTAGCAATTAACACCAGCTGAGCCCAGTCTATATGACTGGGTGAATTTTGATGCCACTTGGGCCTGCCCCATGTAAGATCAGTGTGTGGTCATTGCGTACCTACTATGTCAATGTAAAAAAAAAAAAAAATAAAAATAATACCAGCGAAAAAGTGTGTGATCCCACAATCTCACATTGTCAATCAGTACGTAAACAAAATGATCATGATCACGATTGATAGTCTAGTCTCACCATTACAAATCACTTTTTAGATTATCTGGCAACACAAAGTTTATGAAAATGTTGACAACGCTAGCATGTCAGTCTTCTTTACATATTTGTCACTGTGTTATTTGACAACGACAAAGAGAAGAATAAAATTAGATTAAAGAAAAAAACTAATTAAAATTCATCATTAGAAGTAATCTAATCGCACGCAATGTCGGGACGCATAGGCAAAAAAAGGGGTCCAAAATGGACTCGTCTAGAGATTGAAATGTTAAAGTGCTTTGCCAATCACTATAAAAATATAGTGGCTAGCAAAGTTACCACTGCAAAAATGAATAAATATAAAAACCAAGTTTGGGAGGACATATATGAGAAAATGGTAAAGTGTGGCTTTAACCGAACTGTAAAAGCTCTTCGTCACAAATGGTTGAGTATTCGTGGTGAGTGTATTATATATATGTTTGATATATTCACAAACTACCAAAGGGCTTTCTAAAATTTCCCGGACTTCAAAAGAAGAACTGTTGGACAGCGACGAAAGCTCAGATGGGGTACTAGATGCAACTAGAAAACTCGGCCATGCTGGTGAGACTCCTTCTTCGCCTTTGGACAAGGTTATTAAAATGAAAGAAGAAATGGAGATTGACGACAGCTCAGGTGGAGAACCCTATGCAACTGGAAAACGCGGTCATGTTGGGGGTTGGTTGGATCCTTCTTCCCCTTTGGCAAAGAATATTAAAATCAAAAAAGAATTGGACAGTGACGAAACCTCAGATGGAGAACCGTATCCAACTGGAAAACGTGGTCATGTTGAGGGTGGGGTGGTACCTTCTTTCCCTTTGTTCAAGATTGGCAAACACGAAAACTAAATCATCGCAGATCGCTGCAACATATGAAGTTTTTATTTACTTATTTATATAAAGCTAACCTAAAGTTATAAACTATATACTAACAAAGATTTTTATTATAGCCATGGCTGTCAAGGCCTTCAGCTAAATAAGTGTGTTGATTTATTTACATGTGTTGAGAATATATGTGTCTTATAGCAGCTTAAACTTTACTAAAAAAGTTTGATTTTCTAAGGAATTTTAAAATAATGTATAATGTAGGATGGGAACCTTGTTAGTGAAAGTTGTGGATCTGTATTGCGATAGGGAGGGGCAGGGTATGATAATGTGGTAAATGTCGTTCCCCGCATTGCTGCATAGTGGGCAGATGTTATTTTGATTTTCATCTATGAGGTGCGAGTTCGTTAAGTTTGTGTGCCCAGCACGGATTCTTGTGTATCTTAACTGGTCGAGTCAAGATAGTTGAGATTGACATGAAGTATTGCAATAGGGTATGACAGTGCTGTTAGAAAACTGGATTTGCTTATACCAGGTAGAGGTAAGTTGTAGTAAGGCAATATGCTGCTGAATTACGTGTTTTTAAGACCTCTTATAATGTCGGTGATGTTGTAGTTGGGTGTGTATACTAGTGGTAGCTTTGTGGCGAGTTTGGCTATTGTGTCTGCTTTCTCATTGCCTTTGTTGTCAGTTTGGCTGGAGACCCAAATAAGTTTTATTTTAGGGAATTTGGAGTTGAGCAAGGCTCTTATTGTTATGGAGTAAAAGTAGTGGTTATTAAAATAAGCTATAGCAGTTAGAGCTGAGAGCGAGGCGGAACAAATAGCATGTCTACCTGGCTTTTTTATACATATTTTTATTGCTTCATGGATAAAAATGATTTCAGCTGAGAAGACTGTTGAATAGTAGGCTAAATCCTGGTTTTAAATGAGTTAATTTCGGTAGATATCCCAAAGCCTACAATTTCGGATGACTCAGAGCCGTCAGTGAATATGAAGTTGTAGTTGGAGTGGGCGTTTTTGAGGGAAAGAAAGTATTGTTGGAAGACTATTGGCGGAGTGTTGCTTTTAAAGAAAGCTGTACGGGACAAATCTTTAGAATAATTTATGTTTTCCCCAATTGTGTTTTTTACTTTGGATACTTTTGATAGGAGAGAATTGGAGGTCAAGTTGTTTGCAGATGTTAGTTGCTCTGTTAGTTGCTCATGGTTTTCTTTTAAGTGTCTTAGTAAGGTTAGTCTGTGTTAGAAGATAGGATTAGTATTTTAGTGAGTTTGTGGTAGCAATTGACCTTGCTGCAGATTTGAAGGTGCTGTGATTTTTTCTATAGACAGCTCATCGCCAGAGTAGGTACACCACTCTTGGATGGTGCGGAAGAGTTGGGTCAGATTTATTTGGGGATCGTTTTATCTTTTTAGGTCAATTAGGGGGAGGAAGTCTTCTGAATATGCACAGAATTTTATTTCTTGGAGCCTTGGGAGATGCCATTATTAAGGGAAAAGCTATTGGATAGTGTTTTTTTGCCTATTTTAAAAATAATTTTCCTAGTTGATATAAAATGTGTCATGTAAGCATTTATTTTGGGACCGAGTCGAGTGAAGTAATGGATAAATGGCGTGTTGTTGAGATAGCTCTAGGTGGTAGGTGATCTACATAAACCAGACTGTCTAGAATTAATTTGCCTCTTTGAAAGCCGTACTGGTTGTTGTGTATGAGGTTATTTGATGAGAAAAACCACCACAACCTTTTAGACTCACGTGGGGTGAGTTTTGTATCATGGAGTAAGAAATGCGGTAAAGTCCTGGTGTGGAGCCCTTGAGGGAGTTAAGCGAAGATTGGAATTCCAAAAACGAAATTTCTAGGTGGAGGTAGGTGTTAGTGTGTTGTACTTGTTGGAGCAAAATAAAGGAGAAAAGTTAGAGTCGTCAGTTTCTTTGGACCAATGTTCTCCAAATGAGTTGACTATGGTGTTGGAGTCTGTTGTAAGAGAATTTGTATAAGGTTTCGGATTGTCTATTAACCTATGTTAGAATTCTGTTCTGTTGTAATTAGATTGTTATTGGATTGTACTATAGCTTGTAATGTAGTCTTCGTTAAGTTAGAATTTCTGGTTTTCTTCAAGTGGTTTCTGGCCTTTCCTAAAAGCTTTTTTGGAAGTATCTGAATTTTGTTAGGCTTATTTTTTTTGGTTGCATGTTCCTCTCATGAGCTAATTGACATTTTATCCTATATGCCCTAGTGTGATAAGAGTTCCCAACTATTTGCTGTGGATAGTGATGGGATTTTTTGCGGAGGCTGTGTTGCTATTGTTGATGGTCTATGTGGGTGTTTGGCATATTGGTTTGATGTGACCACCGTTAAATACAGTTGGTCATTGTGCTGGGGTCTCTCCTTTTCCCAGGCAGCTCGGTTGTCGACTTTTTGCGTAGTTTTAATAGCTTGTACTTCTTGGTGTGATTCGAATATAGAGCAATTCTTGTCTCTGGCCGGTTTCTTCGCAATTTGCTAACTTGTTCAAGCACCAGTATATGCAGTTTGGGCTTCGGTCGTATATTTCTTCATTCTGTACGTTAACATGTAATTCTTCGCAGAAATTGTGATATGCGGTATTTATATTTTAGTGATATGACCCAAGCGCAGACAATTGTTGCATTGCATTAGGAAGGGGAAGTTTCGCATTTTAACTTTTTGATAACCAATATATAGGTTCTCTGGTAGCTAAAGTGCCTGAAATGTAATTATAATTAAACCGGCCTTTGTAAGAGAGCCTTTTTGGTTTTTCTTAATTTGTTTAATTTCATGGACCTTTTGGTTATCAAGGATTTCTTCCTCGGCGATTCCACGTAAAACGTTGGAGTATATAACCCCCTGGTATAATTTAATTTAATAAAATTTTATGTTTCGGTTACAACAATTGGTATGTTGTCGGGGATTGTGTTCAGTTTTTGTTTTTATCAAAAGTTTGCCATCTCTTGTTTTTTTGTACATGGCTATTTTTCCTCCACAATTAAAATCAATTGTTTTCTTGAATATAAATAGCGAGGTACTTGACAGTGTTCCTTCATCGGCTCTGTAAATGATGAGATACTTCCCATCAGGAGACGAAGTATGTTACCTCCAGATGACTGGAGGGTCCATAATGTTTTCTTTATCCGTTAAAAAAAGCAATGGAAAGTTTTTGGGTTTTTGTTTTACATCGTTCGAAATAGATAAGAGGTTGTTGTTGTTGTTTTTTATTTTATTTTAAATTTTTGTTTCAATTCCCTTTTGAACTAAGTTGTTTGCAAAGATAAGACGTTAATTTGCCGCTGGAAACACAACAGATCACTGCGAGAGTTGAAACGATATGAAGTTTTAATATTAAATATCATTCTCAACAAATAACAAAACGCTTATTTTTGCAATCAATTCATTTTTGAGAGTGAAAAATTGAGACCAAAATGTTGAGACCATGATCGTTTTCCTGGCTAGTTGTGATCGGTGGTGTGAAATTGTAGCGATCTGCTGCACGTTTTGTTGAGCACTAACTTTATTACAAAATTGAATTCTCAAGCCTAGTTTTGCAGAGCAAGTGAGAAGACGGTAATCATATCATTCTCCCTTACCCCATATGACTGTGTGGTCCATTTCACTCGATTCTGAAGTTCATCGATGTATTCGCTTCGCCAAAGCAGCCAAAACTGTTGTTTTATGGCGACAACAATATTCTAAGTTTCTCAATATGTTGGAACCTTATCAGAATCAAAATGACAAAGCTCTGGTAATGCTCTCAGGGACTGTCCGATTATGAAATGAACTTGCGTCAATGCGGTTAAGTCTATTGGACCTGAAGACGCAGTTTAGATAGGAAGTGAGTTTAGGATGGCCTCAAGCTCTGCGACGGCTGTGTTGTGTTCTTCCAAATTAATTTATTTTATGGATTCTAATTAAATTTCTTTAGGTTTTTATTGCGCAATTAGCATCATTTTCAAATTAGTGTGTCTAATTTTTTACACGTCATTATTTGTAATCCGACAAATGTGTTATGCAGTTTACTGCGATAAATGTTATACTTCAATAAAAAAAAATGTGTTTTTATTTGACAGATTTCGAATTTGACATACTAATTGGCCAGCGAACGTTTTCGCTGGAACTCAAATTTTTTTTAGTTCAAAGGTCTTTGACTTGATTGCTTAATGGCTGGTGTTAACTACGCCAAAGTACAATGGCAAAAATATGTCAAACGAAACAATGCTTTCCCGGCAAAAGAATAATGCGAAGCGCGAGAGGCCACTTATGTTAAGAAGGCGATCAGGTTATTGACTTCTTACAGCTGTTATGGTCAAGCCTATGTCAACAATGTTTGCGAAACCAAACCAAATGATGACATGTACCAATTGTACCAATTTTCATGGTGGTCAGTCAAACGGTGTTATAGTCTATAGGTCACAGACAAACAGACAAACAAACACCGATTTCTGTATATATAGATTAAGACAAATTTTGAATTTTTCAAAATCGCTTCGCTTCTAATCAAGAGAAAGAGAGCTCTGAATTAACTTTTGCAACTCTAAAGTAAAATCCCATTAAAGGTTTACATGATCTTCCTCTGTGATTAGAGAAAAATGTGCGCTTATATAAAGTTTTCCAATTTTTAATTAAATAGTTTTCTTTGCTATTCGATCTTCAGCTATTCTCCCTATTTCCTAAAGTGTTGTCAACCTGCCTCTTTTCAACTGCTCTAACCTTCGTTCGTCATTTCGTTTAGGTTTTTGGCAAAGCTATTTGGTCAACCCATTTCACCTGTGTGAGCAAACAAAGCCGTATTTAACTTTGTTGAGTTGCACTAACGAAACAAGCAGGTTAACAAAAAGGTCGCAAATATGCTCGTTAGTGCCTAAAAGTGTGCAATGATTTTCTGTTTTTAGAACTCAATGCTTTGTCGCAACAGATTTTGGCCACACTAAGCCACTCGTACCAAGCTTAAGCCTTTCAACTAAACGCCAAAACTTGACTGAAGTCAATGTACAGAACAAGAGTGGAAATAGCGACAACAATAACAACAATGATGGACAACAAACCCAAGGGCGAAAAATCTCATATTTGCATGCACTTGTTGTAGAACAAAGATAGAGCAGCAGTACCCTAGAGAACATAAGGAATACAAAGCTTGAAGAGCAACAAATCCTTAAATGCACAAAAGCAGCGCATAAAGTGTCTCATATTTTCTACTTACGTCAGTAATGTAACTCCTCTTCCTGAGCCTTCTACTACTGTTGCATGGAGTCATTGCAGCATGTGGCAAAATCAACAAAATGTCGAATGCGAATTGAAAAATAGTTTGGGACGGCGTCTTGGATGATTGGTAAAGAGTTACGAAAAAAAGTCCTTGACAGGACATTTGAATACAATTGTTGAGCGTAAGAAAATACTTTCTTTTCTAGATCGAAAATTTCAACTGCTACAGGAGAAGTCGGAGTTAAAAGTATCCTGCAGCTAGGATTTCGCTTTGTCTACCAATTTATGTGCTTCGCTTTCTTTTTTCCCAGATATTCTTTTCAGTGTACGCATTTGCAGAGCACTTGAATTTAGCAGCAATTTACGCTTTTAATGTAATCAGATGCCACAAACTCCTTATCCTTTTTTTGTTGCCTTTGCTAATGCAAGCTCAAGTTTTAAGTTGGTGCCCCATCGTGTTGCGCTCTGCTTTTGAAAATCAATTGACACTTCGCACTGCAGAATCGTTAGACTAAAATTTCTACTTCCCAACACTGTCTGGTTGACATTTCTTTATGCTGCAATTTGCGCCAATTGCGCGCTTTTGGCATTTAATGACTCCCCCACGCCGAACACAAACCTACACACAGGGGCCTTCGACCAGCTGAGGGGCTTTTAAGAACGTCTGGCACCGCTTGAATGTGTTAGTTTTGCTTATTATGCATTTCCACTTTCTTTTCCGTAACACTGACGACAGCCATCCACGTCTTCGCCAGCGTCTTTTATTGAGCAATTGTCTTGTATGGGCAGCGGGTTGTGTGTGTAAAGATACGAATACTGTTCTAAAGTAGGGGACATTACAGCAAGTTTGATTTGGATTTTTTGTTACAAGCTATTTAATGCCAATGTGCAGCTGATGTTGAGTTGAATAGAGTTGTTGAAAGAATTTTTTTCTTTTTGTGATTAGAGCGGCGTATGACACGGGATTTTTTCTTAGTTTAAAATGAAAAATTATCAGATACAATGAAAACTAGACATAATGAACACTCGCTAGTTTTGTTTGAAGGACGAAATTTTAGTGCTGAAGTGCAGTTTACAAACACAACGAACATGCTCGTTTGATTCGCTCGAGCAAGTCAACGAAATTTGAAATTGTACACAAACATCAGCTCGCAAACAACGCCGTACACGACAAACATGCCTACAAACACGACCGAATTACATAAGAAAATCTCACGATCATGTTTGTCGTGTATGGCTAGCTTAAAACAACTTTGTAGAGCTTAAGTTATTTTGAAAAATTCAAGATTAAGAATGTAAGCTAAGCACTTAATTATCACATCTTTGGTTTAGGAAAAAACAAAAAGGAAAATAAAATGAAAAATCTGGTAACTGGACTGGAAGCATTAACTCACACAAAAAGACTCACTCAGTGACAAAAAAGGTTCTAAAAATAGGCAATAAAATGTAAAGTCTTAACGCATGAAACTTTATACCCGTTTACCGACAACTAAAGGAAAGATTATACCACTCATAATTCAAAGCAGAAAAGGGCAAGGACAACCACAGCGAAGCAACTAGCCAAACAAAAAATGGGACCGAAGCTATTTTTACGCAAAAATAGACGACTTCAAGCTCTTACATTCAACATAACGTTTTGTGCAAAACCAACATCTTTCCTCCCACAAAAAATATCTTGTTGGCTTATTTTCGTCAACGTTTTATAAGCAGAGTTAAAGCTTTCACCTTTTAATAAGCGCTTTAAATCTATAAAAATAAGTGCAAAACATAAAAAAAAGGTACGATTTTCTCGAGTGTAACTTCTAAATACATATTAATACGATTTGAAATGGATATGACACACACACATACACTCTGTCTCTCATGTCCCCAATACACATATGGAACCGTATATGTTTCCTTCGTAAAGTACTCAGTGCCTGTTCCTGTCACATACGTGGACTTTTTAAAGACGTAGAAGCGAGTGACGGGAGAAAAAAAGTATTGTGAAAAATGATTTGTGAAAAAGCGAAAACTGCTGCCCCATTTCAAATGTTTGATCCCCGGGCAACCACTCAGTCGTAACACACTAGCCTTTCATAGCCAGCATCATTATAAGCGCCGACAGCACCTTCGTCGCCGTCGCCGCCATCAGCAACATTTAGTGTAGCCATTTGTTCACACAGCATTTAACTTTCGCACAAGTGCCATTTTTGCTTGGTTTAGCCCATGTGGTTTACTCGTAAACTGTGCTCAGTTATTGTATATATAATTTTAGGCACTGTTTTAGCTCCTTTTTCGCATTGCATACTTTTATGCGTCGCCAAAAACTATTCAAATTTTTGTTTAATTTTCAGGAAAAACTATGCTCTAATTTCTCAATGCGTGTGTGTGTGTGTGTGCGTGCGTCTAAATAGAATAATGTGTGTGTGTATCGCTCATATAAGTTAATGTCAAAGTTTATCTTAGTATTGCCAGCTGAGGTGGCAAAAACTTTTCACAGACTTTCCTTCCTCTGTCCCGGACCCAAAGTTTTTGATATTGTTTTGAGTAAGCCGAAATTGCTGTGCTTAAATGCGATAAGCTAATTTTTGTTGTCCTATTTTGTTTGCGAAATTTATCGAAACTCGTTTTGTTGAATTTCGTATAGTGTTCAGAAATTGTGGAAAAATTGTGGCTGCAGAATATATGACCATCTGGGGGTTTCATTGAAGGATGTGTGAATAAGAAGAAGTAATTTCGTTTTTTGACAAATTCAATTTCGACTAGTAATATAAAATTGTAGAACAAATTGATATTAGCTCGAATTGCATAGATTTGTTTAAAATATGGTTCAAGTACACGGAAACAATACCCCACTTAGCAGAGCTTAAGATAGGAATTTGCCACGACTTGTCAAGTGTTATAAAAGACAAATTAACTTGAAGACTTGAATTAAGAAATGAGTAAATAAATCTATATATATAAAATTGGAAGTATGTCCGTTATACTCGCCGAAACCGCTGCACCGATTTTGATGAAATTTTCAGGGAATCTCTAGAATAGCCTGTCGAGTAATCCTGTAAAGTTTGGTATACTAACTGCGAAAGTCGGGAAAAAAAGAAATAAATAAATTGGGATATGTGTGGGAAATGAATATTGCTCCATCAATTTGCCTATGTCAAAATCGAAAGTCTGTCAAAGAAGAACAGAAAAAGTTTAACTCATAAATCGATTTACTAATTTGAACACATAAAGGAGAAGACGGTACTAAATTTATTAAATAGAAGGAGTATTAATCGTTCAATTAAATTAAAAAAAAAAAAAAACTGTAAAATAAATCCACCAAAGAAGCGTCAATTGGGAAAAAACAACCGAAGCAAAGTGAAAAATTTAAAATAGAGCACTTGAAACAGAAGAATAACGAGAATCTCGGCATGGACAACAGCATTCCAAGAGGCAGCACAACTTATTTTTTTGTCTATCCAACGCCACTTTTCCGTGGCGGAAGTAGTGTATTAACTGAGAGACTAATAGAATACACATTTGTTAGAATTTGAGATAGAATAAAAGGTTCGATTTAAAGTTATCAGATGATGAATAAATAGACATCAGATTATAACGCAAGTTGTAAACTTGACACAAGACACGAAATGAATCATGCTGCAATTAAATAGTTTTACAGAAACCAACAAATATTGGGAAATAATCCCATATAGTCCAAACAGGTACATTATACTAAGTAGAAAAGTGGAATAGAATAAACTCTCTATATTAAGAATAAGCTATATACAATATTAACAACCGACTAAAGGGATGTAAAAAATTGCTTTGACTAAAGTTCAATAATGGCAGATGACTTAAGATCTAAATATTTTTAAATAAAAAGCTGTGCTATCGGAAAAAGATCCTACGTCCTCTGTGCCGTCCGTGCACTCAAAGGTCATTACAGTGAGTCTCTTCTTGAAAGTTGACATGAGACCTTAGCCGGTCAGTATAACCACTTGTGTGATGGTTGACCTGCTCACAGCCCAAGGAGATAAGCAGGTCCAGGAAAATGACATCATTACGTACTAAGGTGCGGTGACGATCTGACGAAGGACAGAGTTTTAGATAAGATAAACGTTGGACGCAGCAGCAGAATCCCATAGTCCATGACGGCACCACTATAGCCTAATGAATTATTAATTTGTGGCGTAGGCTAAGTTGGGTCCTAGGCCGACTGAGCCAGTAGACTTTTGTTAAGTTAAGTAACTCTTGATGTTCACCTTAAAAATATACGTACTTCAGCTATGTCCATCATTTATAATAATACGTTAATTGGACTTGTACGTAGGTCAAGAAGTTTGAGCTTTTTACGAAATAAACTTTAGAATAATTTCAGTTTCATTAGCCAAAGTATAATACATTTTAATTCTTTCACACAATAGTATGCATTTTTCAGGTCCTGAATACTAAACGAATTTTAGAAAATGAATCGTGAAAAAACTTCTGTGAACGTTTTCATCTGGACAGCTCCAATACAGAAAAGCTGGCTAGGGACCAAGGTATAAAAGTGAGCAGCATGTTATCATCCCAAAGTCGAAAGTTCAGCGATGAGTCATGTCTGGAATATCTTATTCGCTCACCGTCTTACGAAGTAATACCTGCCAGTGATTCCGCAAAGAACTCAGAGTTGTTGCATTAAGGAGATTATTTTTTCTTTACAGGCACTTATAGATCAATTACTTTCGTCGATCTGATAAATATTCAATCTAATCTCGACTACACTGTATGAATTGTATAAAAATTACCTTTTAAATAAGTCACAGCTGTCAATAAATTTTGAAATCGGGCAGCCTCTTTCTGATATAATTGATCTAAATGTAATAATCAATCTGTGTATTGGAATTAACGTTGCTTCTACAATATTCTTTTCTATTCTTATCAGTTTCTCACTATTTTTGTGCCACTCCCTTTGTGATACCTATTCACTTGGGAGTTCTTTAACTACTGCGTTTGTCCACGTTTGACAAAGAACCAACTGCACATGATTGCAATATTTATTATATACTACATATGCTCTTGCGAATTCCGGCTATCAACAGCTTTTAACAAAGTCAGTCCTAAACAGAACACAAGAGCTTTCTTAAACCATACGCTAAGTTTCTTAACTATTATAAAACCTTGGATTGGCTATAATACTAGATCTAGGTATAAATTGAATATATTTTGAAGCGTCATAATTTGCTGAAAGGGCTCCAACCAATTCTGAAAATGGTGCCAACAGTTTGTTATGTTTGTTTGTTTGTCATCACAATTTCTAATGGTTGCATACATTTTCGAATATATTTTCTAACCATTTTCCACAAAATTCTAATCAAAAAAAAAGGTTCAATTTTTTGGGTTTTGAGTAATGCTCAAATATTAGCATGTTCTTCCAAAATGCTTTCGTATTCAATCATTTTAAACTGCTCCTCTAGTCACTTATAAGTGAATAAATGGTGGATTTTAACACACAACGGTTTTTGTTTAACGAATGAGTTCCACATGGAAACTCATTTTATCCAAGTTTTTCGAAAATTCACGCTTATCACACGCGCTTATCACAAATGCCAAGTCTTTGCACTTCGACTGAACTTCGAAAGCCAACTTCCAATGAACGACAATCGTGTCGAGAGAACAGTTCGGCTAGAGAGAATAAACAGTGCAACTTCGAAATACAAAACGAAGGCCGAACAGTTTCGTGGTTCCGTACAGCCGTACAGCCGAAGAACGCGACAAGAACGAGCAATGCCGAGACCAACGAAGCAGCAACACGATGTAGGCACCAAGGCAAACACTGTTGAGCGTATCCACCAATGGACGGCAGTCAGTCGTGCGTCGGTAACGTTATGAAACGGTTTGGCCAAAAGAAAGTGAGCGCAAGCACGAGTAATTCTAATGGAAGGAAAGCTCAAAGCAAAGCCGTTTGAACTAAACAAGACAACGAAGCAGTTGGAACGGCGATAACGGTGTAAAGCTGAGCACAAAACAAAGTGAAGCGTTGCGTTTGGCGCGCGTAACTCGCTTCAAAAAGATAATTGCAATAAAGAGCGCTGAAAAGTATGCTTTGAATTGTGTTAATTGCGAAATGTGTTAATTGAATGTGTAATGGCTTTAATTAGGCAGTGTCTAAACATGCGAAATGAAAATTCAAAGAAATTTCCTAACAGTCAACAAATTAATACAAAGTGCCTCAAAGTATGCAACACGAAAAACAGCCAACAAACTTAGCCATTGTGAAAATAATTTATTACAATGAAAATTTGAAAATCCAGTTAAATGAAAACAGTTTGATTACGATAGTCACGTTCTGAGTAAAGTCAAGCTCAATTCGAGAGGCTAGACTTCAGTCGCAGTGTACACAAGCTGGCATACGATTTCCGTAGGTTTTTTACAGCACAGCAACCGGCAACAATTGTATGAGTTTTTCTTGTTATTTTGTGTTTAGCTTACCGGCTAACACTGAAAACAGCTCGTTCCGTTTGGCATTCCTAGCTTAGCAGCAGTCCCACACCAAAGTCGTTTCGCGCCTCTTTTCATGCTTTGTTTTTTTTCTTCTTCTTGTATTTGCACCACTTTAGTATTAAAAGCGTTTAACATTTTTTGTTGCCCTCGGCCTCCGTAGCAGTCAAATTGCAAGCCATGGAAAATGCGCGGCCAACTGGCAGGCAAGAGTTCCTACAGGAAGTGTTTCCATTTTGCCATTTCAGCGCCGTTGGTTATGGCTTCTTTCTTTTTGTTGTTGTTTTTCGGTGCAACGATTTTATGTTTTGCCTGCATTTAAGTTGTTGATAATATTCATTTCTTCCTTCCTTGTACAACGTCGTCGTTATCGTTGCCGTCGTCGGTCCCTCCTTTTTTTGTTTGTTTTTTTTCCCTCGTTAAGTTGCGGTTGTTGTGAATTTTTTTCTTAGTACTTTTAACCATTTCCCTTAAATGGCTTGTGTGACAGGTGGTTTATACTTTGGCATGTCTAGCATGTTTCTGCCATTTAATTTGTTGTGTTCATTTCATTTCATTTCGTTTGTCATCAGGAAATTAGCCAAATTGGTTTAAATTTTGTTGCATTAATAGCAGTGGAAACTTGACACGAATGCGGTAAATTATTTATTGCCTAGTTTATTGTAGATCACAGTTCGCCATTGTTCGGGTCTGACAACCGCTGAGAATGTATGTTCCTTATTTAAATTTTAGTGTAATGAAAAAATTTATAAAAGTGGAATAATGTGGAATATTCTAAAAAGGTTATGTCAATTGAACCAAAGCTTTATGCCTTGAAAATTTTGGAAAGTCCCTTTTAAATCGTATTCCTTTCTAGTTTGAAATATTCCTCAAGCTACCATGTTTTTAATACCAAACGTTATTATTCAGTAATAGCCAACTTAATCAATTATTGCATGAATGAGTTTGGTTGTTGGCGAGCGAGTATTGAGAAAGCAAGTAATTGATACATTGTATTCATTTCATGCTGAAGAATTCCAGAAATACAAATCTAAGCCCATCCAATTGCATATGCTTAACAAGGAGAAGTGGTCAGCCATCGTGTTGAAATGGTCTTGAAAGTGTTGAAGTATTATATGCTCAGTGTGTAATAGCTGGGTTGACTCCTAACATGCCTTCTTGTGATATATTAGGAAATTGAAATATGAGATCTATCGTAAAGTACCCCTTCAATATCGACTTGACTTCTAACTCACGTTGTTAGGATTTGTACATCGAAGAATCCTTAGAGCAACTACTTGTTTCGTGCGCAAGCTAGGTTTCCTAGGGACGAGTTTGTATGATTGATAGTTGTACGTAGATCCAGTGGAACTATGTTGACTTCTTGTCTATAAATGTAGTATATCGGAGTAATGAAATTAAGGATACATACAGAATTACGATTCTATATTATATATATTAATATTAAATTTATTATTATTACAATTTTTATTTTCTTTTCTTCATTAATAAATCCACTCGCTTCATTGGAATTCTTAAGTACGAGAGCATTAAAAAACGTAGCCTCAAACAAATCAGACGATTTAGAAATGGTTCTGAAAATGAAACTTTGAAAAAATAAATTCTGATGTGAATCTTACTGAATTCTTTATTATTATTTTTATTTTCTTTTTTATTTAAATTTTTTTTATTTTCATTTTTGTTAGTAAGAGCGCTCAGTTGATATTCAGCTAAACAACAATTGAGATTTATAAATTTGTAACTCTTAGAAATGGGTAAACTGTCATTCGCCCTTTGCAATGATTGCCGAACGACACAGTTTGCTTAAAATAAAAGAAAGTGAAGAAGAGGAGCTCTAATTTCGTTAGAAAATGGCAAAAGCTAATGAAGATTGTGAGAAGGCGATAATAACTAAGGCCAATAATCAAGTAATAATAATAAAAAAACTAGCTGAAATAAAATTTTAAAGAATTCAACAGATTGTGCAAAAGTAACAAAGATTTCGTCACAAGTTACAAAAATATGTGTACTATATGGTATACACGTACATTAAAAGAAACAACAATATGATCAAGTTGCAGGGTAAATTACGTGCGAAATATTAAAAACAAAAAATACAAATAATAATTATTGCTTTTTCTTTGCATTTGAAATTTATGTTTTAATTGTTTGCCATAATTGGTTGCTCTTTGTAAAAAGTCTTCCAACTTCATCTCTAAGATAACTCCTAACTCTGCATAACTGCCTCAAAGTTTTTGACACTTTCAGTCAATAAGTCGTACACTTTCACTTTATTGGCAAACTTTTATCATAATTTTGAAGGCTCCTCACAGAACTTCCAAACTAACAACAAAATAATAATAGACAAAACATTTTCTCTCCACAAGCGACTCGATGGCAAGGAAATTAAAAATATATATTTATATTTTTTATTTTTAGTTAATATTTTTTTAATTTTTGGTTTATTTTTTAAAATATTTTTTATTTTATTTTCTTAATCTTTTGTACATTAAGTGAAGGTTATTAATCCATTGTTCAAAAGTAGATAAATGGACTCTACCTGTGGTGTTTAACTCTTCAGAGAATTTCTTTTATGTTGTCAGTTTACCAGGAGAAAACTTTTAAAGTCGAATTAGCGTCAAGTGTAAGGACTCGCAACTCGCAAGTTCGCATAAAAATAAACGAAAAAAAAATATAAAGCGAAAGTGGAAATGTACACCTCAAATTGAATTGGATGCGAACAAGAAGGTGGTAGGCATGTAAGACAAGCACAGATTCCTATTTCATAAAACAACAAAAAAATCGAGAACACTCACCCTCTCCAAAACTCTCAGAAACAAACACTTCAGGCACATGTCACTTTCCCTAGCTACATTAGGATTTGCCGGGGCCAATGAAACCGTGGCACGTTCACTATTTGGTGTTGAGTTTGTCACGTGGTACGGTACTGTTATTCCTTTTCTAGTTGTTGTTATTTTTGTGCTTGACTTAAAAGTCAAATTAATGGAAATTATCGAAGTGAATAAAAGCGATTTTTTTTTTTAATTCGACCTAAATTGATTTTTTTTTGCGAGTTGTTTCAACCTAAACTTGACGTCAATGAGAAATTATTCACTAATTTTTACAGTCTCGTTTGCAAAGAAAATAAACAAGAAATTAATTTGCTAATTGCGTCCTTTATAACAAACAAAAACAAAATAAAATAAAATCAATACGCAAAAAGGGACTTCACTGGAACAACTTAAGACATCGCACCGCTAAATTTTAATAGAGCAAAAATGAGGCTTTTACACATCATAGCCGCGTTGATTACGCTTTTGACTGCCTTCGCTGAAATACCATCAAAGGGTAAGTCAAAATGTCGTACTAAACTATTATGTGGCGCATTAATGCGGCATCATTTGTATTGACTGAACTTTTAAGGTTTATGCTAATGAGACATTGACGTGTCGCTTGTTCCTACTATATTTGATGGTGGGCGCAAATAAGCAGACTGAATTATGCTATTGTGGGAGTAATTAAATTATAGAGTGTGGACATACTCGTGTAGTTGGAGTTGCTATACAGTTTATATCAAATTACTTTGATCTGCCTTGTTAAGTTTTGAAAGACTACAGAGAATCTCTACACAAATGCATGAATAAATCTACAAATGCATCATTATTTCTTCTATAATAAGTCTAGGTTATCATAAATTACATAATAGCTTACCATAAAGTGTTTTTAAAAGTGAACACTAGACAGAAATCAGAAACAAATATGAAATGAGAAAAGTGTTACCAAACATAGAAAACCTTATATGGATCATAAATAATATGGATAATAATTGCATTGCTAAATGGAGATGACACTAGTTTACTAAATGATTTATTTATTTGACATTGTTGACATAATAACATAATATTACTGGAAGACTGATGATTCTGAAATCAGAAACTACCAAAATAATCTTGGAAAATATTTGGTACTTCCCAATTTGTTTGGCATTCTCCTCAAGATATACCAGCCCTAACCACTACTAGTGCGTACACCTACGATTTCATCGCATATACATTTTTCAAACGGATTTTCAAAATTCATTTAAAATATCTGCTAAAATAAAATCTGCTTGTTTGAAAGGTTGCGAAATCTCCTACCAAAAGGTAATTAGAAACAGTTTTGAAACTAAGTTTATGAGAGACGTCTGCTCAGTTGATTATCATAAGTTTAAAAAAAAAAAATTACTCTATTGTGACAATGTATCAAATTAATGAGTACATCCCGTAATATGCACAATTTGCCCACAATCGTTAAGAAGAATGTACAAAGTTCGATAAAAAACAGAAAGGTCAGCTAGGCTCGGAAAGCAAGTGGGCCTTGAGTGAACCAGAAAAAATCTGCAGAGGATGGAATGCAAATTTGTGGGTTAAAGATTGATTCATTACCACTTTTATATAGGTAAATGCAAATGCATTGTACCCTACTAACACTGCTGAGGAAGGCGAATGGGAATAAATAAGCAGTGTACAACGAGCATGGCTGATATATTCTGACTACCCATAATAAAGTGATTTACTCGGTTGAATTTTCCCCACCCACCTATGATCACAATAAATGATAAATAATGATAAACAGGGAAGTAGTTTGGTACTATTCAAGCATCTTTTGAAAAGAATTTTGCGTTCCTTCCTGAAGAATGCAGTTAGCCTGGGGACTTCTAATTTAGGGTTTGAAATATATACTGACCTAAGTTATAATCCGACTAGATTTTAGCTTAATACTATGACAAAGAATGTATGACAATAAATAGTGGTTTGTCTGAGGTTACAAGACAAGTGTACTCCGTACAATAGACTAGCTGACCGATGGCAATTTAATGCATGATAACTTATTGACGAAATAGAGAAGAGAGACGGTGCTGAACAATTAATATGAAATTTTTTACCACTGCGAATTATCTGAGACCACAGCAATGAGGAATTTGAGACATTAAACTTAACTGACAATTTGGAACATTTAAACTCTGGCATAATGGCATCAACAGTTAGCCGCTGTGCAACAGTATATCTCAACAAAATATTTGAAAAAGAAGTCGATCCCAAGACCTCGTATTGCAAAGGTTCACCCAACCAAAATTTCTCATAACATGCATGTTTGTATATATGAAAATGCCACGGTGTCAAAACTAAACTATACCCAACTACAAAACTCAAGCTCGAATTTTGTCCAAAGAAAGGGCAAAAAAAGGCAACAACAACCCAAATAGTTCAATCTGCAGCATTTGTTTGTGATAATGCTGTAAGCAACACTGATATATAAATATATTTGCCAAAGTGCGCAAAGGAATGCAAATTTTTGTAGCGCAAAGCATCAAAAATAACCGATTTAAAGCTGTCAGGACGCAGTGGTGCGAAATACTTAAATAAACAATGAGATGAGTAGAGTCAAATGCAAAGCAAATGTGTTTTTTTTTAAATATTTTTTTCGCCCGCAGGTAACATTTTATGCGTCGTGTAACCCTATTCGTTCGCCTTAATAGTCCCCTGAAAACAATTGTGAAGCCGGGGAATTTGAATTTTTATTTTATTTTACAAAAGACGCACCACAATAGACTTGAAAGAGCGAGTTGACGACGTTTGATTATGTCATAATATATGATTAAAGACATACCTTTTTTGTTGTAGTCTTTTCCAAATTATTGTTTATCTTTCAAAAGACAAATCTCAGGTACGTGTATATGGAAATGTGAACGCACACTCGAGTGGCGCCTGATTTGGTTTTAAAACACTTAAATTTAACTCAATACCTTTGGATTCTTCATGCATTCGAACCCTTTCATTTTCTCCGCTGTGTCGTCTGAAATTGAAAAATTATTTAGTAATATTTTTCTTCTTCTTTTTTATTTTGATTTTGACTTACATTATTATTTTTTTCTCCTTTATTTAAATTTCTTTTTGCTTTCTTTGCTTTTCAAAAAATGCAAAAATGTTTGTTTGTTATGCAAACAAGCAGCAAAAGTAGGGGATAAAGAAAAATAACACTTTGCATTTTGTGCTGGGTGCTGCGTAAAGCCCCAGCACGGCGAGAAATAGCAGTGTTGGTTTAGTAAATTTGCATAGCTTAAGGACTCTATTATATTTGGCATTGTTCAATATGTATGTAAATGGATTTACTGATATGTTGACTGCTTTTAATAGTCAAATAAATATTTAAACAGCAATAGCGCAGTCGAATCTGCATAAAGGCGCATATGGCTATGAAATTAAATTCATATTTAAAAGCTTTTACGCTTTAAACGGGTTTTTTAAAGGTCTTTGGAAAGTCTAGATTATTACAGCTTAGAATAAAAATATTATAAATTGATTTTTTAGATGCTTGGAAAGTTTAAGCAAAGGCCGAGTAATATAAATAAATGTTTTTTTTTTTTTGGTATTTCTGAAGTATTATATTTTAGCAGGAAAGTACTAGAAATTTGGAAATGTAAGTAGCAAACGCATGAAAAAACAATTTTGAAAGATGTTTCCTCTTATCTGCTCTACTTCTTCAGATGTGCTTTATTCTACAGTTTCGTGAATTTCTAAACGAAATATACTTGAGCTATTGTATGTCTGCTTTCAAGTTGGGTTCTGGACATTTAACAACTAATAATTTAAGTGGTCTACAATGTAACTTTTTTTTGTTCAAATAAAGATTTCGTTCTAGGGATTGACAACAAATTGTCAGCTTATCCAGTTTTCCCTTCTGTTTAACTTGCAGCTAGCATTGTGTAAATAAATTAAAAAAAAAATTGACAGCCAAGTTGCTGAATACATTGTCTATTTTTCAACAATCTGTCTTGGTGAATAAATATATCTGCCTTTGGAAGTCGGTTAGCAGGTCTTTTACATGACAAAATCGACTTAACGCTTGTGGTTTGCTAATGTAGGTAACGTTAGTCTTCTTAATAACAATCAAAACGCCTTGCACAAGGGACATTTGCTGTTTGTTGTTGTTATTGTATTATCTTTTTTTGCGCATTTTTGCTCTTATATGCACTTATAATACTTCCATCTGTGTCAACTTAGAAATGCTGCAAAGGTTTGCAATCCCTTTCATTTGATATATCACATAACTTTAACGCTTCAGTAGATTCTTATCAAATTGGCTGTAACCTATAGTATAAACATCCTCTATAAAATAAAATTCTTCATTTGAAGGAATGAGGAGCATTGTGTCAATAAATTAAACAATTGTTCAATGTTGATTTGGTATATATCTAGGTCTTGGAGACAGTTATCTATCTTGTATCTTAAACATTCATATATGGTTTTAAAACTTATAATTCTCTCGTTGCACATCAAAGTACACGCACCAAGTACCCTGGCTTTTAAAGTCTCTAGGGTACCAAACATTTTTATGCCTAGGTAGAAACTAATGCGATTTACTGGATCCGATTTAGACTTCAATCTTATATATAAAATAAATTTCAAATACGCAGTGCCATTCTTCGAGAATAAGTTCCACATTTGCAAGTTATGAGTAGTGCGACAGCGGCAACATCTAGCTTACTTGTAATGCCAATTGTTCATTATTATTGCATCGAAACCCGATGTGGGAGAAGGCTGGTTATGGCCTCGTTTTGTGGGAGACACATGCTATATTTCAAAATTAGTGCCTTGCTAAAGTCCCTTTACTCTTAAATTGAATCACTAATTTCCTTATCGTATATTCAAAGTCAGTTGGCTCAAGATACGAGAAATTCATGGGACCTAGGTTGTTAAATTTAAGGGTCTTTTACAGAAGTAAGATGTGAATATGTACTCGTAATGGGTCGCTTAAAACATTCTTTGCCTGGCGTATATTCGCCTTTACTAAGATTTAAGATGTAAGAAGCAGGCCAATTTACACTTATTCTAACGAACACTGTCCCCACAACAAATTTATTATGCTAAATATTACCCAGTTTACATATATGAATTTTTTAAAATACCAACGTAGTTTGGCCTTGACAGCAATTTCGATAATATTTCTATAAGGAAATTCTATGTGTAAAATAGAAGCATTAAAAACATTATTTGCGTGCATGTGAAGTATTTACTAGTTTCCTTTTGCTAAAAGGAGTTTTGAGTGGAATAATGTAGGAAGGAAAAAGCGAAAGCCGTTGAAGGCGTTACACAAGTTGCAGTATTTGAAAAATGTTGCAGTTGCCAAGCCACGCCACACTTAATTTTCATAGTTTCCAAAGTATTTTAAAAATAAAAATTATGGTCCTTGCGTGCACTAAAAAGCCTTGGTCAAATTGTTTGTTTTACCTTTTTTATTTTGCAACTTTGGCTTTCCCTTCAATTTCAAAATTTAGTTTTAGCTTAAATGTTTGAAAGCTTTGCTAGGTATTTTCAGTAGAAACAAAATTTAACAAAACACTTTTGGTAGAAGATAGATTAGAAATTATGGTATCGTTCAGGAAATGTTTTCAAAATTATTCGTGACAATTTCTTGTAAAGCTTTAGATCGAAACCATAAACTCGGCAGTACCCTTTACAAGTGCAACTGCGATCAGTATCAGCTGCAACAGAAGCGTACTTTGCATCGCAGCCTTCAGACGCTGCCAAAGCGGCCGCAGCATTTGCGTGATTTGGAGAGATGCGAGTACGATGTGTTAGTAATAGGCGGAGGAGCCAAGGGGGCGGGCTGCGCATTGGATGCGGTCACACGTGGTCTCAAGACAGCTTTGGTGGATGGGGACGATTTTGCCAGCGGTACGTCCTCAAAAACACCGAAACTAATGGTCAGTATGGTGGAGTTGAATGCAGCACTGCGTCGCAGAAGTTTAAAAAAGTTTCGTCAGGTGCGCGCGGCACTGCGGGAGCGTGCAGTCATGTCCAAAATTGCGCCACATCTCGACCGACTTGTGCCTATGCTGGCACCCATCTACAGCATATCGCACATACCATACAGTTGGCTGGCGCTAAAGTTGTACGACTCTGTTGCCGGCTATTCAGGATATAAGCGCTCGCACTTCATCTCAAAGTTGCGTACAATGGATGCTTATCCGTTGCTGGGCAATAAAAATCTGCGCGGGGCATTTGTATACTACGCCACTCAGATCGATGACTCACGCTATTGTATCTCGTTGGTGCTAACGGCAGCTGAACACGGAGCCGCCGTGGCAAACTACTTGGAGGTCTTGGGTCTTGATGGCGATCAATCGTATAGCAAACATATAGTGCATGTGCGTGATCGGCTGACGGGTAAGACCTTTGAAGTGAGGACTCGTTGTGTGATCAATGCGGCTGGAGCGTTCATTGATACGGTGCGCCATATGGACTGCAATCAAGTGGAGCCGTTAACACAGCTGTCGTCGGGCACAAATGTAGTGCTCCCTCGTTACTTGTGTTCGAAGCATTACGGTCTGCTCGATCCGTTTTTCGAAGATGGGCGAAAGGTGTTCGTTATGCCCTGGAAAGGTCACGCCGTCGCCGGTGCAACCGAGGTGCCTTGCGAGTTGTCGCGCCACTCACGTCCAACGAGGGTTGAAGTCGACTATGTACTTGGATGCCTACGTGACAGCTACAATTGCAAGATCAATGTAGGCCAAGCGCATGTCCGTTCAGCGTGGGCGGGCATACGCCAGCAAGTGATATCGCAGATCAACCAACAACAGGATGCGGTAGCCGAGCATATGGTCGAAATCAGTCCAAATCGGCTGATTACCATTGCTGGTGGCGGGTATTCCACATATCGTGCCATGGCTGAGGACACTGTGGATTTGGCTATTAAACACTGTGAGCTGCCGGCGCAGTACAACTGTCAGACGGAAATAACACCGCTCACGGGGGGTGAGCATTGGACACCGCACTGCGCCACTGAATTGACACAGATGTATGATTTGCCTTTGGATATAGCACTCCATCTTTCGGAGAGCTATGGTACAAATGCGTTTTTACTTGTTAGCGCCTATGAGAAATGGCTCGATCGTTTGCATTGGGATTTCCCCTACATCGAGGCGGAAGTCCACTTTGCTTGTAACTTTGAATACGCCCAGACAGTGGTTGATGTGATTACACGCCGTTTGCGCATTGCCTTTCTCGATGTTAATGCCACTATGCAGACAATGCCCCGCATCGCGTACATTATGGCGCTCATACGGAACTGGTCGAAGGAGGAAGAGCAAAGACAACTCCAAAAGGCCATCGACTTCCTCGTCACCGAAATGGGTATGGACATGTTAATGCAAGAACAGGTAATCGAAGTGAAAAATCAAAAAAAGAAAATGTTTCTACGCGTGAAGTAATTGATTGGCAGAATGGGCTATGATTAAATTTTCAAACGATTTGGGATCGTTACAATATAAGAGCATTCATTATTCTGGAAAATTATGTTGTTTTTTTCTTATAATATCTTGTTTATCGGTATTCTTTGGTGCAAGCCGTTGTTCGCTGAACTTGTTATGAGAGAAAAGTTCTTAATAAATCTCACTTTGTTGTTCGACTACATCGTATACCCGAACATAGCAAACTTTGAAATAAAGTTGTTTTGTAGGAATTCGATGCAAAAATATAAAATTTCGGCTTATAACTTCAAACCAAAACAAATTAAAATGATCGGTTATCTTCTTGCTCCCGTTTTCCCCATACATTCACTGCGTGCCTCAAGTCAGCTCCTCCGTCGTCAGATCAGAAATTGGGACAAACATGCTGACAGGCATACAAGCACGCAGTGTGGCGTAAACCATTTACCCACACGTACCGAACATATTCAAGCCCTACAAGATAACGTATACGATGTGTTTGTGATTGGAGGTGCCACAGGTGCCGGTTGTGTATTGTACGCAGCAACACACGGTCTGAGGACGGCGCTCGTCGAAGCCGAGGATTTTGCTAGGGGCACTTCTTCCAAGTCGACAAAACTCATACACGGTGGCGTGCGTTACTTGCAATTGGCTTTTGAGAAGTGCGACTTCGCACAGTTGCAATTGGTGAGGGAAGCGTTGCGTGAACGCGCCATTGTGTTGGAAATAGCGCCTTATATGAATCGAACTGTGGGTATTATTATACCGCTTTACACGCGTTTCGATGTACCCTATGTTTGGCCGGGGCTTAAGTTTTACGATTTACTAGCGGGAGAGAAGAGACTGTCACCCTCGTATTTTATCTCATATGATAAACTGGTCACTGAGTTTCCAATGATAAAGACAGATGGATTACGGGGTGGTCTGTGTATTACGATGGTCAGTTCAACGATTCGCGACTCTGTATCACGTTGATCTTAACTGCAGCTTATAATGCTGCAACGGTGGTCAATTACATGGAGGTGACGTCAATAAGCAAAATGAAAGAAAGTGTAAGAAACATCTCTCTGCGTGATCGTCTAACCGGCAAAAAGTTATGCTCAAATGCGAGGTGCGTTATTAATGCTACTGGACCATTCACGGATCGGGTGCGGAATATGGTTGAACCGGCGGTCGCACCCATCGTGGAGCCAAGCTGTGGCACACATATCGTACTGCCGCGTAAATTCTGCTCGCCCAAATATGGCTTACTAAACCCCAAGACCAAAGATGGTCGCATTGTCTTCATCCTACCCTGGTTGGGCCAAACATTAGCTGGTACGACAGATGGTCAGTGTGAATTAACAACCCAACCAGTGGCGAAGGAAACTGAGGTGGACTTTCTATTAGACAGTGTGCGCAGCATGTTCGCGCTGAAAACAGTTTTGGCGAGGGAGCATGTTCAAGCTGCTAGGACTGGCATTCGACCTCTGGTAGCCGATCCAAGCTCTGGAGGCACCAAAAGCATTGTGCGTTCTCATCTCGTTACAGTCAACGACGGTAATGTAGTTACCATTGTCGGTGGAAAGTGGACTACATACCGTGAAATGGCGCAACAGTCAGTGGATATGGCTATCAAAAGCGCCGGTTTAGAGCCAAAACAGGAGTGTTGCACTCATCGACTACCGCTCATGGGCTCTCAAGGATACTCCCACCAAACTACTCCACAAAAACTATTACAAATTTTCAAGGTCAGTCCTAGGATAGCGTACCATCTAGCAAGTTCGTATGGAGAGAATAGCAGAAGCTTGCTGACAGAAACATCGAGAGCCTTACGTGTGATACTGCATCCCAACCATCCCTTCATCGAAGCTGAGGTAGTCTACGCTTGTAAGAATGAATATGCCCATACACTGGTCGATGTGATTGCGCGGCGTATGCGCCTAGCATTTCTTAATACAGTTGCTGCATTCCAAGTATTGCCCAAAGTGTCTTGCATTATGGCTCAGACACTGAATTGGTCTAATAGTGAGTGGAAGAGACAATTGAAGGATGCTTCCCACTTTTTAAAACTTCAAATGGGTCTGGATGCAACCGTGCAATACCCCCGAAGAACTTGCAAGAAAAACAAATGCAATGCAGATACCACTAAAAATCTACAATGAAAGCGTTTAAATGGTTGTAAATATTCATTGGTTTTAACGTGTTTCAGGCGGTCGCGAATTGAAGGGCTGTAGCGGCTCCTGAAAAAAGTGCGTTCAATGTGATATATGTAGGCGTTGAGACTACTTTTCTTAGGGTTAACTCATAGGATATAACGTGGTAACAAGAAGAGAAAGTTTGGATTTATAAAGATTCGTATCGACTGCTTGACATTTGTTTAAATATCTCAGACAGCAAACTATGTCAGGCGACATTATAAAATTAACTACAGAGATTTTCTTACATACGATTGGCTTTTTATTATTCAAATTCCAATGTTGGAGACAAGCAGCAGCCAACTAAAAGACCTTCAAACTGAGAAGAACTAAATCAGGAGCAAGATATATATTGATTTCTAGCGGCGAAATGTTTTCAAGCCTGTATTCGGAAATGTTATATCAGCTGCCAAGAAGTCTGAGTTGGCGGACATTGAACGTTGCGAAAACTCTGCTACCTATCGAAATTCCGCTGATCCCGGTGCCAGCAACACGTCGTCTAAGCTTGTGCAACAGACTACCGACACGAGAAGAGCACATTAAAGCCTTCAAGGAGAACAAATACGATGTGTTGGTGATTGGTGGTGGTGCCAATGGCGCTGGTTGTGCAGTGGATGCAGCGACGCGGGGACTAAAAACGGCGCTGGTTGAGGCGAACGACTTTGCTAGTGGCACCTCTTCCAAGTCAACGAAGCTGATTCACGGGGGTACACGCATTTTGCAGCTTACTGTTGAAAAGTTCGACATCTGGCAGCTGAAATTAGTGAAGGAGGCTTTGCGGGAGCGAGACTTGGTGTTGAAAAATGCGCCCCATCTGAACCGGATATTGCCCATCATGTTACCCATTTATAAGAAGTGGGAGGCTCCGTTCTATTGGATGAGCCTTAAGACCTATGATATGCTTTCCAGCGGCTCAGAGATGCGCTCCTCGCATTTTGTAACGCGTGAGGAAGTGCTCGCTGAGTTCCCGCTAATACGTGAGGAGGGTTTACGCGGTGGTATTGTCTACTATGCTGATCAGTTCGATGATGCACGCCTATGCATTTCGTTGATATTGTCTGCTGTGCAACATGGCGCAAACGTTGCCAATTACATGGAATTACTGGGCCTTCATACAGAGGGTGGAGTGATACGCTGTGCAAAGGTACGAGATATACTGTCTGGTGAAACACACACTATAAAAACAAATTGCGTAATCAATGCGACCGGAGTATTCGCGGACACAGTTCGTAAGATGGAAGATCACTTGGTTCCACCGCTCTCAACACCATGCAGCGGTACACATGTTGTACTTCCGGAATACTTCTGCTCTCGCAAATATGGCTTACTAAATCCAAATTGTGCCGATGGACACGCACTCTTTATGCTGCCGTGGATGGGTTACACACTAGCAGGCACAAGGGAGTGCCCTTGTGCTTTGACCCATCAGCCGCAGCCAACACAAAAGGAAGTGAATTTAATATTGAAGAGTGTAAGTGAACAACTTGCGGAAAATGTGTGCGTTGACGAGCGGCTTGTGCATTCGGCGTGGAAAGGTATACGACCGTTAGTCAGGGATCCGGCGACGAACGATGCGTCCACGCTTATACATTCACATCTCGTTGAAATAAGCGAGGGCAATTTGATTACCATTATCGGGGGCAAGTGGACATCTTATCGTGGTATGGCCGAGCATGCCATTGATGAGGCGATTAAGGCCGCCTGTCTTGAACCGACATTCGAGTGTTGTACTTGTCATTTGCCAATAGAGGGTGCACATGATTATACGCCCCGTTTGCCCTATGATCTAATACAGAACTTTGATGTGCCATTGGACGTGGGCCAGCATCTGGCAGAGTCATATGGAACTAATAGTTTTCGACTGTTACTCGAATCATCGCCTACGTCACGCAAACGTCTCCACCTGAATTTGCCTTACATCGAGGCTGAAATAATCTATGTCTGTAAGCACGAATACGCACGCACAGTGGTGGATGTGATTGCCCGTCGATTACGTATTGCATTTCTGGATACACAAGTGGCACTTGAGGTAGTTCCACGTGTGGCTTTCATTATGAATGACTACTACAAGTGGAATCAAAAGGCTCTCGAAAAGCAATTGCATTGGGCGCAGCAGTATCTGGAGCGTCAGATGGGTGTAAAGCTAAAACGCAGCATCGAAGATGTAATTAGCCGTAAGATAGAAGTGCAGCGTTGCGCCCCAGTCGGGTATATACGACGTCAGGAGGTTCCTAAACCAATATTTTACCACGAATCTCAGCCAATAGTGGGATCTTCGAAACCAAATACATCAGACATAAAGCAGCTGTCAACGCCAATAACACCTGAAGTGCCACCACTGGCAACGCCGACGAAATTGCCAACTGAGCCGGTTCTACCAATTACTCCAATATCGCCGGCATTACCGGGTTCACCAAACCTGCCTACCTCCACACCGGAATCGCCGATGCCACCTGCCTCGCCAGTTACACCGCCGAATACGGAGCCACAATAATCAAACTTAGTGGTCAGCTGAGACCATCGGGCATTCAATAAACCAAACCTTGTGGCTGACATTCAACATTTGAGTGAATCCAATATGAAATTAGTTAATCAAAATTATAGTTGAAAAAAAATCAAAGCAAAGACTTTCTCATGACTTTTTCGATGCAGATGGTCAAGATGTTCTTCGTTGTATCTTGTGTCAAAAAAGTCAAGTGATGAATTAAAATAAATTAAATAAGGAAATTCCTTTTGTTATAAACTCAGTTAAAAATAAAATTAAAAATAAGAACGGGTAAAATTAAGCGCCATTCGGTTCGCCGCGCTGCGGCAAATGCATTAAAAATGGTAAAATGGTGTTAGCAATTCTAACAGAGATGACTCAATTCTATCTGACTCCGAGTTGCGGCGGGTTCCTAATGATACCTCATGGCTACATGACAATTGTACATCAACTACGACAACAACAACAACATCAAATGTCTCCAAGTATATAGTGACGCATTCAAGCGCCTTACCTGAAATGTGCTCGTTCGTTGATTTGCAGAGTCATTTTTTGAATGGCGCTGCCTCGGTGCCAGCTGTTTCTTTTAGCACGGTTCCGATTTGTACCACAACTGCGACTCCTTGTGCTCAGGTGTGTTGGCAGACGGCTGCGTCAAAAAGACCACCCAGTCCACTTTCCCGTCATGGTAGGGTAAAGAATGGGAAAAAGAGGTCAGCCCAAACCGTGGAATCTTCTATTTCTCTGGAAAGTCCTGGTACATCATCAAATCGCTTTGCTATGCTATCTGACGCTGGGAATGAGGATGAGACCACTGAAACACTTGCCGAAGCCGAGAAAATGGTCCTTGACGCTGATGCTCTGCTTGAGGGAATTGATACTGAAACCACTCGCAGGACTAGAAAACCACCCCCTATCAACATTAATAATGTGAGCAATGCTCATCTTTTTAAACTGGAGCTGGCTCTGGTCTCCGGACCAAACAGTTTTTCACTTAAAGTTATGAGAAATGATACTGTAAGGGTCTATACTTAGGATTCTGATTCGTATCGTATTCTGGTTCGTTACCTAAAAGAGCGTAACATTAAACACTACACATACCAGATTAAGGAGGACAATGCTTTCAGGGTAGTTGTTCGCAACCTGTCTAGCACCACCCCCCACAATATTATCAAGGAAGCCTTTTATACCAAAGGCCACAATGTCACCGGTGTGTTTAATCCCAACCCCCGCAAGTTAATCACCAAGGTTAATGGAGCAGACACAGAAAAGATGGTACCAAACAACTTCTTCTTCATCAACCTTGCCAAAGCGCCTAACAATAAGGAGGCTCTGAAAATTCAGCATATAGGCAGGCAACGTGTCCTGGTGGATGGTCATATGCAGACACACTACGTGCTGGTTTGCATATAACTAATACTCCGAAGAGATCTTGCAATGTTAACAACAGAGCTGTGCATCTACAGTATTAGCAAGTTAGAGGCTGCAATAACAGCCCTCACAGCTAAAGTTGACACAATTACATTAATGTTTAATGAACTAAAGGAGAGTAATCAGTTCCTCAAACAATTATGCCTCAATTTCGTGAATACCCGTAAATGATGACCCGTTCACTTAGTCTTGGATTGTGGAATGCTCATGGAATTTCTGGGCATGTTGAGGAGCTTAAGCATTCCTAACCGACCATAACATTGATGTGTTGCTCATCACTGAGACATGGCTGCAAACTGGAGTCCAGATCTTTATACCTGGCTACAACATTCACAAGGCTGACCATCCCAGCAACAGGCATAGAGGAGGAGCGGCTGTGCTTATTAAGCAAGAAATCTGCTATTCTTTACAAGAGCCAGTGAGAACAGCGAAGGCGATGGCCACCATCCAGATTTCAACCAGTAGGGGCGAGTTAATATTCTCTGCATTATATCTACCTCCGCATCTTAATTGGTCATCTGTAGACTTCGAAGATCTTTTAAACAATCTTGGAAGAATGTTTCTCATAGTGGAGACTTTAACGCCAAAAGCAGATTCTGGGGTAACTTTAGAGCGTATACAAGGGGTAGCTGCTTACAGGAAGTTGTGCAAAACTCAACAGCTCAAATCCTGACAACTGGTCAAGCGACCCATTTCCCGTACGCCCAAAGGCACACACCCAGCGCCATTGATTTCTTCATTTATAATGGGCTGCATTCGGACGAGTTGTTTATCAGGACTGAGTATCAACTCTCCTCTAATCATCTCCCCCTTGTGGTTAATTTTGATTCCACTCCGAAGATCAAAACAATAAAAGGACGACTGCTGCCACCTGGAACTGACTTAGCTGCATTTCGCCGAGATGTGGATGAATCTCTAAATTTAAACTTGGAAATCCTGATTCCCGAAGACATTGAAGACGCGCAGAATATGGTG
Organism: Cacoxenus indagator; assembly: GCA_035041755.1. Lineage (NCBI taxonomy): Eukaryota > Metazoa > Arthropoda > Insecta > Diptera > Drosophilidae > Cacoxenus > Cacoxenus indagator. The sequence goes on along the minus strand of JAWNKX010001151.1, from coordinate 185,526 downwards.
GTTAACTTTATTCTCGAAGGATTTAAGGCTAAGGAGTACGTTTTGGCAGCGTATCTTGACATAAAGCAGGCTTTCGACCGAGTTTGGCATGACGGGCTGCTCAGTAAGCTCAAGAATCTCTTGCCGCCTCAACTATGGTTAATCGTGCGCAGCTACCTTGAGAATAGGACCTTCTCAGTGGTACTGGATGGTGTGGAATCTAGCATCAAGGCGATTTGGGCAGGTGTCCCCCAGGGTATCGTTTTGGGGCCTACCCTCTATACCCTGTTCATGCACGACATGCCCACTGGGTCAGAAATACCACTGAAGGATCCTCTGGACCTGATCATTGCCACGTTTGCAGACGATACGGCCATCCTCGTCAAAAACAAGTGCATTTACGAAGCCACGGACTCACTGCAGCAATACCTGCATATTTTTGAAAACTGGACACGACGTTGGAACATTTGCATTAACAAAAACAAATGTGCCAATGTGACGTAAGCCTTACGCCCGGATTTCTGTCCGGGAGTTTTCATTGGAAACCAGCTTCTGGAACACCATTCAGGTTAAAAATACCTGGGTGTGTATTTGGATAGGCGGCTAACTTTCAAGGCGCATATTTCAAGTATCACGAAATCCTTAAGACAGAGGATTGGTTAATTGCATTGGCTTTTAACTATCAGGAATAAATTGTCCTTGGGAAATAAGGTGAACATTTACAAAACCATAATTGCTCCTGCTTGGCGATACGGTTTGCAGGTGTATGGCATAGCAGCGAGGTCAAACATCACGAAGGTGAGAGTACTGCAGGCCAAGACATTGCGAATGCTTGCTGGTGCCCCTTGGTTCATGCGAACGGCGGACCTTGAAAACGAGTTAAAAATACCGAAAATTGGCGATGTGATAAATCGTCAGGCCAAAAAATATATAGAGAGGTTAAAAAATCATGCAAATAAAATAAATAAAAGGCGCCTTCTAAAACGACGCAGAATTGGAGGAGTTAGGGTGGCGAGACGGCTGACGCACCCTGCCGATCTCCCTATTAGATCCTTATAATATTATTATTAAATCATTTCCCCACTTATTATTTAAGTTGGTTTTGTTAATAATTGTATATACAATTTAATTTAAGTTGTTCTAATAATAGCAGAAAAATTAAATATAAAGGAAAAAAGAAAAAAAAAAAAGATGGTCAAGCAAATTCTCTGACGCTCAATGCCCAATTTAAGGCGTACTTAAGAGGAAAATGGAAAAAAGTTCAGTTGGGTAGAAAAATCAATGACATTGTGCCTTAACGCCAACAGGCAACCCTCACCACCAAGCCGTATTAGTTTTCAGCACACATTGTCGAATATGCACACCAACCGGTGGCACGTATTCTTCCTCATTAACGACGGCAGAGCCAGAAACAACGGCACAGAAGCTATAAAGTGTCGACTTTGCTTTTCTCCAATTTCTATTTATTTATTTATTAATTTTGGAAAATTTCTTCGTGGGTTGCTTGTTGTCATTGCCTCTAAAACGTTGTCTGGCAATTACGCATGAAATGATTTTTTTTATTGTTATTAGTGTTTTACTGTCTCCATATTATAGAGACACATTGAATAATATTCGGGAAAGCTGATAAACATTCAATTTGTGGTTAGTTTAAATATAATAAAGGTAATTTTTATTTTTGTATATGAGCTTCGAAGTTGATGTGGGGTGCAAATATTAAGTATCTGAAGACGGAGACCTTAAAAATCATCCATAGGGCTCATATAGGAACGCGGCAACTTAAAACACTGTTTTTCTTAATAATAAACAGATTAAAAGACTCTATTGCTTCACTATACAACGCCATCATATCTTACGCTTCAAGAGGTGGAGTTCCATTATTAACTGCTTAGTCTCTATGCAACCGGTATCATAGCATGTAGCTTCCTATTCAAATAAATTAGAACGTATTCCTGTAGAAGATAATCTCATTAGAATAAATTTCTGATCTACATACAGGCCTTCATTGCTGTTGACATAACCAGATATGCACTGCTATAAGCGATCCAAACGAACTAATTTTCATTTTTAATTATTGTTATTACACATCAAATTCTTGACATAAACCCGCCCAAAATAAATAAACAGGGTCAATAATAACACAATCAATTATTTCAAAAGGAAAAGACTACGAACACATATTTATTATGTTGCTTTTTTCCTTTTTGCAATTGCAACGGTCAAGCGTCAGTAATGAATGTGTTAAAGCCAATGTAAAAAAGCTTGACACCATTCTGACAATTTAAATCCAATCAGAAGGCCAGGAATCAAGTCGACTCGAGTCAGCTGAAAATTACTGTACTTAACCCATTAAGCTTGAAATTTTAATTACGATTGGGTGAGCGCGCAGGGCTGTATGCAATATTTTGACCGCGGCACGAGCTTGAAACAAACGAAAAAAATAGCAATGGAAAAATGGCGGGCGAGCGCCGCTAATTACAAAGGCGTCGACGCTGTTTAGTTGGTAATAATTTCGAGCTTTGTTCGTGGCGTGTGAAAGTCGAACAGATGAGGAACGTCGATTGTAATTGTGGCGCGCCCGGAAGGTGTGGATTTGACTTGAGTTGGTGTGGTTGTGTAGAGAGAAGCTTTATCAGTGGCTCACGCAGAAAGGTGCGGGAACCAACTTTATTGTTATTATTATTGTTGTTGTTATTACGAGTATTGTCGCAGGTGTCACATACTTTATGACGTGTCACTTTTGGCCTCATCATTATTAAAGTGTACAGCGCCAAAATTGACAACGAACTGGCGGTCCGGCAGTCAGTCAAACGGTCAAATAGGCCGCAAAAGGCAAAACAAAGCAAGTGGACAAAAGTCGTCTCCCGAAATTGGTTTGTAATATTTCCGCTCTACTCCACCCAACACTGCTGCCGTCATTGTTGCTACGCACGCTAATGAGTTTGTTTAAGTAATTTTATTTGTTAATTTCAGCATTTGTTGATTTTATTATTGTTTTCACTCCATTCAAATGTCTGTCGTTTTGGAGGTATGGTGTGTCTTCGAAGCTTTTGAGGTAATTCTTTATTGTGCGCTAACTTTCTGCTTCTTCGTAAGTTTTTGCTTTTGCTTTTCTTTAAAAATAGGAAATTTTTTTATATGTCAAAAAGTATTCAACGATTATTTAACTCAAAAACTGTTGCTGTATGAGTGGCTTAAGCAGATTTACCCTAATGCGCAAACAATTTGATTGAAAGCAAATACAATCTAGGTTGAAAAATAATAAGGCAGAAAAACCTTGATTCTCCAAGAGTGAGAAAAACGGTGTGGGCTTAGTAGGTGATATCGGTTGCCAAAAACTTAATTATACGCTCATCACAATTTTAATTTCGAGTTGATCAAGAATATCGTATGTATATTGACCCTATAGTGTCCTCGAAGATTCATTCACAGTGTGACGAGTATACAAAGCCCTTATCATTTCCCATTTCCTGTTTACTTAATCATTATCATTAACCGTGCTACTTACCAGCGCATATAAACGCTAAGAAACTCCACAAATGTAGAGAACCATTAGATACTCTTTCGGGTATTTTCTTGAGATCTTCAAAATGCAAAATTATTTCCCCTAAGAGGCTACGCAAATAATTTTTGAAATAATTAAATAACAACTCAGTTCTTAAGGCATTTAGTTTTTCGAACTTAATGTTCGAAACATAATAAAATATATCTCTCACATACCTGGAGACATTTATTTGAAACCTTTAATTATTGTTATACTTAGAGGACTTCCTAAACTTTTGATCTTTAACAGCACGTCTTAACGCCCAAATAAGACAAATTAGAGCAAATCGACATCGAAAGCTCCAGCCCTCCATTGAGCTTCTCAGCCCCCCAAATAAATCATGACCCGCCTGACTGCACAATAGAAACTCTTAATGCCGTTGCTAAACGACAACGACGGCGACGTCGAAGATAACAATAAATTTTAAAAATTTTTTACGCCCAACGTATTTTAGAATAAACAGTGAAAAGGACAACAAACCATGGACTTATTTGCATCATTTTAATTTCCCTATTCGAGGGAAAGAGAAAACCTACGATTTTGTACGCTCGCCTGCATTTCCTGCCACTTTGCACGACATTCAAAGTAATTTTGCCTTGCCAATGCGAAAAGCAGGAACAAAAAGTCGTGTCGCGTCGAAAAAAGGGGAGCTCAGTCGGTGACGACGACCGTGTGGGTGGGCCATAATAAATGAAAAGTGGAAAACTTTTGCTTATTGTCAACGGCGTTTGAATAAAAACCAACGCGAACTCGGCTTGACTCAAGTGAGAAGAGTTGTTGGGAAGGGGTTACAAGAGATTTTTGCCAACGTCGATAACAATAAGTTAAGAGCGACGACGTAGAGCTGCAAAAAGAGTTAAAACAAAAAACAAAACAAAAAATAACTGTGAAAAAATACGCTTGTAGCTTGTAAGTTTATAAATGTTATAATATGCAATGACAACGGCGACAATCGGTCCACTCAGTGCAAAGTCCTGACGTCCTCCGTTGACCCCAGAGTTTCACCTGGACACAGAAAAAAGGAGCAACGACAAACAAAAAACCTTCTGCGTTGTGACTGAAACAAAAGCCGAGCCTCAAAAAAATGGCATTCAACGAAAAAAGTTTAGCCGGCAATTTTTATTTAGACGCCTTTACGCCCGTGGTCATTGTGGGGCGGGTGTTACTGTCAGAACAGCAGAACGCGTGAACTGCCCCACTGAGCCTCGGATACAATTGTTTCTCACATAGGTGGACAGAAACAATTTGTCGCTTTCGAAGCTGTTTTCCCGTTGTTGTTGTCGCGTCTGAATTTGGTTTCGGCTTTCAACGAAGTGTATTAGTGGCACGTCCTGTTTTTTTTGTACTCACTCTTTGGAAATCAAATGTAGCCAAATTAATATGTTGCATTGCTGATAAAATAAAGTGAGCCCTTGACGTGATGGCTTAAGTCCGAAGAATTAGCAGAATCTACAGCTGTTCGAAGTTTAGTTTATCTACTTAATTTTTATTTCTTCCTATAGGTACTTGCAAACCTATAGGTATAACCTATGAAAATTACTGTGTTAAACTCTAAGACTATATTTATGTAACTATAACTAAAATTAATCCCGTTTACCAATTTGTATAAACGTTCAAAGTAACAACCAAGAAGTACTAAATCCAATTAAACTAATCCGTGTAGCTCTTGGAATGCTTTTGAGGAGCATCCCTTCAGAAGTACGTCTCTCAGTTACCCGCAATTACCAGATGATCTCTCTCTAAAAATTCGTCACTGTAACACAGTTTCCCAACCGTTACAGCTAAGACACCAAAATCATTGTAGGACCGCTAAAAACACACACAGTTTGGCTAGTAAATAACGCAATTCTATCAGAAATAAAATTAAAATAAAAATAAAAATGTAATAGATTTTCAATGTGAAACTCCTAAAACTTTTTACTTCAGCTGATTATTTTATATATAAGTCACTAGTTATTCTTAACTCCAAACAATCCACAATTGTGGATACATCTATATAGAGAAGTCATTTATGTCTACAATATTTGAGTGTCTGGATTTGCTATTCAAACAGAATCAAAAAAGTGACTAAACCACCTATAACTGCATTCTAACCCCACCTAATTAAGTCAAAAAATTAAAGTAAAGCATGAGCGCATTTACTCATTAGGGCACTAAGAGATGTACACATAGTTGGCGGTATAGCCTTGTTGGTAACGGCAAAGCAGCTTAACTACTTGGAATAATTAAGATTGCCCAAGTCCTAAGCCACTGTTGTTAGGCAACTAGTGGAGGCGGTGTTAATTAGTAGCAGTAAAATTGTGGAGAATGCCTGTACCGTGTAGGCGATATTGACATTATCTTCAAAAGAGCTATCCACGTGTAATATAGACAGCATCTCCAATAGGTACAGGAGAAAGCGGCAAAAATTGGCAGAGTGCTTAGTCGCTTTATGCTCAACACCAAAGGCTCAAAGGCTCAAGGACTCAGAGTGCTGATAATCAACGTCACGAAGTCATGTTATACGGCGCACCCATCTAAGCCCAGGCTTTCATATAGAAGAACTCCAGGCGTGACCTCAAAACTACGTATACGCTCAGGGCTATACGAATATGTAATGTTTTCCGTCCTATTTCCGACAAAGCGGCGATGGTCATTGCGGGCGTATTGTCCATTTGCAAGCTGGCGAAGGAGGCGGCCGATATTTATAATGAGCTGCGCTCGGGCTCGCACTACCCAATAGATCGGAAGGTGATGAACGAACGGGCAAGATCACGTAAATGGGAAAACTCAGTAAAAGGACTGTGAATATACTGGCTAATTCCCAACCTAAGCTTATGAATGGGTAAGAAGCACGGAAGTGTCAATTTCTACTTAACACAGCTCCTAAGTGGTCATGGCTGCTTCAGGAACTAGGTCCACGGTTTCACCATGCTCTTCATCCGAGTGCACATGGTACCTAGGGGACATCTCGGAGGACACTGAAAATGTCCTTCAACACTGCAGAAGGGTTAGCGGTAGGCGCAAACTTCTAGAGGCTGAACTTGGTGGACCGTGGTTAGTGTAAGACGTCTGTCACTTATTAACGTTTATCGACAAAATATTGTGACAAAGGTCTACGTTTTTAATTTGGATAAATAGAAAGGTCAAGCACGGATGGATTTGTTGTATTCAAGACCACCTATTCAAAATCTGTTATTTATAGCTATTGTCATGTTTTGTTCCTGTCCACTGACCTTCTATCAGAGCACAAACACACATTCTCGTTGACCAACCAATAAAATAGACATTAAACTATTTAAATATAAACAAACTCTGAATTGATGATAGCAACACGCCAACTTGGCATAGCTTGACACACCTGGAATTGTAGGCGGGCACAATTGTTGAAGCGTGCGAACAGAACCGGCGCTAATTTGTAGCAATTAGTCTAGGGCGAAGGAGAGAAGCTATTAGTGAGACGACTAGGACAACAGACAAAAGGACGACACTTCATTATAATAGCGATAAAGTGTGTAAGCATTTGTAGCACACGCCAAAGCGAATGAGACATGCAACAAATGCAGAGAGAATGGGTTGTGGGTGTGACGTTTCAAGAAGAAATTGTTGGAAAGGACGTCAACAAAGAAAAAAATTCTCGTCGGGCAATTAAAATGGTGACTGTTCTCACGTAGCGCGTGACAAAACATCAATTAAATATTTTGCTGGCATTTATAGCAGGGATGGGTGGAAAGGGGTTGCTCCATTTATTTATGTGGCTTTCTTATATTTTATTGCTTTTCGTTTGGTGTTGTCGTACACTATTTGTGTCATGCAACAATGTAATTGCCACTGTCGTTGTCATTTCCGCTGGACACACGTACAACTAAATATAAACACAAAACAACAGTATAACAACAACAAAAATAACAAAAAAACAATGCCAACGGGACACAACAAACACGTCAAGTGTAAAAAAACGACATCACCCCCAAGCGGTTGGAATGGGAGTGAGACGTCAAATATGTTGTGGCATTGGCAGGAAGCACGCTAAATAGTGAAGAGAATGTTGGTAAAGGCGCTAAAGAACTAAGACGAAGTAGCTGTATAGCATGTAGATAAAGAGAAAGAAAAGAAATGAAACGAACACCGTACACCGCACACCGCACAACGAATGGAACAACCGAAGCTCTGAAGCGAAGAACCGGAAGGAAGTAACTTGTAAGTTGGCTTTTGCAATTTGTGTGCGGTATTCATGGTGGGAGCGTTGTTAGTGGGCGTATGCACAACGGTAGGTAACAAGAGGTAAGGATTGTCAGGGCTTACATGTTAAGTTGAAAATAATAGGACAGGGCAACAACACCGTCATAGTAGCGGCAAGTAAAGGCAGCAAGCAAGCAGTGGACGTTAATGCAAGACGACAGCGTAGCAGGACATGCGCAACGCAATACCCACGGCAAGCCCAATTCCAATTCCAGCTGCAATTCCAAACTCAATCCAACCATAGCAATCCTAGTTGAATGACTACGTTTTGCTTAGCTGGCATTTTAACTTGAAATTATAACTCAATCGTTGTCGTTAAAGTCACCGGTCCTTTGCTTTAGCATGGCATTCGCTGCGACAGTCGTCAATGTCCTCGTCTTGTGCTGCGCGGGTACGTTGCGCGCCTTTAATTGTCGCAATTAATGTGCGTCGCTGCCCATTTGCGGCCACCGTTATTTGTCGCAATCGTTGTTCCCAGTATGCTGTTAGGTGTCTACCACTGCCCCTTTGGTTTCACGAAAGCCCCGTCACGTTCTTGGTAGGTGGTGACTTGTGTCTGCGCTGGGCTTCTTTTTGCCGCATCGCACTTGCGGTTTGCCACGTTGGCACACTTTGTCGAGCCAAGCCATCCCCTTCTTCTATTCTGGTTTGATGTAAGTCGAGCAGGTCGAGCTAATACTTTTTGTCCTTGTTGCCCAGTTTATGTGTTGTGTGGTCTTGCACTTTAGCAGTCCTTGTTTTGTGCTGTATTTAAGTTGTTGTCCTAGCATTTATATAATTAAATCGGTTTCATTCGATTTGTTCTGCTGTACTGCTGTGCTGCTGCTTGTGGTTTATTGAAGTGGGCGATTTGGTTTGGATGTGGCTTTCCTGCTACAAACTTGTGAGTGTAAGATTTTAAAAATATTTATCAATACGAGACCTCAGTAGTACTCATAAGTAGTATGGGGATCTCTCTTCAATTATTCATGCAGTTGGGCAATCCAAAATGGTAGGGGCTGCCTGTATAACCTTGACCCCGCATGAATCTTTTCTAATGAGTTAGACTTTCCATAGCTCAACAGAACTTTAGTATTATCGTTCATGCCGAATATAGTTGTCGATGGGGATTGAATAGCGGATCTTTAACGTAGTAAACCGTGACCCACAGCAACCTTCTAATTGTACCAGTTGCTTAGAAGCTTCATGGTCGATGGTTTGCTCATTGAGTTGATCACATAAAATTGTACTTCATTAATTTGTTTACGACTTGGATTCCGACTGTTCCAAAGAATACCTCATGATGGCTGCTTGCCAATTCAAGGAGTTCATCTAGTGGAAGCGTCCAGTGGTTTTTAAGAGGGGGGCAGAACTATTAGTATCACTATGCATCTGATGAGCATTGTACCGATTTGAGCTAAACAAATGGTTAAATAGATTACCCTTGCGTCTTTTTTAATCTAAGCTATGCTTCTACCTACTTTGGAGTTCTGTTGGGTAACACATTAAGATACCTTCATTACTCATTGCTTATTGCTTTTCTTCTGTACTGAATAAATTTTAGTACACTCTTAAATACACATTTTGCCTCAAAAACCACTGATACAATTCGAACTTCAAATGACCACAGCGACAAATCAATTCCTCTCAATTCCCTTGCCGGCCATTAAAGAGCCCTCAACGTATTCCCATTCACAGTGTTGGCGCAACTTTTGCTGTCGATAATTTCACTGAGCAATGGGGCTTTATCACCTTAATAAGAGCAACACATTCGTACATTGCGTGCTTCGTTTTCAGCAGTTTAGGCTACAATTGGCGAACACGCTGCCTACCCCACCAATGCTGCCTTTTAGTTTGCTCCTCGGTCAGGTTCTCTGCCACTCTGCGATGCCCGATGCATTTACTCGTATATTAATATGCCAATTTAGAAATGTTTAAATTATACTCTTTGGGAATTGTAATTTCAGTTTGTTGCAAAACTATAATTTTTTGTTAATTCCTGCTTGCATTCTATTGCGCTCGTTAACGGCTACAATTTAGCGAACTATCGCTGGCCAAGGCCTAAAGCCGCAACTTTTTTTTTATTTCAATCACTTATAATCACTTACAGTAAAAGCATTCAAATTAATTAACTCAAAAGCTGATAAAGTTGAACAATTTGCCGGCGCATTGTTTTAATTTGCATATCCTGCTCATCGTTATCGTTTGAAGATAATAATGGCGATGATATCCTTACAAAGTTCGTTTCCGGTCTGCTAAACTCGTTTATTGAGTGTTCTCCAACTTGGCCTAATAGCAAGAAGTTGCGCTGGTTTGTGTCTTGTGTGACTTTTGAAAGCAATTATCCTTTAAGGAATTATTCGACTTAATTGATTTTCGTGTCGACTTCGGTCTGCTACTGTTGATTTTCGGCCCGCATTCAGGGTTCTCGCCTTGAAGCTATTTCAGTTTTAAAAGGCTATTTTAATAAGTGCATTCGAGTTGCCTTTTCTGCTCTCTTCCCTTCTTTTCTATTATTTTTTTCCATTTTGTTTGTTGGTACTAGCCCCATCATCATTATACGTGCTGTAGAGCTTCTACAATAGGCTCCTACCATGTCTTTTCGACAGACTACGCCAAGAACGTGCGAACATTTCCTTCACTGAGCTTTTTCTTTTTTAAATTTTTATTTTTAGCTTCCGCCTTCACACTTTAAGTCTTTTCTTTAGCTTTGGGAAACTTTCACAACTGAATTCGGATAACGAATTGTTCTTGCTCTTCTTTTCGGGTTTTTCACACTTGCGAAAACAATTTAAGTAAATTTTCATCACAACTCTGGTCAGACAGTCTGACTTTAAGCTATGCCTTGAGCGGGTCAAGGGTTGCGCCAACGCTTTCTGTTAGCTCGGGTCAAAGCGGAAGCTCAACCGGAAATGATGGGTCGTTGTCGGCGTCGTCGCCTTTAAATGGCCGCAAGGATGTGTTGTATGCGATATATTGTTATATTGTTGTTCTGATTTTTCCTTTTTTAGCGCTTGTTGTTTGCTTCGTAGGTGTTTTAACTGAATTATAATTTTAGCGAATTCCGTTTATTTAATTGTCTGGAAATATTTTCGTAGGCATTCCGAGCAGCCGAAGCCTTTTTGGGTTGCATTTAATGTTTACCCTTTTGCTTGATTAATTTTTAAATGCGATGATGAAAGCCCAAAATACAGAATGGATTACGATATAGAATGAGTTCAAGTAAAGATAAAGAAATAAAAAATCTGAATGCCGTAAGTTAGCAAATTAAGTTTTTTGCGCTCCAATGGAAAGAACTGGTAAACTTTTCAATATTTCATTTTAAAGGTTCAAATGAATTTGGTATGGACTGGTATCGCGCCAGCGATTATACAATGGAATGAAGAACACACCATAAGTTCGCAACATAAAAGGAACGGCATTTAATTGAAATATCTATGGTTGCAAAGTTAACAAAGAACTTAAGTAAAAATGTACCTGATCTATATATGGTTAATGTGTTAATAATAGCACAATGGAATGGGCCAAACAAAAAGCTGCAACGGTTTAGATACCACTAAAGGTGCAATGGAAGGAATACCATGGAATGCTTAAAGAGGTTCAAAATAATCAGATATTATATACCAGCAATGAACCAATGTGAGTATGCATAACAGAATGCAATGGAATGCTTATTAAGTCCACTTGATTGGAAGTCTAATAAAAACGGTACTTAATCTACAATAACTAAACGATGGTCGCTGTTCTAAGAGTTGACCATTGCAAGGAAGTGCAAAAGTGTGTAACTCAAAAAGAAAATAATTTAATTAGGAGGCAGAGTACATATGAAAAATGATTATTTTTGATGAAATTGAATGATTAATAGTAATCAAAGTGATAAGCTATTGCTGTGAAAATGAATATATGGAATGCCGCATAGAAGTATACCGATGTAGGAATGCATGGAATTGTTCATATAGCTTGTGTTACTTAGAACCATCGGACTGTTGGCAATTGTTATGTGAAAAATCCTACCAAATATGTAATGGGAACTTTAAGATATTTAAAGTTATCAGTCTTAGTGGCGAAGCTATAAGTAAAGAAATGGGTGGAGCCAGAAAAGTATGCAACGAAAGGTGCAAGCAGTCCAAATCAACAAGCTTTTGCCTTTGCGCTAAAAATTAGCCCCTAGTTAAGATGTGCATAATAAGGAATAAAACTGCTATCCAATTAAGGTTTCCAAGTCTGCTAAAAGTAAGCATTGCACCCAAAAGTATGCATGCTCAAACTTATATTTTTTATTGTAATTTTACCCTATTATATTATATTCCTCGGATGATATCTTGCCCTCCATAATAGCGCCATCAGATGTAATATACGAAACTGCTACAATTTACATACATCTAAGCAACCCGCCGAAAAATATGCCACAGTAACCCAACGCCAGCATAAATTTAATTCAACCTGACTAACTGCTTCTTACCTTTCCAAAGCCAACATCTTCAACAAATAAAACGCCTACAAGTTGATTGCGAAAATTTCCCGCTTGACTAAATTCAGAAATCCAACTGAAGGCGTTAAGCTTTGCATATTTTGCAGTTGATGGGCCTCACGAAGATTGCCAAATAAAGCCGCCAACGGCAAAATCATCATCATCAAAAGTTGAGCAGCACAAAAGGCGGTTCCCATCTCCACCAACCGCTCACAGCTCACAGCCCAACTCAAAGCCACAACTGCGAGCGCATATTTTGCATATCAGACAGCATTTCCACAGCCACATATCGAGCGAGCGTCGTCTTTATTCATGGCACTTCTTATGTGCCCGCCCCTTTATTTTCTTTTCCTTTTCAGACCCAAAATTATGCGCTCATATGGCAAGGCTGATGAATTTTTCTGGCATGCAGCCAAAGAACTGAAACACGCGTGCAGCCATCATCGGGCTGGGGTTGAGTTAGAAGTGGTTCCGTGGGTGGAGCTGGTTTTAAGTCAAGTCTTTTCGGTTTATTTTCGGTGGGCGTTAGTTCGGTATGATAGCAATAACAATAACCTTCATGTAAGCAGTGTGGCTCCATCTGTCTCTCTGTCTGACTTCGCTATGACTTTTTATGTATGTCTTTTATCTGTGGTCTGGTGTGGTCTGATGCGGTCTGATGTGCTATGCGCTTTTACTCGATTATGTGCTCTCAAGTGGCGGTAAACGTTTACTACTTCATTCGGATTGTTTTTTCTCCCTTGTGGTGTCACGTCTTGCCATTCTCTGCCTATCCCCTTGTTTTGTGCGCTGAGCGTGTGTGTTCAGGGACTCGTCAGATTTTCCATAGTTGATTTCGTTAATAGAAAATTTAATTGCTTTTATTGATATTGCATTTTTTCGTGTTATTGTTGTTATTATGTTGAAAGGGATTATTATGTTTTCATGTAGTATGCTGAGGCAAACAATATGAACTGTGAGATAATTTTACGACTTTAATTGGATTTCGTTGTTCTGAGAGATTTAAGAGTTGAATTTGTGTTGACTGGTACAGATTTGAATTCTGTATATGTAATGGAATAGCTTTAATTGTGAACTACAGTTCTATACCCTAAATGGACCCTTGATTTTATTTCAACTCTAGTTTCCTTCAATTTCCCTTAAAGAATTTCATATTCCGAAATATATTCTTAGTTATAAAAAAGTGAAGTCATGATTAGAAAATGCTACTTCCTTTATTTTAACCCATCCATAAGTTCCATATAAATTTACGCAATTTGGAGCATTTAATATTACAGTTCTTATATGTAACTCTTTCAGTTTTTCGTATATAATTATATTGCTTTTCTTGCTGTGGTAAATAATTGTTGTAAAGTAGTACGTCCGGAATGCAGTAACCTAATGATCTCATTGGTCAAGGAACAGATAGTTAGGTTCAGCCCCAGATACTCATCATGTTAACCCTATTTAATTCAAACGGTTAAACAACGCGCCCACTCGGTGCAGGTGGGAGTAGCATATGGGAGGGTTGACGAAGGGATCTAACTAACGGAATGAAAACGTATATCCATATATTTGTTATTTTGAGTGAATACGTCTTAGTTTTTCAGTTGTATGGGGGTGCATGTTTAAAAAACTAAGTGAGTGAGTGGTGCGATAGAGTTTGGTGTTGTAGCTACATATCTATTACCCACATCCAAAATTTAATTACACCACTCGATAGCTAAAGGATCAAAGAATTTTGTTCGCTTTATTGCGAACTTGTCGCATAGCGGGGGGTGGAAGGGGAAGCACAGCCGTTTTGGTTTTCTTTGTTCAATAAATTTTAATGTGAAAATTGCTGTTGTTATTGTTATTCTTTTCTGCGTCACTGCCCTCGTTGTTGTTGTTTTCTATGCTGCATGCCATTGTTGTTGTTTATTGTTTCGTAACATTGAGAAATACCGCGCGTGACATATGTAAATAAATATATATGTAATACAGCTACACACCCCCTTAGTAGCCATGTCAACTAACTAAAGTTCTTTAAAATTATATAAAATAGTCGAATTGTTAGCTAATAAGATAATCAATCCTGCTACGTAATTTACATATACCACTGTGTTAAAATAAAGAACTGCTACTACTATAAATACACATTGTTTATCATATCTGTATGAGTTTTTGCACACTTGACCTTTTATAGAAAGACAGTCAATAATAAAAATAAAAGACGTCAAGTCACAGTAATCATTGGATCATTCACCTAGACATCTAGCAAGATCCAGGGGTTGAAGCATTTTTCGGTTGTTGAAGGGTTACTGGACACTTCTAATCTTGAGGTATTCGTAATTGCTGAAACTAGTAATCTTAATGATTGACAAGCCTGGGTTACAAACCTGAATACTAGCTAAAATTCCATCGTTCCTTTGGTTATTGATTGTTATCTGTAAAATTTTTTAACAATTACTGCCTCGATTATTGCGACTGTCTTGAATTCTATATACGAATTCTGACCTAACTGAAAATACATTCAAATGTGCCCAGAAGTATGCAACGAAAACAACATTTATTTTAACATCCCACTACTACTTTTAAATAGCTTACTGTCATATAAATATATTAAAAATGGACCCGCAAGTCTTTGATATACATGAAGTTTTAATGAATTTCATTTAAAGTTTTTATGAAGTCTTAAGTTACTCCAAATACCAAATGCTTATGAAGGAAAACTTTCACTTCAACTAACTACAAGTTGAAAATGTTTAAACTACTTCATAACCTTTTTAGCTTCAGTCAACCAAACTCACCATATGTACTGACCATAACCTTATATGGGAAACTTCAAAACAAATGGGTGGCCAAACTACAAATAAAAAAGTACAAGTCACTGCTATCAACTAATAGAGCAGCACGTGTGTACTTCTCGTCTGAGAAATAAAACATCACTTGCAATTAGTATGGCAATCGATATAATAAACTTTTTCGCTTTTGTGCTGACTAGCCAGCTGAACACCTACTACACCACCCATAACTCACCCACATCATTCAATCATTGCCACTAATCGAGCAACTTAAATAAGAGCAGAAGCAAAACTTTAGCGAATTTAACCCAAATCTATCGCCTCATTGGGTTGAGGAACGTTAGAGTAGACCGTAATGCTATTGCTGTGGTCGCCCTTTGTCAAGCGATTCAATGTTGCGATACAAATATGCCTGAAAATACCAACCCCCACCAGAACACTTCACCGACGCCAAACTATCACTAACCTCAACACTTGCTCCGAAATGAGAAGTGAAATCTTAATTAAGACTGATATGTTTATGTGTTTGTTGGGCTTGATTTTGGCATGCAGACATGTAGTAGAGAGTCGAGGGTTTGAGTTTGGGTTGTGGGTTAATTTGCTGTCAGTCAGTCAGTTAGATTTTAGGCAGACATTAAGTGGTTGTGGACACCTCTGGCATGCTGACTAGAAGGGAGTTGAGGGCGTCGAGTTTAAATTGAGTTGAGTTGAGACGTTTTGCAGCTGTGTTTCGCAGCGTGTTGAGCAAATAAACAAACAAATAGAAAAATTTAAAAGCGGTGCGCCTGCTTGTATGCTTTAATTTTTTTTCCTGTATTATTTTGGGTATTGTGTTGCTCCACTTTTGTCGTTTTTTGCCAGACTCAATCGAGATGAACACACCACATGTCTCGTCTCAGCTCATTTCATCACAAAACAAATTTATGCAATCTACCTTCGTCCCTCTACTTTCATGGCATCTGTTTTTCGAGTACGAGTATTTCGACTTCAAGTACTAATGAAAAATGAGAAATTCTATGCTGAATTTCGGTACACATTTCAGCTTGTTTGGTTGATAGAGTAGCATGTGGATTGTGGAGTCCAATGGCCCAGCACAAGTTGATTGACCATGGTATGTCGGTCTAGAAAACTGTTGTCTCGAGCGCACAAACGAGTACATGAATAAATGAACGAATGAATGAATGAATTCTGTTGACCTCACTGGTGTCTAACTTACATTGGCCTCTGCATTTTTCATGGTCTTGGATTTTTTTCTACTATACTCTCTATTGTTGAAGTGTTGTTCTGTAGGATTTTCTCATTAGTTTAAGTGAGATGAATTAATTCTGAATACAATAACTGTTTGGACAAAATGAAAAGACTATTTGTGTGATAAGTAGGAAGTGATGTGAAAAATGAATGTGGCAGATGTGTTAAGCTAAACATAAAGTGTCACCTGGAGAAAGGAAAGTATATAGTAAATTCAATTTCCTACAGTAGAGGAAACAATTGAACAACATATCAGATTAGACGAAATAACACCTTAAGTCATTAGGACACACCTCTTGAGTAAAATGCGCAAGGTAAAACAGGGAGCTGAAATAAGGCGAATGACCCAACATATTCCGAATAAAGTCTATATTTAGCTTTAGCTAATATTTATTATTTACTGACTTCAATTCAATTCTCATTTGCATTGTATCATTCACGTTGTTAGTCTTTGTTCGATGAATAGTCAATAAATATATATCGGTACGTTTGCTGCAGGGTTGTTCTAGTCTTTGTGTTTGTCTAGTGTTTTCCAACAGGCGGCCGCAAAGTCGCCATATATACTCTTAAGTAGCAAAGCTGAAATTCCAAATGGAGTGAACAAATATAAATATAGAACTTAAAACAACAGTAAATATTAACCCTTTTGAATTCATATGAGGATGCTGAAAATATTCTATAATGTTATACAGTCTAACTAACTGGACGCTCTTAGGTATTTGGCCAGAAGCCAATTAATCTAAAATTTCTATGGCTCAAGTGGCCATAAATATTCTGCACTAATGGTCACAAGCACTATGGATTGCTAACATCAGCAGATAATGACACATAAAAATAAGGTCTAGACAAAAACAGAACGACTAAAATCGCTGTAATCACTATTGGTTAGAAATCTTGGAATCCAAATATTTTTTTTGGGTAACCAAAGCAAGGGTTCTTGGGTTCGAACCTTTTATTTTCAGGAGCACTTTTCTTCTCTTTAGCACTTAACACTTAATGTTGTCGAATTTATTGCATACTTTACGCCAAACACAGGTTTCACTGATAAATTTGTTTCATTCTGAAAAAGTTCCTGCCATAGTTATGTAATAGTTTATGCTCTCTTTAGATTATTACTTACTATTACTTTCATACACTAGTATGCAACACTACATAATTTTTACACTTCAAGAAAGACATTAACAATCAAATTTTACTATGTTTTGACATACTTTTCAAAGACAAACTGATGAAGAAATATTGATTACATACAAATATTCCAATTATTACTTTTTTGCTCCGACTTTCGCAGTATATTAACGCATGTCACAGGATTACTCGACAGGCTATTCTAGAGTTTCCCTGAAAATTTCATCAAAATCGGACCAGTTGTTTCGGTTATGCGATATAAACACATACACACAAACAGTCAGACATACATCAAATGAATATTCATACCCATAATCACAGTGTGATAAACTTATGTTCAGCTGTCCAGCTTTTGTAAGATACAAAATATTGTGTGATTTATGAAGGATGTACTTCGCTTCCTCTTCTTATAAGATATTAAAAAGGGCACTCGGGAATTATTCTCTCAATTATACCCTCGATCCTCTCAGCATTCCTCTTTACGTCTTTAGCCTTTTTAATTCCTTTGTGTGTGCAATATATCTACATTAAGAGATCTGGCCCATCTTTATCTGTCTGTCAATTTATCATTTTCGACCATCCATAGAAGAGGAATTTTATTTAACTTGTCTGCAACAAATTTTAATTCAAAATTATTTAATTATTTGTAATATGCTGCTAACCCTCTGATCTTCAACTCTTTACCAAATTCAAATTCTTGTCAGTTTTATTGAATTCGATTAATTCCTTTTAGAAATTAATAAACTCAACGCCAACCGGTGCCACAAAATATTTTTGAATTGCAAATCGTCAACGCAATGCGAAAAGTTTTGCGTAAAATAGTCCCCGAATGCGAATCCTTTCGCTTTTTGAGTAACTTCGAAATCAATTTTTTCTGCTATATTTTCCCTTCACTTCCCCTAAACAAGGTCGAAGGGGTTTTATTGGTCAAAGTGAGAGCAAATTGGCGAGCTACATAGAAAATCTTTCTTTCTTTCTTATTTTTTGAACTACAATAAATGCAAAAACGCAACACAAACTCAGAAAATATAAAAGGAAAGAAATTTGTCCAATAAAAGAAGAAGAAAAACTTATTTGAGTGTTGATTTTTAATTACACAAAAAATAGGTAGGCACCATTAGAAGACTCAAAGTTTTGCCGGTGGCCGAAACTGTTGAAAGTGACGTAACGTAAATTTAACATAGGCCAAAGTGTGGAAGGGAAAGCAAGGCAGAGCAGAGAAAGGGAAACAAAATGGAATCCTTTGAATAATTCAACGTTTTGGCAACATTTTAATTTAAGTTTACAGTTGAGCGCACAGCCGGAAATGTAAGCAAATGTGCAGGCGCAAGGACAATAGCGCAAAATATGCCTCAAGGAAAAAAAAAGGAAAAACACCTGAAACATAAAGGGGAATATCCTTACAGAAATGGGCAAGAAATAGGAAGTCAAGCCAACTTCGATTCAACACTTTTGTTTTAAAGATAAGGAAAAATTATTTGTATTTATTTAATGCTGTTTTTTTACTGTTCTTCTTGTTTTCGTGCATTATGGCGTTGCTTCCGTCAACCTAGTGAGTGAGTCCACTAACAAAGGACGACTTCGAGTTTAAGGCGGAGCCTGAAATTAATAGAAAACTTTGTGCCTTTTGTGTCGCTGAAGGAAATAAAAATAAAATGCGAAAGTACAAATTATGCGGCAATTTCATTTTGATATGTCCTTTTCGACCGAGCCAACAATAAAAGAACAGGCAAAACGCCGCAACCAGTGTTGACCAACGCCAGGCGCACGACGTCGCACGATGAAAGGATATTAATGTAAATGACACAAGTGGCCGACAACAAAGTTTTGATAAAGTCTCAGAAGACACATTTTTTCTGTGTGTCCTTGTTGCTGGTGCGACTTTGTTTTTGGCCTTTCGCCGACAACACAAAAAGACAAAAAGGCAACAACAAAAAATCAGAAAAAGGGAGAAATGTTGTTCACACTTCATTTGCAATTCCGAGTGTTGTTGTGCCAGCGGAGTGTTCGTTATATTTATCCTTATGGCAAAAACAAAACCGCATAACTTTGTGGTCAATGTGGACAAGTTGTGTGGTTGTGGGGGCGAAAGTCCTGGTGCGCCTTGGCGAGTTCCCAGTTGCTGCTAATTATTATTTTTAGCGTGACTTCTCACTCCAAGCATACGATACGGCAACTTCAATAGCCTTATGAAGTTGCTTTGAGTAGCTTTGAGTCGCTATAGGGGCACGGCATTAAATAAAAGCAACTGGGACGCGCTGTTCTGTAACGTAATACGTAGTGGTATGAGCTATGAGACTGACGAACAATGAAGCCTATTAAATTTTATGAAATGGATAGTGGTAATTTCATTAAGTTGGTCGGCTTCTTGCTTTTTATGATGCGCATTATGATTATTTTAGTGAAAGTATTTTGAGAACAATGGAAACAAAGCCGAGGGTGAGGAAGAAGATAAAAGAGATAAAGCTCAGTATTGAGTTGTAGTGCAGTAGGTGGGATGAAGTACTTAAAAATGAAATAAAAGTAAAAACAGTTAGATGGGCAGAGTATGAATTATTTAGCACAACCTTAAAATAAGTGAAGGATTGGCCAATATTGAAGAAACGGATTAGGCACTTTGAGAGGAGCAGTGCAAGAAATTGAGAAGAATAGAGAAGAAGAAGCGATTAGATAGTAAGTAAAAAATATATTCTAAAGTAGAAACAAGGAAGAATATATTAAAATAAATAATATTAAAACATAAATACCACCCATATGCGACAAGAAAAGGAAAGGAGATGAGGCAGTGTAAGCGATTAAATATGAACTAAAGAAAAGAGGCATCGATTGGTGCTACAGAAGAGTAAGGTAAGAGTATGGGAGAACTAAACCAGGATAAGAGTGAGTTAAAATAGAAAGAATGATCACTGAAGAATAAGGAGGGTAACTACAACAATATTACAGCTAATCAAGAATTCAATTTTAATTCCGGTTGTTTTACCGCTTTATTCTCAGGCTCTATACTAAGAATTGCAGATTAGTTGAATAGATAGCGGCTTTTGCCATTTTTGCTATTCTAACGCACATTGAAAGCTACACTGTTACAAAAAAGTTGTTATTCGCAATAGCCTAAAATAATAAATATTAGCCTGTGGTCGTTCTGTTAAGTTAAGTTTAACATATGGTATTTCCAAGTGCTTCTTCTTTACTGTGCAATTTGAATTATGCAGGAGACCGACGGGTTGGCTCATAGCACGAGCATGGTTGTTTCCTATGCACTTTGGCGCCATGAAATGAAACTCAAATAGAGTTATTGAGTTTCCATTGCTTCGATTGCTCTATCCATTGGTGGCACAATATTTTTGTGAAGCGATAATTTCCAGCAAACATACTATTCGGTATTGCAATGGATCACTTTTGTCAGGCAAAGACTTTAACACCCCTCTTTTCTCATAATTATATCAAGATTATAATAAATTTTAAACAACAATTTTTGTAGTCTGTTTACCTTGCATTACCAGTGTCTATCAAAAATTCTGTTAAGTTCGTCATGACCTCATGAGGAGGTGATAAAAACCTGACAAAAATATAACCGTGAGTGAAAAGATAGAGAAAGAGCAACTCTACCCAAAAATCCATTAGTAGTGTTTTGTCACTTTTTGTCATTAACATTATGCATTAATTGGATAGAGTGTTGAAAATAGAGCGGTTAGTATATGATCACATGTTTGGACACACATAAATATTTTATTATTGATTTTATATAACTTGTGGCAATGATCACTGCTCACACTGATTTAGTGCTGAGATATACATCCCAGGGCCTAACATTTTCAGAGTTTACGTATAGGGTATCTTCTTTAACAGAGAATTAAACAATATATAATAGGTACAAGGATCATAAGTCTAGACCGGAAGGTCCTTACAAAAACTGTATGTATATACAATAAAATATATTGGTAAAATTAAAGAAGTAATGGGAATTAAAAGAATTGAGCAGGTCTACAATAGTACAATAAGATGTTAAATAATAAAGTTAACCGCGTTAAGTAGAATAAAATGGAATTAAATGAATTACAAAATGAAAATTCAACAGGCAGTAATATTTTAACCGTAAGATGTGGGGGTCGCACCCAAAGGTAGTCTCATTCTCTAGCATGACAATCGCATTTGATTTAGTTGCTATTGCCCGGGAATAATTCACGCAAACACACACTTTTGATTAAACTGAGTAAAATTCTGTGACCCGACCATCACTTAAAACACTTTATAGTTAAAGCCAAAACTAAAATATAGAAATGAAGAAAATAGCCGTAAGTAAATTCAGCTTATAATGAAGTATTAACTCTATAAATAAGATTTTTATGCTACTCATATCAATACAATTGAAAGAGAAGAAGTTTTCCTTGGATTCAGGTCGTAGCAACAGAATAGGTTCTCCGCTTCGCATTAATTTCAAACGAGCTCATGTAATCCCATTTGGAAGAACACTTCAAACTCCAACCTTACTCCTTAAATAAACCTAACGGTATTCCCTTCTCTATAAAAACTTAAGCCTTCCAACACCATTTTGCCGTTATCACCATAGTAGTGCTCAATACCAGTTAGTCTCTCTCAGCTGCTAAGCGCATAATCTTGTTTGCGGCAATTACTGGAGACACTCACACACAGCCAGTGAAAATAGCCTCACTAAGACAAAAAAGTGGTGGAAGAAAGGAGAAGAAAAGGGAATGCAAAGCATGCTCTTTGCAACCGCAGCCAAATTCACATAAAGAAGGCAGTTGGCGGTGCAGCAAGTGGCAGCAGGCAGGCAACAAAGAAGCCGAAGTTGTTGAGAAAGTTGTTCACCCAGATTCCGGGTACATGTACTCTGAAAAGTATGCAGTAACTATGATAATACAATAAAAAACTCCAGTAACTAAAGCCTTACGTCTACTTAACCGCCGGCATTACAATGACAAACACGCCTACTCCGCTATTACACAATAGAAGAGAGTTTAAAGTAATGCTTAGAAGAGCGTAACCATGGCAAGCAGTATAATAGCATTGAGTTGAGCAGCACTTGAATGCAAATTATTTAGCCTAAAGGTTAACAAGGTACGTCTTCGTGTTGTGACATGCATTTAATATGGGTAATGCGATAGTTCACCGTCAAAGAAGCAACCCCATTACCAACAAAAAACTCTTTTCTTTCCCTTTTTGTTGTTGTTGTTGTTGTGAGTTTTGTCACAGAACATTATGTCTTTAAGACAATATATCCTCTTCGTCTCTCACTCTCACCAATGCTACTCATATTTTCTCCCACCAACACATTCATCGTCTCGTTGTCAGACAATCGCCACAAGCGACATGCGTGCGACGCTACTCAAACTCTTGTTTGCATTTAGCACTTGGTACAACCACAAGTGAACTATAACTCGTTTGACAACAGCAATAACAACAACTACAGTAAAGCACACTATGCCGTCGACAAATGACAAGTACAATAAATGCCTTTCAACTGCGGTTTCACATGCACTTGAGCCGACTTGACTTGGCTCGACTCGGCTTGCCACGAGTTGCATTGAAGTGGTATATGTTTCTCCTGTGCGCCGAGTGCCTCCTTCATGAGTGCCATTCAAGTGGCTCAAAGCATGAATGAAGTATGTAGGTTGGCGTAGTGTTGCATAGCACCCTTGGGAGAGCAGAGTACAGTACAGCGAGCAAGCAAGGAAGCAAGCTGCGAGCATTTGACAACACTTCTTTTGGTGCCGCTACCCCAACTCCACTTCACCACACTCGAACTGATTTTGCACTCTTAATGAAAGTTTATCCCGTGAGTGATAAAAGTCTAATACATCGGAGTGTATGGTTATATGTGTGTGTATATATAACAAGTATGTATTAGTGTGCATTGTCATAGTTCGAAGTATGCTGACTGCACTTCATTTCTATAGCAAAAGATACGCCTGTATCTATGCACGTCCAATGTTCTGCATTTGTTTTGTGTCCTTACGAGTATACGCGTGTATTTGGGTATCTGTGCATATGTATGTGTGAAGATATTGCTCTGCTCATTTCGGCTCACCGCAGCAGTGAAATTTCACAGCATTTCCTTTGCCTTTGCTTTCTCCGTTTTTCTGTGTTGGTTTACGATTCAAATGTGTCCCAGTTACGCATGAGTTGGCAGCTCCATTAAACAAACACACGCACAAACACCATCCACACATCCTTCCATTATACCCAGTACTCGTAACCATTCGCATAATCATAAAATTAAGTTGGAGATGCTCAGGAATTGGGTTTTTGTGGCTTGGTTTTCACTAATTTTATTTAAGTTCGGCAATCATGCGACAATTTCTCTGGCGTTGGTTCTTTGAAACTTAAAAGGATCTTAAACTATTCTTTGATTTAATACAAAATTTTCGGTTATCCCTCCGGGGAACTTCGACATTGTGCTTTTTCTACACCAACCTGATATAAGCCCTCAAATCATTAAAGTCTATGATAGTCTCTTCCTAACCCCGATTTGAATTCAAAAATATTAACGGCGGAACTTAAGCAATGTAAGTAGGTGAAATAACCCGCGATTGGCTTTATACATATTCACGCCTATTTGAGCTCTTAATGGATAGAAACATAACATTGGACATCGCTACTGCAAATGTCCGTCTTTAGTAACACGTAGAAGAGGAATACTAAGCAAATACGGGTTGAAGTTATTACCCTGCCTACCTCTTCTTTTATTTATTATAATATTGATCAACACTGCAGGCAAATTAAATTCTCAGATGCTGCTTTATTTTTGTATTTTATTTGTATCTGTACAGTTTGAGAAGTATCTTAAAATTGAGTTGGTCTTAATATTTAACGAATTCGACTATTTTTTCGCACTGAAATTCATAGTAACCATCTAAGGGCTATTATAGAGATTCCCTGAAGATTTCATTAAAATCGATACAGCGATTTCGGCGTCCATAACTGACAAACAAACAAATACTTCTAATTTTATATATATACATATCTTATGCTTTTCACACTTTCTGATATCCTCTCTACGTGATCTTTGCTTTCCAAACGACACTCCAGCAAAATGAATCGTTGTAAATTAGTCCCAGTAGAGCACAGCTTCCACAAATTAATCGAACCTACAACTATCAACAGCTACAGGTCTTCAGTTTTAAGGTATGGCAACAATCCATAGATTATTTTGAGTTGTTATTGTAACACCCTGTGACTTTAAAAAGGAGAGTTTCTGAGTTCTTTTGAATGAAGACCCTATCACTGTTAAAAAACTTACTCACTCTCTAGTTCCCTCTCTCTCATCTTACTACACAAGCGATATCTCTACTAATTCATGTTTTACGAAGCCTTATTCGGACCTGGCATCAACTGATTACCACCTGTTCCTGTCTATGGCGAATTATTTTGCTGGTGACAAATTCGTCTCAGAAGAAGCTTGTTAATATCGACGGTCCCATATTTTTGCGTATAGAGATGAGAGTTTCTTTAATAAAAGCATAGTTGGAATATTTTGGAAATAACACGAAAGCAATGCATATTTGACCTAATCAGATCATTCTAACCACGGTAAGTAAAACCTTCATATTCATGCTAAAATAAATATAAATAATTGTACTCTCTTCTTCTTCCTCTTCTTCTTCTGCTTATGATGGATGTTGACTGGCATAAAAATCTTCCAATCATTCCGTTAATTCTTAAATGTAGAGCTTTGTGTCACTATTTATTATTTACATAAAAAATCGAAAATAAGTCCAGTGTTATTCAGCTTTAATCGATTAAAGCAAATATTAAGCTCTTCATTCTTTAACCGCTCAGATAACTTCGACAAACTTTTCTCAGACATTTCTCAAGCAAACACATCTAAATACGTCACTTTGCTAGATTGGGACTAAAAGGAGAACACAACAATAACAACAACAAGTAATCTACTTACTTCAAATCTGTTTAGGTGTAACTTAATTTTGCAGCGCTTTGGTTGCCTTGAGTTGTCTGCATTCACTCGTGTCTGCTCTCCCAAACCAAACTCTACTGTCAACTGTTTGTAGATTGTTCTTGTCGCGATTGACTGCTTGCAACTTTACTTCGGATCATTTCTATTTATCGTGACAACTTTGACTTTTCGCTAACAACAACAATTTGACAGTGTCTGTCTAAATTCTCTGCATGTCCTGACCATTAAGACCGATGCGCCCACATGCTTTTCAACGTTTCATTCAACTGTCTAAACGGAAACACTCAAACCGTGACTACTTTAATTTGCATTTGCATTTGCCTGTCTGTCTATCTGTCTGTCTTTTGTCTAACTGCCATTTTGCAAGCGCGTCATTTTGAATTCTGTGGTCTTGATTTTACTTTTTGTCTTCGAAAGTAGTTAAAGAAAAAAGTTTCCGCAGTTGTTAAAGAAAAGTTGCTCGCCGTCGAGTGTATTCCGTTTGAAGTCCATTCTAAATTTTTTAGCACGCTTCGTTACACACCCAAAGGACTCTGATTATTTTAAACAATTTTCTAGTAAGGCCAAGCGTGTGCAGAACTTCAATTCATCTCGTAAATGGGCCGCTAGCGAGAATCAACTTTGCCGTTTGAATAATTCAAGTCGCCTTTGGGGACGAAAACGTTTAACTCAAATTGCCATAAATTTAAACAATCAACACCGGCACACAACAGCCAAAGGGAAAATCAGAAATCACACATGCCTCAAGCGCCTGCAAGTATAGTTTGTAATGGCATTAAAAAATTATGCGAACCCAAAGGGTTAAAGGTAAAAGGGCAGTCAAATTTAAAGTCTGTTGAGGCTGGCAAAAAGCCGCCAACAAATGACAGCCAAAAGCCTTTAAACCAGAAAGTTTAGTCAACAACAAAGAAAAGTAGTGAAAGTGAAGCTTTTCTTTATAATTTTTGGGAAAGAAATTACGGTAGCACAAAAGTCTGGTTTGGCTCGACTTAAGTCAACACAGTACGAGGTGATTTGGCTCGAGTCGGTTTGGCTTACTTCACCTTGACGCTATTTTACCTTTGGGTGCAATTTCACAATTGTGTGGTGCGCTGGATTACACATGAGATTCACACAAATACAAAGTACAGACATACACACAGAGAGAGGAATTGGCAAGGACCTTCATATAATAATAATTGTCTCATAATTCTTTTGTGCTTTACTCTTGGCATAACAACGCACTTGGATGCGGTCAGTTACGGCTGGCACGCCCACACTGTAAGCACACCCATGAGCCGGTGCACATACAAACACTCGATCACTGTTGTTGTTGTTTTTGTTTTTGTTAGCCGCTTGTCATAAATTTTCACAAGTGGTTACTTGAAAATGTTCTGGTGGTTTGGTTGTTGGACAGGCCCGAGTATCACAAGGGGCGCTTTGCAGTGAGTAATGTTTGCACTCATAAGATTTTTCTCTTGTGCTTCAGCGAAACACTTTCAAGTGTTGTTGTTTATGGCTGAAACTTAAAGTCTCGCAGGCCCAAGCGCCGCTTCATTCACTGTCTCATTCTTAGCCCCGCTCACAGTCATCGCCTTGAGCCTTAGCTGATCCTGAGCGCTGTTTAACTTGTTTTGCTTCCTATGCGCACAATGAGTGCCTCTTGGCCAATTTAATAAATTCCATAAATTGCTTATATTTAGCTCAGTTGATGGTTAATGTGCGTGCGTGTGTGTGCATGTTTGTTTGTTTGTTTGTTTATTTCCGGCTTGTGGCTTTCTACTCACAATTCTTGACTCTTGACTTGACTTGCTTTGTTATGTTTTGCATTGCTTTTAGGTTAAGCAGCTTCAACTTGTTTGCATTTCATTATTTCACAAGATTGTACTCTGATGCGAAGTTACTGGTCACCCACACATAAACACACACACATACATTGCTTACAAATACATGCACAGCCAAAATATTTGTCGATATTGTTCTAAGGGTTTTCAAGTGGCGCTACTGAAAAGCTTGAATTCGTTTGAGTGTTTATGGTGTTTGTAATATGGTACGAAGATGCTTATGTCAACAAGTGATACATATAAGGGTATGTGCAGTCAAAAAGTGAAGGTAACACGATAAAGGATGCTGCAAATATACCAAGGTCATGCAGAGAAAAATCCGCGAATATAACAACGTGAATGTGCGGGTTTAAATAACAAAATATATCGGGATACAAACTTCAGTAAGAGTATAATTACACTTATAGAGTTTTAGGTCTTTAAACTAACAAAACAAAGATCTATATATAAAAATCTCTTTACCATCATTTTATGCCTAAACTATATAACCGATTTTGATAAAAAATGTACTACTCGACAGGTATTCATTTCCAGATGTGCACAGCATATTTTTTTATAAAGTTTGTTAGGTAATGTGCGCGTAAAACCAGTTAAAATTGTCACAAATCACATCAAAGGAAAAAACTTACACACACGCTTCGCATGACACACCGACACACTATACAAGCACATATTTTTCATCTCTCGCACAATGTCGCAACTAAGAGAGAAAGCGAAATATACGTGAGAACAATAGGAATGAAGCGACATATTTCTGAATGGGCATTCTGGAACGTTGAAAATGACATGGAACGAAAAATACTATGCGCCGCTCATAGTGTTATAACGCATCGATCTTCATATTGTTTTCATTCTCTCATCTACTGTTTGCTCCTGTTCGGTAATGATTCTATTGTCACTACGGAGGTTGAATTTCAATCCCTGGCCGAACACTAACTTTCTTTAAATCACCCAACTTCTCAGTGCAAATTCCATTAGGTATTATTTCTTGAAGACAGTAATTAGCCACCAGTAGCAACGATAAATATTTCTCGATGACATTGGAGACAAAGAATAGACAAGACCTCTTTGGTGTGGGATGTGTTAGAGAGGGATATACTCGTAATACTTTCACTTTTCCATTACAAACTTGTTAACTACTTCATATATATATGCAGTTTAAGCCAAACTCTTCTAACCGCGACACTAAAAACTAAAGGAAGAAGGTCCTAAGTTCATTTATTTATTTTGTATTTATTTATTTATTCTGGCGCACAAGTAATCTTTTGGGTGTATTTTATGGCATGAAGTAAGTATCTGCCTCTCATGGCAACTCTAATGGTACCTAATACTGAGGACAAACTTATCTGCAAAGCTTAAATCGTTTTGATTGAAGAGCAGACCACTTTTCCATTTTATAGGGGAACTCAAGAATGATTAGAGTTGGAATGGCTAGAATGGTAGAGCATAATCTAATGGTCCAGTGTTTGATCGCTGGAGCACTTAAACAAAATAAGCTTAAAAAGCATGACAAACACACTTGTCAGTCAATATGCTGCTTCAACTCAGTTGTGTAATGTATCCCGCATCCAAAAGCTTCAGTCATGCAAAAACTTCAGATACTCCGCATATGGAAGTGCCAAGAATGCTAAAAATGTCCAACGTTTGATTGCCATTAGCACATTAACTTGAACATTCCACACAAACCAGTTGAAACAGGAGAACGATGAATGACTGTTTTGCTCAGTCATTGTCTGGCTGACTTACTGACTGACTCAATAACTCACTCAGTGTTTGACTTTTTAACGTTTTAACCAAATTACTATGAATGCATGCAATATGAATGCCACTCAAACTCAACGCTTGTCGGTTAATTTCACTACGACCACGAGTTGACAAGATTTAACGGGACAGACGCACAGCACAGGACAGCCAAATGCGTGAATTTCAAATTCAATTTGTCTGGCATATTTTACATAAATTATTTAAAAAAGCCATGCGGTTGTTTCATTTTAATTTAGCTAATTTTGTCGTGCCATCCAAAATGTTTTTATTGGTCACCATTTTAGACGTCGTAGCGAATGTGTAGTGAAAATTACACCGAGGGCGGACGTATGCTTTATAAATAATTTAGGTGCGAAGATTGTACGCCGCGATATGCTCAAAAGTTGTTGACAACTTAATTTGCTAACAGTGAGAACTATGGCATTTACAGCCTTGCATGGGTTTGATTAGTGCCCTCATGTACCTGATAAACGCAAATTTGTGCCCCGCAAGCGTCGACAGGAAACAAAAATCAGCAGGCTGTCAGACAGGTAACGTGGAGTAGAACGAAGGCTTAACTGAAATGAATACCAGTCCACGATACTGCTGAATGGGTCAACCTGCTGTTTTATGTGAGCCAATTAAGTGTTTTTATTTTACCGGCATTCACATAATAAATCGTTAAATGAAACCCACCAGCAACTGAAAATGTGCAAAAATTTTATTTATGAGCTAGCGGCGCGTATATGCAATGTCCAACGAAGCCTTTTTCCTGTAATCCAGCCAAGAAATTCAGTCAATGTGTGAACACATTTCGCTTATGATAAATTCTCTCTCTTTACTAGTAATACAGCAATCGTCACGCAGCATGCAATTGAATTATTGAAAAATTAAACAGCTGACTGGAACTCTGCGTGGGGGAAAAGTTGTCGCGAAAAGTGCATTTCGACGTTGAAAAATTGTGTCACTCAGTGTCTGCATGGAATTTTTGTTGAATTTTTTTTTGTCTTCGAAAGCATTTTTTAATTGCCGACAAATGGACAAATACCCAACACATATAAACAGGAAATGCAACGAAATGTTGAATCTGTCAGAAATTATCTTGTGTGACTCTTAACAGAATGAGCATCTTTAATTATGAACTAAAAGACTTAAGCAGTAGGCATAGCATACTTTTATACTTTTTATTATTATTTTTCTTTCTATTTTTTTTTTTTTTTTTCATAATTAAATTATAACATTTAACGCATTAAACTGCATAACACATTAGTTTGATTAAAAAAAATAATGACGTGAAAAATTTTTCTTTGCTGATGATTCAATATTGTTTTCATACAAATATCCCAGTATATATATATATTTTTCCCCCGCCTTTCGCGGTATACTACTGCACGAAACTTTAGAAAATTACTCGACCAGCTATTCTGGAGTTTCGCTGAAAATTTTATAAAAATCTATCCTGCGGTTTCGGCGTCTATAGCGGATATACATACATATATACTTACAGCCAGACATACTTCCAGTTATATACATTTAAATAGATAGATTTATATATAGATTAGTATACATATATATAGAGATTAGTGTAGACTAGTATAGTAGTCCAGTTTTAGTACTAAAAATGAGATGCATGTTGGTGCAAAAACAAAAAAAAATTACTAATGTTTTCCTTCACTGTACGGTAAGAACACTGTATATTAAATGCTATATCGTTGACTTACTGCACACAATAATACGTGTGCATAGGAACATGTGAATGTATATTTAGAGTGATTGTTTCATATGCCGTTTTAACTACGTTCATGCAGATCTCTAATAGTCACCTCTTAAGAGTCTCATTCAGATGTCAACGGGTACGTAGTAACATGTGAAGCTCTTTGAAACTCTGCAGTTGCTGCATAAAAATATATTCAGTTATATTCCCACTTTATTTGGTGGCCACAAGATGCCTCACTCTTATTTCCTCAACCGCCAACTGTTTATTTTGCATTTGGACCAGCTAATTGACGTGGTTAGAATATAAATATAAAATATAAATTATCTTTTAAATTCTTTAGAAAAGCCTTCATAAAGGCATTTGGCAATGGAAATTTCGAGCCTTGTAGGGTCTTAGCTACTCTATAAGTTGCTGTGAAATTTTTCCTTCAGCTGTATAAATGTATGCTGCACACTTTATAATTAGTAACTCCTAAGACATATTAAGATCCATCCAAGGGGGTTCTTTTCTAGCTCAGTAAACTCTACGAATATACGATTATAGCTTAAGATGAGTAACTAGAATCTATTTTTGAGATTATTTACAGTTGGTCTTTATAAGCAATTCAGCCTCGTTAACCGTTACAAAGTATGCAATAGAATTTTAAAACATAACTTGGCACACAAAATTATGCTTTATATTTTTGTTCTAGCTGTTGGCAGTACCAACTTGTGTACTCATGTCACATGAGAAAGTTCTAAGTAAAATATATTATTGATATTGATAGAACTGTGTATTTTAAATATATGAGTAGACACACACACATTAACTAATATAAAATGTGGTATATATTCAGCGCAACCTTCTCTCTGCCTTACCACTAGGAAGCTAGAAAGCTTTTCGAGTAAACTTTAACACTTTATTTCACTCTCAGCCATTTTACAAGTCCACTTTTAAGTTCAGCCATAAAACAAAACATGAACTATGAGTACTAAAAGTGGAAATTTAACTCAAATTGAGAAACGTTTAAACATTTTTATAGCATATTGCGTTACATTTGAACCCACGCAGACTCAAAGTCAGACCTGCGTCCACTTGACGCTGTTGTTTGCTCTACTCGTAGTCCTTAAATCCGACGTACACTTGAAAGGGTCTTACACTGTGCTCGGGTCTAACGCTACTGCTCGCAAAGCGCACATCTTCCATTCGACTTGTTTATTCTTAGCCATGCCCGACATGAGTTTTCACTGTTGATTTAACTTTTGCACATTTTCGCATAGTTTTTCACCGGCATGACAGTGAGCTCAACAACTTTGTTGCAATACTTTTTGGCAGAATTTTTTTTTTGTTCTTGTTACTGCATTTTGCTATTCAAGGCGGGTTTTTATGTTGGCGCAGTCTTTTTTCTATCTAATTTAATGAGCAGCTTTGATTTTTTGTCGTGCGCATTTGAATCAAATATTGTTGTGATTCATTTTTAGAGGTTTTCATGTAATTTGCTTATCACTGGTGGATTTTGCAATTTAATTTAAATTCGTTTTCAGCAGTTCAACCGAAGCTTTAAAAAATTTCTACAAACTTTTTAAACTGGATTTAATATTTAACTTTTGCTGATACATTTTTTTATTTGGCAAGCCTTTCAATGCTCAATTAAACATCAAAGCGTCGCAAATTTAAGCACCTGCAAATTTCTACGAAAAAAAAAAAAATTTTAACGAATTTAATTCACTTCAGTTCAGGGCACCGTTTCGCTTTCTGACTAATGTCAACACTTAGAAAAAGTGCAAACACATGAAATGAATGCATGCACCGGCGTTGAGCGACGCTAAAAACTAAAGCGAGCTGTGTTCAACTGAGTTGAGCTGAATTGAGCAACAGAACGACCTTTTGACGAACGATCCGGAGTGACCCAACCTTGTCAACACCATCATCGCCATCGAAATCACCAACCATCAACATCATCATCGTCTGCGTCTATGATCTGACGTACATAGAGTCGCATTTGTTTGCACTATTTTAAAATGGCACTGCCTGCTTTTTCGCCTCTTCATCCGGTTTCTTTTTTCCCGCTTTACACACAGCCTTTTCACCGGCCTGACCATTCAATTTATCAGACTTTAGGCTACGTACAGTTTTCCCCATGCTCATTGATAAGTGGCTTCGAAAAAAAGTGCAAATGCTGCACGCTCTTTTCGCGCCATGCTATTCATTGCACAGTTTTATGCGCCAGCTCTGTGCCATTTTCCATGTTTTGATATATTGCTCTTATTACTTTATTTTTTTAAAGCAATTTCTGTTCCATTTCAAATTTTATTTGAAAAGTAAACATTTTCTATAGAATAATCCAGCCAGATAGTAATTCCATTGCAAACGCCCATCGTTCGCCCTACGACTATACTGCTTCCTTTGTCGCCGTCATCAATTGTCAATAAAAAGTTTTATGTCGATGGTCGTTATACAAAATCCGAATATGTACTTTGCACGTCTTCAATGACAATAAAAATTCGCCATTAAAAAGCACCTCGACACAAGACCATTTACGGTGAATTTTCGACGAAAAAACTGCAGCTTTCAGGGCCGAACAGACCAAAGTTACGTGAAAAGTTGGTGGGGCGTGTGTGGGTTGAGTTATGTCTATTTAGAGTAGAACAATTTATTCTTAGCTTATTTATGACATGTCCTTTTTGTGAGTCTACTTCAGCTGAGGCTGCTGCTACTGCTTCGAGTCTAACGTACGGAAGCAAAAAGGCAAATCGTTTAACTAATATCAGTTGTTATACTTGTTGCCGATAGTCCTTTTGGGAGGGAGTTTTTATATGCAGTTTTTTTATAGATCCTGCTGCAAAACAACGGCCAGTCTTTGTTTGGTAACCGTAATGAAAATAAGTTTTGTCTTTACTTCGTAAGGCGCTTCCAATAGGTGGCCCAACGAAATAAAACTTGATAGCGTATTGGAACTAAGCTGGACTAATTTAGCTTAGCCTTATTTTACCCCCATTATATGGGAGTCCTAGCTCATACGTTATTTCGAATAACCGTGGATTAGTGTAATCTTTGAAGCAGTTGGTATAGAACTCATAACCGTATCCAATATTTTTAAAACTTTCAATTGCCCTTAACGAAGAAGTCGCATTTACAGTTTACGCCAAAGATCAACGATCACTGATACTACTACTACTACTCAACTATAATTTCTACTATTACAAGTACCAGCTCATTTCTAAATTAACTTCGTTCTCAATATATTGTTAACACAGACAAACTACCCTATAGTGAATTTCTATACAGTGAATTGATTCCCTATTATGAATTGATTTCGTGTACGCAGCTTTTCCATCCTACTTTTTGATCACCACAAAACGAATTCCCCCACAGTTAATTTTTTTCTAGAATAAACAACTTTTGCAGCCAGAAATTTAAAGTCGCAGCACAGAAGCATCTCTATTGAAAAAATTATTTACAAATTCGAAAAAATGGCATGGTATTTTTCAAAAAAATTCACAGTCTTTACGAAATTCTTAAACGACGATATAATTCAAAATGCCTTACCAGATCTTTAAAATATTTATTCTTCTCTCTCTCTAACGATGACGGGCCATACCCTTACTCAGTACCAGTACTCAGTACCAGTTACCAGTTCTATGAAATTTGCATTCTTTTGTCTCTCACTTAGTCAAACCACAAACCTTAACACGCTTCCTCTTTATCAAATTTTTGAACATTTCATTGCCGTCTCACTCACACAACTTAACGTTTTTCCGTTTTGTGTGACAGATATCCGTAACAAAAATTTTTCAAACAGCATCCCTTAATAATTTTCAATAATAAAACCTTATGTGGGGAAAGTGCTGATGTCAACATACAAGATCATGATGGTAAGAAGCAATATGGCGGGGTCGGATTATGAGTACAACAACAAAAAGCATGGATGACAAGCTCGCTTTGCTAATAAGCTGTTGGAATGAATACCTCATAAATTGACATAGATCGAGTGCACCGATCAATGTGTTTAAATCTCTAAATATATTAGACGCATTTGTTGAAAAGGAAGATAAATGGAAAAATTACGGATTATTTAAAATAAAAATGAGGAAAATGTCATAATTTCTGTATAAGCAGTGATTATCTGGTTCCGTGAGAATTCACTTTAGTAAAGTTCGACTGTAGTTCATTTACGCTCTGTTCACAACTCCCTATGAACGTGCTCTTCTCTCCCCATATTCCAGTTTGAGACTTCAAAGTTCTTCTTTCCGCTAACCTCCCGGTATCAAGTTTCTATTTCTTATTCTCTCTTGTGTTTGACTTTCTTTTTCTCTATTTCTTTCACTATCTTTCTTTCTCCTTCTCTATACTAATAGTAATTTGAAAACCTAATATAACTTCTCTAAATCGCATTGGAATTATTCTACTTCCGCTCAAGTAGTCCACATCTTTGTTGTTAGATGTAATAAAATTCACCCCTTTTGGCTCATCTTTACTGCTCCATTTGGTTTTATTTTACTGCCTTTTTCTGTGCGGGTTTTGCCTGGCCTTATGGTCCTCATCATTGTCATCACACTCAAAGTCTTGCGAAAGATTTGTTTCCTCTTTCATTTTTCCCCCTTTTCACGCGACACAGTTTACCCGGTTTTTGTTTATTGCCCTTTATTTGTCTTGCCATTTTTATATTTACGCATATAATCGTTTTCAACGCTTTTGGCTACTTTACGCCAAGCCCCTGTGATTTCATTGCTTAGTACGCCTGTCCCACATCTCCCTTTGCGTATATTCTTTTTGCAGCGCTCTTTTTTCTGTCTTCTGGCTTATAATAAATATGATGTTATCGCTTTTTATGGTCCATTTTTATTGTTAGCAATCACTCGTTGCGCTGATTGCTCGCCATTATTCAAATGTATTTGTTTAATTTTTAGGGATTGCCGCAACTGCCCAAACAACTAACGAACCGCATTTGTAGCATACTTCCGAGAGGGTTTGTGGGATTTCCAAGCGATAAAAGTGCGTGTAACAAATCATTTTAAATCCGCAATATGTCAACAAATATTTGGCTGAGCTTTGTGTCGTCGCTTATTTTACAAATCATTCTCTCTCGATGTGACACACTTGAAAAAATGTTGCATACTTTTAGTGTGAGGTCTTTAATAGTGTTGCACTATATAGTGTTGTTGGTTAGCTTAGCCTATATATGAAGATGATGTCTTGCATTGTGGGCAGCGTAGCTCACAGACATTTTAATTAGACAAAAATTAAGCTTTATTAGTCTTACGTCTTGTTAAAAATCACGTAGCAGCATTTTCCAGTAAATAGTTTGTTGTCTGGATTAATAAGTGGCATGTGCGTAAGTGCTAAAAGCCATGTGCATTTATACTATTGAGCTAAGATTCAATCAAATTATGTCTGTGCCTTTTCTTTGCCAAACCGGATAGTTGATTAGACGTTGTCATTTCATAGCCAGCCGGTTTGGATTTCAACTCACTATGAAATACTCCAGTTTCATTCCCTCGAATCGAATTCCCTCGCGATTTAAGTCTTTAAAACTGTTTACATTTTAGCATTAAGACAAGCGATGAAGGCGCTATGCACATTGAATTTGTCTATGACCAGACTTGAACTATGAATCATTTTGCAAACGGCAACATAAACGAGCGAAACTCCTAAACGAGCCACAAAAAAGTCATAAAACTTACGAAAAGCATTAAACAAAAGAAAATATAAACTGAAAAAAACGAAATAGAAATTCTGCCGCGGTGGTTATACAGGTTCAACACACATTGGCATATGGTGCATGGCATAAATGAAAACAAAGCAGCTTTTTAGGTGCTGCAAAAAACACGAATTACCGCGGGCAAGTTGTCAGATAATATGTCAGATGGTATGCAAAAAAACATAATGCCAAAGCTGTTGCGCCAACAAAAACAACAGCAAAGATAATAAAGTTGAAGTAAAGTAAAATATTAAAACTAAATAAGACAAAGCCAAAAAGTATGCAAAGCATTTTTTTCGCACATAGCAAGTAAATACACTTAAGCCATGGCATAGAGTATACTACCAATTTTTTCCATTGTTCTTGTTTATTGTTTATTTTTTAGTGCACAACAAACTTACATGTGTTGTGTGCCCCTCGAAGTATGCATGGAAAATATGTAGAAAAGCAAATTTGCAACTTAAGCTAGCGGCAAATGCACTTTGTATTGTGTTATTCACTCACAAACAACCACCACAACCACTCAGTCACCAAACCCAGTTTGCCCAACCCGTTAACTGCCTGTTGAACTTTGTTTGGATGGGTTGCAAAAACAAATGAACTAAACCGAAACTCAAGTCAACTCAAACCAACCAAACCCGACTCGACTCAACTCGCCTCAAGTGTGTGCATGTGAACTCTGCTGCTACACACGCTTGCTAAGCGTATTGAACTTGAGCTGACTTTGAGTTCAAGCGTAACTACAATATGCGGGTACGAGTATATGCCATTGTAAGTGGTTAGCAGTGTGGGCGAGTTGGAAAAAGTATGATAAAAATGTCGAAGTTATGGCAATAAATATTTTGAATGACTTCAAGTTTGTGCAAGAATTTATTCATGATAAATGTTACTTCACTGAACTATTAAGAGCAGACTTGGAATAATGGGGTTGAAATAGAGAACATATGTGAATAATTTAAAATGCATTATTGTATTTTTTGCTGTAATTGCTAATTAGTATGGAAATCTTAATAGTCAAGTTTGCTTGCAACATTTTAATGATAAGGATGTAAGGTTATCAAAGTCAATAAAATCCATCTAATAAATTTTTTGAACTATGCATTTCCATTCAATTTGCTTTTCTCAACATCGGTTCAATGGTTTTCCCTTATTTCAGTTTTTCAGTAATTAAAATCATCTGCGGCAACTCCTTAGCACATTACTTAACGACAGTGTGAGTTTCTATAGAAATTCGGCAAATAACAGATGCATGATGTGGTATCATTGATGGAAGAGTATTATTTTGATAGTCTAGGAAACATGAAACTTTGTCTGGTTTACAATCGAAATTCACGAACCTTTGGTTGATAAAGTGTTGCGCACAGTGTCAGCGCAGGTCAATGACTTAGCCATAGGTTAATTCATCTTAAGTGTAGCTACATCTCAAAAGAAAGAAAAAAACATAATAATTCCAATAAAAGCTACAAGCATCCGGCATATCGAATGACTTAAAAAAAATAGATAAATAAATAAATAAAATAAAAAAATAAATCAAATCCATGAGCGCATACCGTATATAAATATTGTATAAATATATATCAGGGACCGTAACTGTTATGAGTTTTATTTCAAAAAATCATTTTTAATTATTATTTTGTAATTTTTACTTTAAAAATCAAAAGTAATTATTATTTAAAATTTTTATTTTAAAACCACAAATAATAATTATTTTCTAAATTATCTCGAAAATAAAAATTAATATATGCATAATTTTAAATGATTATTTATTTGTTAGTTATTTCATCAGATTTAATTTAAAAATTTTTTTTAACGCTGTGTACATTAAGATTATATCTCAAGTCCGTCAAAATAAATTTTAAAGCTGAAAATGCCCTTTCGATACTAACTTGTGTTGCCGGAACACTATGCACAAATTTAGACAATTGAAATAAGTGAGGATACACAAATTTTTTCTCCTCCCAATATTTCATGATGTCCATGGTTTTTGGTCATCAATTGGTTTTGGGTCATGAGCTCCTATTTCAGCAATAGCCTTTATGACATCATCATTGCTATTTTCGTCTTCCTCCTTGTCAGAAGCCCCATCAATGGAATTTAAGTAGTTGCTGAGGAGTAACTACTTTCAACTCTGGGCTCTACAGTATTTAATGGTTCGGGCTGTTCGCAAACAACGAGAGAGATGACAATGACACCTCATAGTACTAGGATTCTTACCTTGAATAATAAGCAACGAAATATATTAAGATATAGATTTACAATGAATATGTACATATATAAAGTTACGTTTTTTAAATTAGTAATAGCGAATTCGGTGTTCATTTAAAATTAGCAATACATGTATTGATTTTTATTTTCATGATTAATTAGATAAAAATCATAAAATAATTATTATCAGGGGTGTCATAGAAAACTCTAGAGTTTTCGGCTTTGGGAGTTTTGTAAAGCTCTCGGCAAAACCGTAGGTGCCACAGAACTTCGAGAATTTTCGTTTATTCGAAACATTTTTATCCTATAGCCAAACCGCTTCAACTGAATGTTTTGCTTGACTTAATAGGGCTGTCAGTACATACAAACATTCTTCTACAATTTATTATTCATATTATTTCTAATATTTTTGACAAAAAAACGGTAAAAATGTATTTGCCATTAAAGAACAATTAAGAATTGAAATTATTCCAATTGTACTTTTAAAATTGCAAAAGAAAATATTTTTAAATGTTCCTCGCACCAAATTTAACAACATACGTGACAGCTTCTGTGCGCATTTATTCAATGGTATTCTGTGAATGTCACTTTTAATTGTTTATTTGTTTATATAAACAATGAATTTTTTCTTTTAATTTTTATTTCGATTTAAAAAAAAAAAATTAAAATATAGTCTTTAATTTGTACACAAATAAATTGAAAATATAAATTTATGTGAAATTTTGATAGCCCATTGAATAAGCAATAACTTTGATATACATCTTATATATGTACGACGACTTCATCATAATGATTTTTTAGTTAAAAATCGAACCCCCATAACTCTTATTTTCGGTCCCTGATATATATAATTTTTTTTATCTCACTTTATACTTGAGGGTAATAAGAATAAACGGCTCAAAAAAAGATTCTGAACAAATTTTTTTTTTCTCATTGTGTATTCGAATGGAATTTCTTGGCTATACGAAAAGGTCAAATTTTTTTAATGTATAAGTATTTTTTCTTTCTAATTTCTCTTGTGAGGCCAGGCGGCCAGTTTTGCGGAGTTACATAACATGATAGAAATGTCGAATGTTTCTTTATCTTGATTTTTATTCAGTTCTAATTTTTCTGCTTTTAATTCTTTTACATTTATTTTGTTGCTACGTGTATATAGCACGCATGCATTGATTGCTGGATAACTCATAATTAAAAATAATTTATTTTTAGACGAATTGATTTGGAATACGTTATCTTTACGTAATTTTTTTTCCTTGTTACTTGTTGGCCTTTCTACATTATTTGAATTCTGATGTTGAATTGCTCATATTATTTCTTTTTCTATATTTCTTTTTAAATTTAAATGGCAGTGAATTTCTCGAATGCATAATCGAAGCGAAATCGATCTACATGTACTTAGAATTTATAGTTGCGCAATAAGAAAAATTCAAATGAAAGGACGTGTCCTATAAATGTCAGGAAGATGGCAAAGCTTATGATATTGCAATGATAATAGACCTAAGCTTATGGCTTGGCGTGACTACCAGTTGAACATAAACTGAGCCTAAATTTTAACCTTTCGGCTACAAATGCAAAGATTGTGTGTGAAGGAAGATTCTTCATGTACGAATAAATTGTCCGAATTTAACGACTTTTCATTGATCTTAAGTTCAGTTTTCATAGCCTCTTTTGCGCTTAACTTCGCTACTTGCGAGCGCAAAACAATCTAAAATCATTCATCCGCCAAGTTAACCCACAGCACACTTTAATAGTTTGCACTTGCAACAGTAGAAGACATAAAGCTTAAACTTCAATTATAAATTGAATTTGAAACAATAACGATCCCTGACAAAGAAAAAACCCGCGCGTTATTCATAACTCGAATATATTTTAGAAGACCACTTGAGCTGCACAAAGTTGCGTTGCAGCTGCTACAAGAACTAACCCAAAATCGTGTCTTACACTCCCGCGAACAGTGCAAAATCTTGAAGGAAATCTTGATAGAACTGAAAGTAAAGAATTGCTGCAACCAAGCGGCCAAACACGTGCGACGACCAACTCGTCGCCAATCTATTTTCATGAATTATGAAGCAGGAATTCGCGTGCGTTACTTTCCACTGCCACCAACTTAAGGTGCAGCTACTGCTTGAGCCCTCATGGCTCCCTTGCTGCAGCTGTCAAACGACAAGGTGTTGTCTTCAGGTCCAGCGTAAGTTACCAGACGAAAGGTGTTTTACCTGCTGCTACTACAGCCGTTAGTCAAAAAGTTGTACTCTGTCAGTTGCACGGCGCTTGGTCTTCTCCTTCTTCCTACCGGTTGCCACTATGCGACGTTCAGTGTGACGGCGACTTGAACGTGTCCTTGGCGTTGGCGAGCTGAATTGAGCATTTTGTGTGTTTAACATTTTAATAAATGATTGTGACAAATGCAAAGATAGAGAACGACGTTATAATAAAACTGGTTGGGGTTTGCCGAGCGGAAGTAGTTATGGATTTTTATGGCTGTCGCCGTTGATATTTTTTGTATGAGACTCTCATCTTAGTGAAATTTATTTGAGCAGTTCAGATTAAGCACCACTCAACCAGTAGTAAACGTTTATTAAAATATGTACAAGTATTTGTTATTAATTTGGGTGATGCGTTAGATTATTAGACCTAGAGATAAATTGATTGTGTCATGAGAGACATTCGCCAATCATTTCTTAGTTGTATTATGAGTCATGAGTCATTTATTGGTCATGAGATAAACAAAGAAAAAATTCTCAAAACATCGCTGGCTAAAAACTATCGTTTTCTATTGAAATTTTAGCATTTAAAGTATGAGCGAGGTTCAAAGATATATATATATAGTTACACCGTAGATTGTCCATTCACTACCTGATATATCTACATATATTCGTTATACGAATGTAGTCTGTTTTTATTCAATACAAACTATTTGCCAATTTATTCTGTCAACTTAGAGGGAACTTCACAAAGAGTTGTCCCGGAAAAAAATTTTAATGAATTTTCAGTCAAAGATATAATTACCATTAACAAAAAAATAAGAAGAAGCAAAAAACTATTATAGACACAAAACACTTTTCATTCAACAAACACGCAGTCTGTTGACACCACCACAACCCGCAAGACGACCTACTCCACTTTCGACAGAAGCCATTCGAAAAAGTAAAAAACTTTCATTAATTTTCACATTGTGTCGGCAACGAAACGAAAACTGACAAAACTTTTGTATGCAGAGGAGTTGCGAGAAGCAACAAAAAAATTCCAGCCGAAAAAAGCATTGAAATTGACGAAAGGAAAACTGCAACGTTGCAACTTCGAGAGTTTTGCCATTTTCCGTTGTCTCGCATAAAAACAATTAAAGTTGCACTTTTCTTGTTCATGAGCTGTGCAGTGTGCGGCTGTGCCAAAAATAAGAAAGAAAAAAACAATGCAAGTGGACACTATCGGCAACAGACTGATGAAAGTTGCTCCCATGCCACGTTAAGCACAGAACTGACGCCGATTTTGCGAACAAAAGAAAAGT
Organism: Cacoxenus indagator; assembly: GCA_035041755.1. Classification (NCBI taxonomy): domain Eukaryota; kingdom Metazoa; phylum Arthropoda; class Insecta; order Diptera; family Drosophilidae; genus Cacoxenus; species Cacoxenus indagator. The sequence continues at coordinate 143,585 of JAWNKX010001151.1, read as the reverse complement.
GCAGCTAATAATAGTTTCGTGCGTAATTTCTATTAAATTTAATTAGTTAAGTCTAGTAATTAATTTTATAATTGTTCTATGAATTTTTCTCATCGTCTCCTTCCTTTATTGCAGGCAAGCACACACGAGTGGACACGCAGCAAACCGCGTTGGATGGTAAGGACAATACATTATTTAATATAGAACTGCATACTTTTTGGTGTTTGTAAATAGTTTTTAGTTTTTTTATTATTTTTTATCATAGGAAGAACTTTCTCGTTCTTAGTTTATTTTTTCACGCCCCTAAATGTAGAGAACAGTTTCAAATCTATACTAATATTATAAAGAGGAAGTCTTTGTTTGGATGTTAGGGCTAATCTACTTCATAGTCACTCGATGTCATGTTTGATTCTTTAAAGAAAATATGTTTTTTCTTAGGATTAAGTTTTTGGAGAACAAAGAAAACTAAAACACCTTTCGTTGTGATTTAAAAAAAAAGTTTTAGTTCTCTTAACACATCCTCGAAAAAAGTTATGCGAATGTTCCTGTGTTTAACAGCGATATTACTATATTCATTTGACTTACTCACTATATATACTGCAGTTCAGTACTAAAACCCATGGATTTGTACAAGGGCAACGCGTGGCTCCATAGACACACTACGTGTCTCAACAGACTTTCATCCAAACAATCACTGCTCTATTCATGCAGTCAGTATATTATTCTACCTTTGTCTTGGAGGCTGTAGCAATGTGAAGAAGATATCGGAGACTCTGTATGCTCACTTTTCACTCAGAAAGTTTTTTGTTTACCATACTCTGTACATGTGTCCGAAGTGGTCAGATCTGCTCTCAAGCAGAGATGCCTCCCATCCCTACTACCAAGACTTTTTAATGGACTATTTTTTTTAAGCTGAAACATATAAATGACAGAATACGTGAAGAGTTTTACAAAGTTAATGCTTTTCCTTGTTCTTGTTTCTATTATTGCTGGTCTGTTATAGTTAGACCTAATTTTTTCTGTCTCTCACCCTCCAGATGCCGACATGCCACGCTTTGCGGAACCTGTTGCCAATGTGACTGTCTCTATTGGACGAGATGCGCTCCTCGCTTGCATTGTAGAGAATCTAAAAGGTTACAAGGTAAGTTTAATCGTTGGAATGGAAATATTGACTGGATTGACGTTGTTGTAGTTAGAGAAGATAGAGTAGATTCCAATGGATTGGGGTCCTTATATAAACTGCGTTTATTTTATTCAAAACCGAAGTCACGTTGCAGTGCACTATTATTATTAAACCGCTTCTCCAGTTATCCGTCTTAATGCCTTGCTTTGAGATTCTTGAATTTTCCTGTTGTTGTACGAAACAGTCGTCCCCCATTATAATATATCATATCACTAGACCGAAGCTACTATTTGCCTGTAAGTATGTTAATGTTTTGTTGGTGAGCGACAATTTGTTGTCCGCAGGCAGCAGGTGGACTACATATAGACCAACCAGTGCACCTTAAAAGCACCTTACCCAACTTAAGCCAAAGAAACATATTTCAATTAGAACTTGATTCGTTTTTAGTCTTCACAAATTGTTTTGGGTACTTTAAGATAAACGTAATTCTTAAAGCCTTTAAAAGGCTCTATTAAATTGAACTAGTCGATATCATCCATTCACACGACAGCCAAAAAAGTAAGCCATAAATCTCTTAAGTAACAACAATAAGAACAAGAAGAGGAGTAAATTAAGTCTAGCATTGGAAATTGAGTTAAATAAATTAACATTTAAATGACATGCCGAGCAGCGACAGACTAGAAAGGCCGAAAAGACGGTCAAGAGAGAAGTGAGAAGCCAACCTCTGGTCGAAAATGTGTAGTAATCAATAAAATTTTATATAATTTATTAATAAATTCTTGTTGCATAGCAAGGAAACATGTTTGGATGGGTTCGAACTTAATTACAGGCGGTGCATAAAGTGTGGTAATTGTGATTGATGGCCACTCAAAATGACTGCCAAATATTTATTTGCATTCCGAAGTGCAAGCTGAATATACCACATGCAAGTTGAATGAATTTTGTGTTTGCAGGTCGCTTGGGTACGCGTTGACACGCAGACAATACTGTCGATACATCACAACATCATCTCGCAGAATAATCGCATCAGTCTGACCTACAATGACCATCGTTCGTGGTATTTACATATCAAAGAGGTCGAGGAAAGCGATCGGGGCTGGTACATGTGCCAGGTGAATACAGATCCGATGCGTTCGCGCAAAGGTTATCTGCAAGTGGTTGGTGAGTATCTGCGAACTATGTGATCTGAGTATATGATAAGCAGCGCATAATATGCTGAACAGTGCCACCCGTGATTGTCGAGGGCATGACGAGCAACGATATGGTCGTGCGTGAGGGCCAAAATGTATCGCTGATGTGCAAGGCACGCGGTTACCCAGAGCCTTATGTCATGTGGCGTCGTGAGGATGGCGAAGAGATGCTGATTGCAGGCGAACATGGTGAGTTGTAGTTGGCATTACAGGCACATTTAAATTTTACTTTTTGTTTGCTTTAATTTCCCGCTGTAATTTTCTTTGTCTCATTGTTACTCAATTCCGCAGTGAATGTTGTCGACGGCGAGTTGTTACACATCACTAAAGTCAGTCGTCTTCATATGGCTGCGTATCTTTGTGTTGCCTCAAACGGTGTACCGCCTTCAATAAGCAAACGTGTACATCTGCGTGTCCAATGTGAGTAAAAGTGAATTTTTTTTAAATGAAAAAATTAATTAATTAGTCAAATTAAAAGGATAAATTACAATTAAAATACCACTAAGTAATGTGTTAAGCAAACAAAGCCGATTAATACATCCCATATCAATATTATTTAGCAATGACTTGATATCGTTGCGCTCAAATTCGCTCTACCATTTTTCATCAAGCGAAGAAAAAATAAAGTATTGAGTATATCGTTTTTTATAAGAATTTCACATTTCAATAAACACCCAAAAATAAAAATTAAAATGTCATTTATTTTTACAATTTTCTCTTTTATTTTCCCTTTTTGTGCATAAATTTCTTGCCAAAATTTTAATTTATTGCAAATTTTCATAATTTACGCTTTTCTCTTTTTTAAACCAACTTCTCTATTCTGTTTTTCTCAATTTCAATTTTATTACCACCTTTTTCATCAAAACTCAACAAAATTCGGTTGCGGTTGCACCAGCAAACCAGGAAATTGCCAACTTTTTTTTTAAATTCATTGCGAAAAAAATATTATTACGCATACACAATGCAGTGCGATTGAGTGGTTCGATGTTTATTTCATTAGGTATACATTTTTCGTATTCATTCAACTTTAAGGAAGCATTTCAAATTTAAATTGGTTGTGTTTTACGCGGTTTTCACGAATAAACGGTGAATGCCTTAGGCTACTGAATGAGAACATGAGAGAACAATAAAATAACACCAGATAACATTACTTTAACTAATAATATGTATTACACGCATTACGTTTTGACAATACACTTTTAAGAGAGCTACATCGTTAGCACTAACCGAAGCCACTTCAAAGAGAAGTTGTTCAAAGGTTGAGTAAAAAGAAATTATTTATTTCGAAGATGGTAACTTATAGTGTATTATAATTGGAAAAGTATTGTTCACACTGATGAACACTTAAACTTATTAAATATATGTGATTCCACTCTAAAAAGACACCTAAGCCAATTTTTAATCGATGAATTCATTTGTGAAATAAATTGTGCTAAAAATTGATACCAATAAGGTGAACTTGGAAGCCCTTCTCAAAATGGCAAGAAGTCATTGGTGACGTATTTCACCTAAATCAGTCAACGCAAGTGAAATTAATGGATTTCTTTTTACTCATACCAATTAACGTGTTTTCCCTCCTCAACAAATAGTCAAGGCTATTAACAAAGGATATGTTATAAGGAAATTTAAGTTTAAGCTGGACCATCCTAACATAAGATAATTGATAATATATTAATAATTGATATATAATATATAATATATTATATAATACACTAAAACTGTAAAAAATTCAACGTGCTTGGAGAAAAGGTTAAAAAGTGAAAATTATCGGTTCCAAGCCACCGAAGACAATCAACATACTGCAGAGGTACCTCCTTATGACACAAAGTGACAGTGTGTTGCGAAATATAACCTTTTTGAAAACACACAGGTCCTGATGCAATCAATTTAATGAAGTCATTGTTCCCCTGTCGCTTGATATCAAAAAATTTTGATTTTGACTTGCCTCCGTCACAAATTTTTCGGGAGAACTCTGCTTCGGTCAATGCTTTAAGTGGCAGCCAGACGATCGGCATTATCATCTATGTGCACTTTGAGACATAAAGCGGAACTTAGTAGGTGCACACCTACCTACAAAATTAAGGTGTTAAATTAACGTATTTCTATATATTTCCATATTTTATTATAAGCTTATATAAACGTTTTTTATGACGGCTTCCCGTTCTTCCTTGTTTGGGTGGTATTCCATTTTTGACTGGCATGGGATTCCAAGTTTCTTCTGAAATAGAAACTATCATTGAGCGTAGTTTTTGTTTACTTTGATATCACTACTGCTTTGTATAAATCCCCTTCCGAGCCTTATGGCTTAATAATTCGGTTCAATAGTTCTCTTCAGAATTAGTCATACCAAATTGCTTGTCTATTATTTTTATATCTCAAGATTTATTCATTAATTCAAATCTTCAAAGTATCTTCACTAACAAAGCGCTTAAAGGGTTATTGACTCCATGATCTATTCTAATCTAGAAACATTTTACTTCCAATTTCACCCAATGAGAACCTATAGGCAACGCAATGGCGAACAGAAAGGTTGATCACTGTTCACCTCTTCCAATGACGATATGTACTTATTCCTATAAAAAGTAATTATTTTTCGGCTGCTTTCAGTTAAACTAACCCAATCAAATGTATTTACATATATTATAATACATATTATAAAATGAAATTAGCATTTTCATCCACATTTTACCAATAGAATCAGTTAGCCAACTAAATCAGTTAGCGTACTGACATTGCACTCAAAACATTGAAAGTATCCAAGATTCCACAAATTATGATTGGCATTCGTTACGACAAGTCAGTTGAATGAAACGCAAATTAAATTTTATTAACTGCATTAACTGGTGACACTAAAATACTTAAGAAGAACAAAGTGTAGGGCATGGAAGACAACTAAAGTCTAGCAGACAGATATCCGAGTAGGCTTTTTGAGTTGCTTATTTGTCAAACTAACTTTAGCTTCCAGTTCAACTTGTGCGTGCGGTTGAAATACAACTAAAAAATTACGCCTCTGGAAAGTATTACAATAGATATAAATACTTAGGCCCATAAAATGAGCAATCGTCGGGTGTCCGATGTTGTAGACGACTTGTCGGATGAAGAGAATGAAATCCCACCACCAATGGAAGGGGGAAGAGATAACCATTCGCCGCCGGAAGATGAACTGCAACTGAATAGCCCCACTCTTTCAGAAAGTCTGCGTGCAATCCTTGCCACCGGAAGTAATTCATCAGTGACCTCTTCTGAATCTGTGGATTCTACCCAAGTCGTCAATAGGGGACGTGGCTTAAATACGTTGCCCTATGCCCAGCAACAACCACTTGATGGTCGTCTACACCCCATTATCTGTTGTGAAGTTTGCAAATTGGCTCCGATCACACCGTTATACCAGTGTTCGGATGGATATCTTATCTGCGCCGGTTGCTATCAGGTACCCTTGCAGGCAAAATTATCAAGCGAATCTCTTGCTTCGTGTCCCATTTGCCATGTACGCATCAATTACAGGAATAAAATCGCCGAAATGGTTAACGAACAGTTGCCTGTAATGTGTCCATTTTGTCATGAGCAGTACATCCGCGGCAATATTAACGAACATAAAAAGAAATTATGCTCGGAACGTTCACGTAAATGCCGTTATAGTCGTATGGGCTGTTTGTGGACTGGGCCAAACAGTCATCTGTCATCGCACGAATTGAACTGTCCGACATCCCTGAAGACGGTCGATGAGATTTTCGAATACATGAAGGAACGCCAGCAGCGTATAAATGAAAAGCAGAAACTACTCACTTCAATTTCCCAAATTTTGGAGACTGAAAACAGTTCATTCCGAATGATGAAGCGATTACCAAAACCCGAGAGTGACTTGAAAGATGGCGTTTTTTTCAAAGTGGCTTCTTTTCGAGCCTTCAGAGAGACTTGGATGGTGGAGTTAATGTGGCAAAAAGTGAATGGAAGTTTTGGGGGTCAATCGACCCTAAGCTATCATCTCAAACTAACTTCGGAAGACATTATTCATCCTTTGTTTATTCAACATTCCATGTTCCGTGGCACTTACTGTGAATGTAGCTTTGAGAAGAATTTTTGCAACTTCGAGTTCACGGAAAGCCAATTAGCTAGCGATAGCAGAGTCTTCTTGGTTGACAGCCCTGGCAAATTGTTGGAAATACTGAGTGAAAAGGTGCTTTATATGCGTCTTTGGTTGGCATCAAACTGAATAATTTTATGCTCCTCGGCGGCTGTAACTAACGGCATTCCGTTGTTTATATTTTGTTAATTGTAGTTAAATATAGTTCGTTTTTGTTGCGTTCTATTTTTTATACCTCAAATGCGCCTTTAATTTTTTGTTCATTAAGTTTTCGGATTATTTTAACTGTTTTGGTATCAGTAGATATGTTCCATTGACATAAAGAATGCATTACTGTTGGCCAAGAAATTCTGAGACAAAAAAAGCAAATTAGGCTGTCATTCCTCAGGAAACTCCGTCTCCAAAATATAATTATTTATTCAGAGGTTGTTTACTTTAACATATTTTTACTATCTAGATTACTAGCTAAGTTGAACTGTCAATGAGGATAACGCCAATGTCTTTTTTGGTGTTGTTCTTGGTAAGTTCGAATGATTTATTATCACATAGTGTCCTTACATTGTCCTTGTCCGTGAGCTACAAAATTGAATGTATGTGAAGTAATCACAGGCACTTGTACAAAAGCTTAAATTAGAAGAAATATTGTGCGAGAGGAGAGCTCCATTAACTGGTCTGACTGTGTTCAACTGATTACACTGCATACAAATTCAGACCGAACACCACTAACGATGTTTGTAAATGAAGCTGTTCTAGTTTTTTCAACTGTATTTGAGATATTTGCTAAAGCAATTGTGTTCCGATATCCGAGAGGGATTCTTGTATATGCGATCGGTGGTACGATAGCCAAAGCAGATAGTCTCTAGTCACTTGGTAGTCTATTTATATTGACGGCTTATCTTATGGCTGATGTCCCCTTTTTTGCATTAGTGTACTATTTTGTGTTTTTTATGTGAATATTATATAAACGAGTATATATGTTGTATATTTTTGTAGGTTTTCGTACTTCTGAGTGGAAACGGTATCATTATAGGATCACTCGTGTGCCTAGCTGTCCCACTTTTACAGCCCCGAATCTACTGGCCCCGATTAAATTGTGTGATATAACAAATGAAAGGGCTTGTTGCAATAGACTTTTTTTTCTATAAATAAATAGTATTAAAATTATTTAAGAAAATAGATAACTTTTATTTCTTATTTGGTGCGTTTATCTAACTGCTGACTTGTGCACTGGAATGGCCTGATATAATAAATGGTCAGTGTCCACTAAATTGGAATACATTTTTTATAAGAAAAGGTGACCTGGTTATTTAATTGTAGGTCCCTTAGGGTAGAGCTCATTTTTATCGGTTGTTGTTGGTGTGGAGAGCGTAGTCTCACTGTAAGAAATGTATATTATTGTTATACCAGCGTGAGCACCATATCCGAGAGTTCGTAATGCCTATCGCAGTCTCATTCATTGCAAAATCAAAGAACCGATTGTCAGGGTAGCCACTTTAGTCTCAGTTGATATTGTTTTTGTAGCATGTGTTCATCTACAACTCTCAATTGGTTGGTATGAGTTCTCATTCGTCGTGACTTCTGGAAACCATTAGTCATTCACACTTGATGATGTTTAGTCTAAGTTTATCGCTTCTCGTTATCTTCTTCGCTTTCAATCATTCCACCAAATATCTATAAATATTCATTCTTAGCTTTCGTCAACCCAGTCAATTTCATCTATTAGCGTCCGCAGGCCACCGCATGCGTAATAGCAACAATTGGGCACAAAGCTTGCCACAATTTATTGCAACATACAACAAAACAGTAGTGAGATTGAACAACACAGCCAAGCGATCCACGATGCAGCTCGCTGCGTCTCTACTGAACACCCCGCAAATACATTGTTGACTGAGCTTGCCGAAAAGCGACATTGCACGTCACGACAATGGAACCGTGAACTTACGCAATAATTGTGACAGCATTTTCATCTATTTTAGCCACAAATTGAAGTTGCACGACGAGAATGCGGCAAAGGAAACATTTGGCAGAAGTACAAGCAAACCGCGTGCCTGTGTGCAAGGATGCATGGGTATTGCTGTGAATTCCAGTATGTGTGTATGTGTGTTGGAATTGGTCACGTCATTTAATGCGTTAAACGCACACAGATACACGGGCATACACCCACGCAGAGGCGCGCATGCAAAAAGTTATCGTTGCAAAAGGCCGATTCAACTGACGCCAAAGCTGCTGAGCGCGAAGCCAAACCAAAAACAGAACAGATCACAATGAGGCAACAAAACAGAGCCAAACCGATGGCGAAATATTGTGAAGGCTGCAAATGATGTGCGTTGTGCGGCGGAGGAGGAGGAGGAGGAAGAGGAGTTCATCAAAACCCTCACGACCAGAGGCAAACCCAATACAAAGCGAAGCGAACCCTCCCCGCACGCCGGCGCTACACACACGATAACCAAACGAAAACGAACGTTAAATTAATTTACCTCTACCTTTTGTGTGTATGTGTGTTTGTTTGTTGCTGTGTTGGTGTATCGCATGCATGACATCGCCTGTACGCTATTCACTTGACGATATTTGCCAATATGCGCTACTGAGTATGGGTGTATGACAACGTCGTTGTCTGACTCGTTTCCAATGCTATCAGCATCAGCGCGCGCGCATATTGGCCACATTTACGACAACAACAACGACAACAATATGTACAACACCAATACGGGTAGTAGAGGCAGCGAAATTAATGAATGACTGCATTTTAATCCGTAAACATTTTGCAAACTCACGCAAAAATTTATTAAGGTTGTTGTGTAATGGCCGGAAATGCGTGTTGCAAATGCGTGTTGGCGCACCCAGCGTGAGTGAGAGGGTTGAAGCAAGGAGTAGCACCCGAACGGGCTTTGGATACCCGTTCTACGTGTAGCTTTTCATTTTAAAATACATAGACTAAATGTGTTTTAGATATTCAAAAGTGAAGAAAAAATCGAGTCACAAAATATACCAGAACGGGGAGAAAAAGTGTGTTTGGTGGGAAGTAAAGATACATAAAACTATGGCTCAGTATGAGGTGAGTGATCACTTCTATTGGCATACTAATGGCCTCACTTTTTTTAATACCCTTCACTTGGAAGTAGGGTTTTCTCATTGATAATCAAATGAGTAGCGTGAGTTGAATATATTAATACGAGAATAACAGACGACTGACAAAATCGACCAGTCCAAAGTCCAAAAAAAGTGAAACGAAATTAATGATGAAGACGCTTGACAAACGTAGAGTGGATAAGCATTACCTTGTGCATCTGATGCGTAATGTTGAGCTCTTTTCGAAAGCTGTAATTCAGTCGTCTTAAGAAGAAGCAGACCTTGCAATGTGTTTGAACCGACTTCTTAATTGCACTGAGTGCAAGTGAGATAACACACTTTTAAAATACAGATTCTGAGTCTGACTGCGAGATTTAAGGTCGGAATAAGGGGGAAAGAGAGACAGTATAGTTCCAGTGTTTGACTTTTTTGGTGGAGTTTCGTATTCTTCACTTTTTTGATTTTTTTTTTTTATTCGAATATTTGAACATTTTGACTTTGTACAGATTGAGTAGCACTGTGGTAAACTCAATTCTCAGATACTGTTTTGTTTTGGTGTTTTATTTGTATCTGTACAGTTCCAGAAGCATCTGAAAATTGAGGTGGTCTTAATATTAGCGATTTGTACGATTTTTTTACCAAAATTCACAGTAACCATCTAAAGACTATTCTAGAGGTTAACTGAAAATTTCATCAAAATGGGTCCAGCGGTGACGGCGTCCAACCAACAAACATACCTCCAATTTTATATACATAGATTAACCATGGAGTCAATAAGGTTTAAGCGCTTCGCTGTTGGTGAAGATACTTTGTCCGATTTGAATTGATTTAATCTTGAGATCCTAAAATAATCGACAAGTAATTCGGTGTGACAAGTTCTGAAGAGAAATTTTAACCCGAATTATAAAGCCATTAAGCCAAGGATATTCTTACACTATTACAAAGCAATAGTGATATTAAAGTAAACTAACACTGCGCTCAATGATCACTTTTATTTCAATGAGTTGCGAAGAACCTTGAAATCCCATCAAAAGAGATACCACCGAAACAAGGAAAAACTAGATGTCGTCATAATAGACGCGTATATAAGTTTATATATACTCAGAAGAAAATCGAAAGTGAAAATATAGAAAATATGTTAATTTAATACCTGAGGTTTGTAAGTAAGTGTGCCCCTACTCAGATCCGCTTGATTTCTCAAAGTACACATAGATGAGTTAGCCGATCGTCTGGCTGCCCCTTGAAGCTCTGATTGAAACAGACTCCTCTCGAACAATTTGTAATGTTCAGAATTATAAGTTAGTGCGTATTTTAAATAACACGTTCATCCAATTTAAATACATATGTAACTGAGCAATACTGAATACTCGTATATTAGATGGAGAATAAGAAGCCCACGCCAAGATTAAATGGGAGATCTCATGAGTTCTGTAGTAGTTGTTAGTACATAAGGAAACAAATTCGGATAGAAAAGTTCTGTCGACTCTGTAGTCGGCTTTTAAGTTCATTTGACGGCTTCCAATAATGCAATGATTTCGTGGACCATCATATACCCTAATAGATGTGTTTAAAAATAAAGAAAACTATGATAGGTGAATTGAATGTACAAGAGAGATCACTCAGGCCCAAAGGCCCGCTTTTGATAAGGTAGGAGTTAGCTCATTCTTGACATGCACCCAGACGACGCAATTTCCGTTCCATCATAGAACTCTTACAAATGACTGCGTTTTACTTCCCCCTACTCCTGCTGAATTAATCTACTGACGTTCTTAAGGTTGTTCCTTCATAAAAATTATGGCTACTTAATTGCAATGTCAACTTTGTAAAATTAAAAAGATAAAAAAATAAAAAAACGATTCCTCATTTATTTTCAAGTTCAGCCTATGTAACCACCTAACCAACAAAATATAATCGTCTTCACCGTTTTTGGTTCCAGTTCCGCCAATGCTCTCCATACCCAATCAACTCGAAGGCGCCTACCTAGGCCAGGATGTAATACTCGAATGCCACACCGAAGCGTATCCAGCTTCGATTAACTACTGGACCACAGAGCGTGGTGATATGATAATATCAGGTAAGCGAAACTGAATGTATCTACGATAAAACCATTTAAAAACCAATTTAGTGTGAATCTCGAAGAACGAAAGAAGAGAATGATAGGGAGAGAACCGCATTTAATTAACTGAAATTATTATTTAATGCGAGAAGTGGGAAAATTTGGCGCTTGCAATTTTAATGCAATAAATCCATCAACAGAAGGACAGCGAAAATCGAGCAAGCAATCTGATAGACAGACAGGCAGACAGACAGTCGGGAGGCGGATAGTCAAGCAGACAGACAGACAGACAGATCAGTTTGCATTTCGTATGGGCCTGATAGTCCGCTAGAGAGTACAATGCATGCCAACAGTCATTTTGTTGTCAAATTGTTTGAAATGTTGCAACGAAATAATGCAGAAAATTCGAAAACGAGTGGGGTTTAGCGGAACGGATATAAGTGGAGTGCAAAAGTGGGTGGTCGCTGAGCTTGTATAAGAGAAAGCCACTGAAGCTGCAGCATATGTGAGTTGATTGTTGCAGGCTTTATTATCCGAAAACCGATTGTAAATGAGCTTACAATGTAATCAACATGCGTCATTTTGGCCAGCAATAAGAGTAACAACAGCAGTCGTAGTATTGAACCGGGGCATCAGTGCGGCATACAGGAAACCGTCCAACTATACTACACAAAGTGTAGTGCTGCCTGCCTCGGGGCTATACCAAATATGCAACGCGATGTCACGCAAGTAAAATGCATTAAAACAATGACAACAACTATCACACACCAACACCAAGTTTCACACAACTTGTGGATCCTTGCTGAAGGAGGTTGATAGAGGGAGTTCTTAAGAAAGCAGTATACATGCAACAAATACAGAAATCATGTAACTTCACAATGTGGTCGGGAAACTTTTGTGCTCGGACAAGCTAGTAGACACTTAAACTGATAAAAACTTCATATTTCACTTACATCATAAAACCTAAAGAAATGGCAGAGAGCCTACAAGTGCAAAACGATTTTCAATTAAACAAAATATATCAACGATTTCACTTTTATATTACCAAATATCTGATTATTTTTTATATTCAATAATTTGAGCTTAAAGGGAAATTCCAATAAATTTGTATATTGCAGTTTATCGTAATTTACATTTTCGCCGGAGAATGATGAAATAGTAAAGCTTTTCGACAGTTTTGTAAGGCATAAAAATAAACCGCTATGGAATGAAATTTATCAAAAAAAAATTTTTTTTAATTCGATTTTAAGTAACATTTTTCGAAGGGGTCTTATGGTTTAAACTTTCCTTGTTCGCCTAACAAATAACACCTATTAGACCATTCAAAATTATAACTAGTTTTGTAGTGCGTGAAAACTGCAAATGGCCAAACGTTTTTTGAAAGAAATACAGAATTTTAATCTATAAAAAAAAATAAAAATATTCCAAAACTTTTTTTTAAGAAAGTTTTTACAATAATATATCGCAAAAAAGAATTTATCAGCTTAGTACCCTCTTAAAAATTTATTAATAAAGGAGAGATTTATTAATTTGCTTAAAAACACTCAGGGAACGCATTTTATAGAAAACGGTAAAGAACTTTTGAGATTAGCCATTTGGAACATACTAACTAACAATTATATACATATAGATAGATATCCTGAAAGGTATTGCCGGCCGCGGTCGGTAACAACTCAACTCAGTGACACATTCAATCAATTTATTAAAAGATATGGTAGTCGGATTGAGATTCATATCAAAACAGTTTCAAATTTTGATTGGCATGTCAAAAATTGACACATAAACTCCGAGATACCAATTACCGAACGAGTGACTAATTTATTTTAAACTAGTAAGGAAGATTAGCTTCTAAGAGTGCTAGCAAAATATAAATTATAAGATAACTATAAGTATTGGACTGCTCATACCAATACCACTTTTAATGAAAACAATGTTTTCTATCAAAAAAAAAAATTTTAATAAAAAGATAAGTGTTATAAAAAGCAACGAACAACATGAGAGCGTCAAAAACTAGTTATAAATATTTCTTACGTAATGACATCTTATTAGAGATTTCGTTCAGAAGATATCCTATCAAATAACGACAAGTAGTGTTTCCTTTTAGAGATTCCACTAACACCAGATGTAACACATCTTTGGTTTTAGGCAGGTAAAATTGTGCATACCATCACGTTCGTAACATGCATCACGCTCGCATACAGTTAAATCAAAAAGCTTTGGTTCATAACTATAAACGCACCCACTTTTTTCAGTGTACAACCTATAGAAAAGGAATAGAAAAAAGCGACTAAATTTAATGAAAATAAATAAAGAAAGAATGAGAAACACGATGAAAAAAAAACACTTGCATAGAATATTTTACCGTTAACTATTATTATATGTGGTGTGGTGCATAACTATAAACGCACATAGTTATAATAGAGCAAAATGTAGCAAAACATAAAAACAAAAAACTCCTTTTGCATTTAGTGAAGTACATATAATATAAACCCTCCTCTCGTTTGAACAAGCTCAAATATGCAATTCGGAATACTTTTTATTAAGTTTTGTAAGGTCTCGGGGGAATGCGACTCCCATGCTTGAATAGTGGCCGTTTTCAGGTCGCTACGCTATTAAATTGGATGATTTTCTTGAACTCTGGAACTTTTTCAGCCAACAACAAATAATGAAGTCAATTGATTCAATGCCAAATCCAATTGAAATCCAGTTGATTGAAAAAAATAGAAACCCTACACATTATTGAAATAACAAATATACCAATTTTTAAGTGCGCTTCTAGTTTGCATCAGCGTTCATTCTTCTATTCTCCCGTTCTCTCTTTATGTGTTGTTGTTGTTTTTGTTGTGTTTACCAAAAAACAAGTTTCAATACTTGTGTGCAACAGTAAAAAAAAAATTTGGCTTGGACACCCCCACCTTATTACCAATTTTCGTGTGCGACTATAATTTTGACACGGGGTATATTATAATTTAGCCAATATTGCCATACCTATGAAGGACTCTTTTCCTTGCTCTAAACGTACCAGCTGCGACAAAACATTCCCACGAGAGTTTAGAGAATAGCTATAGATCTGGAATTACCCCCATTTACATTATATAGACATCAGAAACCAAGAACTCACTACTGCACATACCCCATTGGTAAATTTGTGGTGTTTTGACAATTCTGAAATGTGCGGTGTACAGTCATTTCTGAAATAAGATTATACAAATTCGCATAGTTGAAATTATCATTGTATAGTTCTGAAATGTTTCACAACATAACTATGTATATTGATACAATTTTAAGCCTGTCCCTGGAAAAGGATATGAAAAATGTCAATTGCTTATTCGTGCGTTATTTTATTTTATTTCTTTTTGCATTTATTTTTCTAATTATGAAAGCAAACCGAATGAGATTTTAATTTTCGATTTCATTAACTAAATGCTATTAAAAAGAAATTCAAATTTAAATAGATTTCCAATTTATAATAAAAAGTATAAACCACGCAAAGGCAACATGACAAATCCTATTAAATTCTAATAAGCTTCTCGAGAACACAACACAAACTTTGAGCGATTTTGTCAGGCAAAACAATTAATTAATTAAATGATGATTGTCAGCTAGCTAAAGTAGAAAATAAAATTTAATAAAAATCATTAAATAAAACAAATTATTTAAAAAAAGTAAAAGAATAAAATTAAAAAATTCAAATAAATAAATTTCAATTGGAGCATTAAAATATCGTTTGGCAAGCAAAAAAAAAAAACAAATAAATAAATAATATAAATAAATAATCTTAAAAAATTAATCTAAAATATTTACGCAAAACAACTAAAATAAAAGTTTTTAAATTTTCAATACAAAATAATCGTACCGTGGTAGAACGCACATAATTAACACTAACATAGCACAGAATTTGAAATAACACGTTGCATGATTAATTTTATATAGGCAAATTGTTTTTACTGTCACGGAAATTATTTCAGTCATAATCACATTGACCAAAAACGCATTTGGCCAGCAAAAAAAAATTATAAATCCACACAACAAGCAGAACTGAAAGTGGAGTACGCGCCTAAAAGCATGCAGCCGAACGAACCATGATGCGTAAGCGTAGCACAATGCGTAATCCGCGCTTTACCGATTGTTATTAATATTGCTCAAATATGTGTGATTATGTGTAGGATGTGTGTAATTATTACAGCTGTGAGTAGCGCCGCGAGCAAAACAGATGTAGCTGGTGATATCACAGCGTGTGTCCGTTGCTTGATAATACCCATTAGGCTGATGTTAGTACATGATGATAATTATGACAATAATGATGATGACGGTAATAACGCATTATGTGCTATCGATGATTCAATTGTAATTGCATTCGAAACTTGTTAGTTTGAGGAAACTATGGCAAGTTATTCGAAGTATATAGCATTGAAATTCACAAAGAGTTAGTTGACTAACCAACAGACAGACAGTCGAACAGACACACAGACGGGTAACAAGCAGCTTTTCAGCAGTTCGAGCACCCTACTCTAATTTGGCTACCCCTTCCAGTGACAAAATTAAGCTTGTTCCATAAATTTTTAGTTTATGGTTAAAGACTTTGTACAACATTTTTGCACTCAGCTAGGACCTAGACACCAGATAGTATTCCACTTGCAATCTGGAGTTCCTTATCTGACATTAAATACACTAAGCTGCTTACGAAATCAATTCGCTACTAAATGATTTCCTGACTGATAATCTAATAATATTATTAGTTAAAAATGGAATAAATGATAGAGGACGCTGTCCATTGCAGTCGAACTACACTACCTGCACTGTATTTTAATGAAACAAATCCTATCTACATAAGTGATCCGCTGAACCAAAATTAGCTAATATATATCGTTGAAGCAGCAGGACCGATATAGTACGCCTTAAGTCTGCTCACTAGAGCATTCTATACAATCGAGTTGTAGTTGCACTAGTCACGTATACAAGACCAAAACATTTTGTGCATAGCCCTCAAATAAATCTATGTATTATCTGTACGTATATATAAATGTGTCAACACATTTTTTTTTAAATCAACCTAACGCTATTATAGATACAACGTATTAACAAGAATCACATATCAGTGGAAAGCCGAAGCGGTGTGGATGTGCACAAAGAAAGGGAAATCGTAACAACAAAAACATGCGCTGGCAATATAGCTGGAAAATGCAAGTCAGAGTATGAGTAAGGGAGCGTGAGTGTCGTGGAGAGTGTGAGTAAGGGAGAGAGAGCGTAATAGAGATGTGCGTAACTCGCACTCGCAATATAACAGCTCTGTGTGAATCTAAATAGCTTCAGCAATAAGCTCCCTGTGTTGTCGAATTTCGACCAGTGGGCGTAAACTAGTATTTCACAAAGTTCGACAATGGGCTCTCAGTCACAGTTCCAATAAGAATAGGACAATGTTACTCATGTTACTCTGATAGTAAATTGCCAACTATAAAGAAAACTTAAATGTTGAACCTAGCAATTAAATTCATAGTGTTGCGGCCATATGGTAAATATAGTATAAATATATTACATAGTTATATTTTCTATCGTTTGGTCGCCCTGATTGAATAGTAAATTAAGCTCTCTTTAATGTTCGAGAACTTAAATCTATATCTATCTATACATCTATCTATATATATTAAATTAAAAGTGTGTCTGCATAGATTTTGATGAAATGTTCAGGAAAGCTCTAGATTAGCCTGACGAACGCGCCGGGTATCTGCTAATAGACTATTATAAGATAATTAATGATAATGAAATTGTATATTCTAGAAATTAATTTTAAGTTAATATAATAAAATAAAAAGTCTCTGAAATTGAAAGGCTTGTATCGCTGTGTTTATGGCGACCGAACCACACAACCCCAATTAGGAGGCAATACATAATATGAGCAATTTTTGGACCCTTAGCTCGTGGTCTGTATCCCTATTCATTTTATTCGAACACAAATTATCACAATCACCTCTTCGCATTGAAGACAAGATCTGCTGCCTTCAACAACTTCAGAAGTTCTGGACGAAGAGCGAACATGGACTTTTAAGTATTTGTTTGCTTTAATCCACTGATAGTCAAGATCTCTATATGCTTCTTGTTGCTTAAAAGTAAAAATTTTCGTGCCAACAAACAGACTCAGAGAGTATCAGGAGTCACACAAAACCCTTCGCAATGGCGCTTGTCGTTTGAAATTTGTCATGCCTGGCAACCAACTCCAACCACCTGGAGATATACTGCATTTTCTCATATGGTGTCACATTGTGCCTCATTAGCAACAATAAAAAAACTTGGTAAACCTAAAAATAGCGAGTACATATTTCATGTTTAAATGTCACTTTGTTTGTTCAATAAAGTAGAAAGAATCTCGCTAAGCAAAACATGGAATATCAACTAAACTGGGAAAGCAGAAGACGAAAAGCAAATAGGTGAAAAATCATGTACCCGAATCAAAATATCATTTGATATGCCAAAAAATACGATTGACAACGAAGAACGTTGTGTAATAAATTTTAAGCACTCATATCCTACACACGAGCGAGGACAAGTCATATATCCTTGTCAGTATTACGCCGCAGAGTTATTAAAAGTTTTTGGCCTCAATTTGGAACTTTTTATTTCTCTGGAGTACACGAAAAAAATGAGCACATAAAATCCTGCGCCAAAAAACGAAATTATTCGTTTGCGTGCTCAGTTTGGACGCCTAAAAGTGAGCTCTAAAAAAAAAAAAAAAGCAAAAGGAAAAGAAATATATGAAAATGGGTATAAAAAGCTTATAAAAACGCTAAAAGACAACACGCAAAAGGCGAACAGAGTTAAGGCAAAAACATTTGTCACACAGGTAGAACGTGGCATATGAGTAACATGCGATATCGCATTTCCTTGACAGGCAGCGCATCCCTTCGCGTCTTTGACCATAACTACACCGCGCCACCTACAAAATACAATAGAACAAAGGCCCCAAAGGCAATCAGAATGAAATTAAGTTTATATATTTTCTCATTCCCTTTTTTCTACTCTATAGCTCAAAGCTATACTCGTAAAACGGCATAAGCCGATAGACTCAGCCTCAAGTCACCGCAGCTCAGCTCAACATACAAACGCTGCTTAACGATTTGGCCTGAAATGACATCGGCGAAGTTGTGAAGTTGTTCTTAGCAAAACGCTAGCACCCATACCGTCACCATCACCATCAACTCACTAAAGTACCACCCAAATTAAGCGCCCAAATGTATGCAATATAAAAATAGTCGATAGAAATTAAAGCCGTCGAAGAAAACTTTTCTTTTAGATTTTTACTGATTAATGAGAAAACTTTTTTAGTTCATTCGTTCCTTCGTAGCTCACTGTTGAGCTCCTAACAGTCTGCAATATTTTTTCTTATTTTTCTTTTCAATTTTTTCTCCTGTTTTTAGTCTTAAACATGTTAAGTGCAATTAAAGCGCTCTCTGACATACCAGCGAATGTTGGTTTTTGTGGTGTGGGCAGAAAGAGTGCAGCAAATGTGATGCCAGTTTTAATTACGCACATATATTTCTATCTCAGGCCAAAGTAGTTTTGCAGTTAAGGGACACGGTTAGTGAGCGTCGAAATCAGTTTCTTTTCTTTCGCAGTATGTGACATTAATTAATTAATATGTTCTGTGGGTATTTAATTAAAGCAGAAATGTCGACTATGGTGACTATTTTTATTTGAGAAAAAAATCTAAAAATAGTGGTATTGTTCAGGGGTTAGGGAAAGGTTGTTCAACTCTCAATCAGAAAGAGTAGATATGAGAAAATGAGAAAACTTTCTTACAGTTCTACAAATCTATATATAAATACGTCAACACTTTTCTTTTAAATCAAGCTAATGCTATTATAAACACAACGTAATAATATAAACATACAAAATAGTTTAATGGTTAAAAATTGATGTCGAAGCACATTAAAAAGAATTTAAAAATTACAACAACAAAATATCATACATACGCTAGCAATATAACAGCTTGGATATGCAAGAGACAGTGTGAGTGAGTGTTATGTAGAGTGTGAGTGAAGAAGAGTATGAGTGATGGAGAGTTAGTATGATTGAGAGGTCGAGTAAAGGAAAGTGTTCGCAAAAGAGATTTGCGAAGCTCGCGCTCCCAATATAAAATATCTAACTGAACAATCTTTTCTGTTTCTCCATCTTACCTTTTGGCAATATGCTGATGACGATTCTAATGTGTTTTAAAAAAGAAATCTTCATAACTAAATAACCTCAGCAATGAGTTCGGCAATTACCTCTCTGTGTGGTCGTAATTCGACCACTGGGCGAAAAACTAGTATTTATAAAAATGAATCATATAACACTAATTATGCTCCATAATTTTTAAACTGTTGTTACGTTCTTCTGCTGCGTCAAGAAGATACCAAAAAAGCTTAGCTACGGGACACAAAAGACACCTTTTTCTCCCTTATCACTTAACTGATTTGACTTGTTCCACAGGTTTTTTGAGACTAACGTACTACTACCACATCAGGCTATTTATCTTGACTAAAAAAGCCAACAGTAGCGTTGATAAATTCTTCTCTAGTTATAGCCCCCAGTGTACTATAACTTGACCTAAGCTTGTACTAACTTTCCCAGCCGCTATTAATCTCATTTCCCATAATCATTCTTTTAGATACTTCACGCGCTGGTGACAAATATGAGACAACCTCAACGGTTAATGGGTATATGAAATATATGAAGCTAAAAATACGCGGAGTTGGACCAAATGATTTTGGCACCTATCGCTGTGTAGCAAAGAACTCACTGGGTGAAACGGATGGCAATATTAAACTTGATGGTAAGTTTGAAATGTATTCAAGTCTCAGTGCCACTCATATTCTCAAAATTACTATCTCACCTACTTATAGCGTTTATAAGCAACCACAATTCAAGCTTTTTTATATCCTTTCTTTCCTTCACAGAAATGCCCACACCGACAACATCAATCATATCCGAAATGGCAATGCTCAATCGAAGTTTAGGTATGATGAACAGCAGAAAAAGTAATTAATTGTTTCATTCATTTACTAATTTCAATTTCATTTTTAGCACTTTTACTTAGCTTATTTAGTTACAGTTTTACGATTTTTAGGGCTGTTGTTTTAGCAGCCTTAATACACATATTGTTGATGGAACACCACTCATTCAACCTCATGTAGTATATTGACGAGGTCATCAAGCACTAAACAGCAGCTATTTGTTGTCGCTGTTCTTTCTACACATTCTACTTTCATATATAACAAATTGTTTATCTACTTAAATTCTACAAATTTTTTCAAAATACATATTAATTTCTTTGAAGTTCATCCACTAGCCTTCATGTTTCTGGTTGTTTTATATATATGTATGTATTATATATAAATCACCGTACCTAAAAACTGTACCATTGCTTTCCTTGTGGTAATTTAACCTTTCCTCTCGTCAATTCTAATTCGATTTGCCACCCAAAACTGACAACTCTGTTCCTCAGTCTCACTGAGTCTAAGAACATATTATTACAAGAGAGAACTAATTTATTTATTTATTTATTGGTCGCATAAATATTTTGATTTCGACGAATCACTGGCATTTTTTTCCACACAAAATTTAGAACACACTAAATTAGACTTGAACTGAATGTTTTTCAGTAATTTTCTTTGATAGACTTTCGCTTTCGAATGTGATATAGTTTCAACGGCAAAGTGATGAAACAATATTGATTTCATACCAAAATATAGGAACTTTTCCCTGACTTTCGAGGTACACTAATGCACTAAACTTTGCCACAAACATTCTGCGTGATTACAACCATAGACATATGTATCTATTTTCATGGTATTCAGTCAAACGGTTCCGGAGACTATAGGCACATAAAAAATATCGATTTTTATATATATAAAGTAACACATAATACGTTCTCGAGCAGGTTGGGTGCTCTGTGTGTCGTGGGCTTCACTATCTTCTTCTCTGGCAGCAGCCGACCTCCTGGTTTAATCTCTACCTTTTTTTTAAAATGTAGTACGTGAGGCCAATGGGGATGGAAATATTTCACAAAATTACTACATTCAAAAATTTACTTTAAATTTAATTTAAAAGGAAAGGAGAAGCAGAGATAAGTAGGTGTACTCAGTTGTGGGCAAGAATGGCGAATATTTGCGCCGATATAATAGCAGCGAATAAGTGTGTGATCCCACAATCTCACATTGTCAATCAGTACGTAAACAAAATAATCATGATCACGATTGATAGTCTAGTCTCACCATTACAAATCACTTTTTAGATTATCTGGCAACACAAAGTTTATGAAAATGTTGACAACGCTAGCATGTCAGTCTTCTTTACATATTTGTCACTGTGTTATTCGACAACGACAAAGAGAAGAATAAAATTAGATTAAAGAAAAAAACTAATTAAAATTCATCATTAGAAGTAATCTAATCGCACGCAATGTCGGGACGCATAGGCAAAAAAAGGGGTCCAAAATGGACTCGTCTAGAGATTGAAATGTTAAAGTGCTTTGCCAATCACTATAAAAATATAGTGGCTAGCAAAGTTACCACTGCAAAAATGAATAAATATAAAAACCAAGTTTGGGAGGACATATATGAGAAAATGGTAAAGTGTGGCTTCAACCGAACTGTAAAAACTCTTCGTCACAAATGGTTGAGTATTCGTGGTGAGTGTATTATATATATGTTTGATATATTCACAAACTACCAAAGTGCTTTCTAAAATTTCGCGGACTTCAAAAGAAGAAGTATTGGACAGCGACGAAAGCTCAGATGTGGAACTGGATGCAACTAGAAAACTCGGCCATGCTGGTGAGACTCCTTCTTCGCCTTTGGACAAGGTTATTAAAATGAAAGAAGAATTGGAGAGTGACGACAGCTCAGGTGGAGAACCCTATGCAACTGGAAAACGCGGTCATGTTGGGGGTTGGTTGGATCCTTCTTCCCCTTTGGCAAAGAATATTAAAATCAAAAAAGAATTTGGCAGTGACGAAACCTCAGATGGAGAACCGTATCCAACTGGAAAACGTGGTCATGTTGAGGGTGGGGTGGTACCTTCTTTTCCTTCATTCAAGATTGGCAAACACGAAAACTAAATCATCGCAGATCGCTGCAACATATGAAGTTTTTATTTACTTATTTATATAAAGCTAACCTAAAGTATAAACTATATACTAACAAAGCTTTTTATTATAGCCATAGCTGTCAGGGCCTTCAGCTAGAAAAGTGTGTTGATTTATTTACATGTGTTGAGAATATATGTGTCTTATAGCAGCTTAAATTTTACTATAAAAGTTTGATTTTCTAAGGAATTTTAAAATAATGTATAATGTAGGATGGGAACCTTGTTAGTGAAAGTTGAGGATCTGTATTGCGATAGGGAGGGGCAGGGTGTGATAATGTGGTGAATGTCGTTCCGCGCATTGCTGCATATGAGGCAGATGATATTTTGATTTTCATCGATGAGGTGTGAGTTCGTTAAGTTTGTGTGCCCAAGACGGATTCTTGTGTATTTGAACTGGTCGAGTCAAGATAGTTGAGACTGAGATGAAGTATCGCAATAGGGTATGACAGTGCTGTTGGAAAACTGGATTTGCCTATACCAGGTAGAGGTGTGTTGTAGTAAGGCAATATGAGTATAAGGCTGAATTATGTGTTTTTAAGACCTCTCATAATGTCGGTGATGCTGTAGTTGGGTGTGAATACTAGTGGTAGCTTTGTGGCGAGTTTGGCTATTGTGTCTGCTTTCTCAATGCCTTTGGTGTCAGTTTGGCTGGAGACCCAAATAAGTTTTATTTTAGGGAATTTGGAGATAAGTAAGGCTCTTATTGTTGTGGAGTAAAAGTAGTGGGTATTAAAATTAGCTATAGCAGTCGGAACAAATAGCATGTCTACCTGGCTTTTTTATACATATTTTTATTGCTTCATGGATAGAAATGATTTCAGCTGAGAAGACTGTTGAATAGTAGGCTAGATGCCGGTTTTAAATGAGTCAATTTCGGTAGAGATCCCAAAGCCTACAATTTCGGATGACTCAGAGCCGTCAGTGAATATAAAGTTGTAGTTGGAGTGGGCGTTTTTGAGGGAAAGAAAGTATTGTTGGAAGACTATTGGCGGAGTGTTGCTTTTAAAGAAAGCTGTACGGGACAAATCTTTAGAATAATTTATGTTTTCCCCAATTGTGGTTTTTACTTTAGATAGTTTTAATAGGAGAGAATGGGAGGTCAAGTTGTTTGCAGATGTTAGTTGCTCTGTTAGCTGTCCTAAGGTATCTTGGTTTTCTTTTAAGTGTCTTAGTAAGGCTAGTCTGTGTTAGAAGATAGGATTCGTATTTTAGTGAGTTTTTGGTAGCAATTGACCTTGCTGCAGATATGAAGGTGCTGTGATTTTTTCTATAGAGAGCGCATCCCAGAGTAGGTACACAACTCTTGGATGGTGCGGAAGAGTTGGGTTAGATTTATTTGGGGCGCGTTTTATCTTTTTAGGTCAATTAGGAGTCACAGAATTTTATTTCTTTGTGTAATGATAGTGATAGTTGAAAGGGCGTTGCTGGATGTAAGAAAGATGATTACTTTGATAGTGGAGCCTTGGGAGATGCCAGTATTAAGGGAAAAGCTATTGGATAGTGTTTTTTTGCCTATTTTAAGAATAATTTTCCTATTTGATATAAAATCTGTCATGTAAGCAATTATTTTGGGATTTAGTTTCCATTCGAAAGTTTCCATTTGGAAAAGTCGAGTGATGTAATGGATAAATGGCGTGTTGTTGAGATAGCTCTAGGTGGTAGGTGGTCTACATAAACCATACCCTTTCCCAAGCATGGGGTAAGAGATATTGGCCTGTATGATTTGATACCATCTTAATAGGTTTGGTGATGGGTATGTCGAGGCTAGTTTTGTAGGTTTGAGGGATGTGAGTAGTGAAGATATTGTTGAAGTGCATGAGGATAGGTATTTTGAAGTCGTGGGTTGAGTCTTGAATCATGGAGTAGGAAATGCGGTCAAGTCCTGGTGTGGAGCCCTTGAGGGAGTTAAGCGAAGATTGGAATTCCAAAAAGGTAATTTCTAGGTTGAGGTAGGTGTTAGTGCGCTGTACTTGTTGGAGCAAAATAAAGAAGAAAAGTTAGAGTCGCCAGTTTCTTTGGACCAATGTACCCGAAATGAGTTGACTATGGTGTTGGAGTCTGTTGTAAGAGAATTGGTATAGTGGATGAGAATACTGTGTATATTTCTTGAAGGATAGATAACGAAAAGTCTTTTAATGTTGGACCATATTTTCGAATCAGGGGTAGGCCGATTATCGGAAGTGAAATTATGAATGAATTGATCTTCTGTGTTTAGCGTTAGTTTTTTTGAATTGGACTATGTTGTCTATATTTATGTTCCCTTTGCTTAGAGGCCAGCACATGGATATTATATTTGGTTTATGTAATTTTATTCGAAGCAAGAGGTTATTGTAATTGTTAATGTAATCGTTCATGTTCCATTGCAGTAATTTAAGATTACTTTTTAGGTGCAAAATTATTTTTTTTTTTTTGCTATCAGGAGGCTGTGTTGCTATTGTTGATGGGGTGGGTGTTTGGCATCTTGGTTTGCAGTTGGGGCTTCGGTCGTATATTTCTCTATTCTGTACGTTAACATGTAATTCTTCGCAGCAATTGTGACATTCTGTTTTATTTTGGCATATTTTAGCGATATGACCCAAGCGCAGACAATTGTTGCATTGCATTGGGAAGGGGACGTTTTACATTTTAACTTTTTCATAACCAATATATATATATATAGGTGCTCTGGTAGCTAAAGTGCCTGAAATGTAATTATAATTAAACCGGCCTTTGTAAGAGAGCCTTTTTGGTTTTCCTTAATTTGTTCAATTTCATGGACCTTTAGGTTATCAAGGATTTCTTCCTCGGCGATTCCACGTAAATCGTTGGAGTATATAACCCCCCTGGTATAATTTAAAATTTTATATTTCGGTTACCACAATTGGTATGTTGTCGGGGATTGTGTTAAGTTTTTGTTTTTATCAAAAGTTTGCCATCTTGTTTTTTGGTACATGGCAATTTTTCCTCCACAATTAAAATCAATTGTTTTCTTGATTATAAATAGCGAGGTACTTGACAGTGTTCCTTCATCGGTTCTGTAAATGATGAGATACTTCCCATCAGGAGACGATGTATGTTACCTCCAGATGAAAAAAGCAATGGAAAGTTTTTGGGTTTTTTTTTACATCGTTCAAAATAGATAAGAAGTTGGTTGTTTTTGTTGTTTTTTATTTTATTTAAAATTTTTTGTTTCAATTCCCTTTTGAACTAAGTTGTTTGCAAAGATAAGACGTTAATTTGCCGCTGGAAACACAACAGATCACTGCAAGAGTTGAAAGTAAACGATATGAAGTATTCTCAATAATAACAAAAAACTTATTTTTCCAATCAGTTCATTTTTGAGAGCGGAGACTATGGAGCTAGAGAAAAAATTTGCTCACAAAAAAAATTTTTCGGTCGAAAGTATGGTCTAGTAGAGGGGCTCATATATTTTATTTTTGCGTACAATTTATTGTAATGTAAAATATTTGAACCAATTTTTGGTTATTGCAATGCTAAAGTGTGAACAATGGGCGGTTTAGCAGAAGTCATACCTCATCATTTTCTCTGACTTAATAATCAATTACTGATTTGTCTCTGATGCTACATTTGTAAAATTACGGCATTTTGCTACTTCCCAAATAGCCTTTTTCATTTCACAATTAACGTATTCTCCATTCCACTCATCTGTTAAATACATATTAAGAACATAAATACATATAAACAAAAATTAAATAAATAAATATTATTATTACATTTCACTTTCAAAGCAACTAATAACAACACTCAAATTATTTTCTTTAAAATTTTGTCTTTAGTACTTTGTTTACAAACGGAAAACATCTGACTGAAATGACTTGGTTATCAAAGTATTTTGGCGATGAATTTTTAGCCATCGTTTTCACTAAATTTTCAACGAAATTGTGAATTTGACATTCACAATGAGCGAAAAGCATCAAAAAAGCTCATCAAACACTTCTGTTGAACACGCCCAATATTTTTAACAGTTATATTGGAAAGCAAAAATTGAATTAATGCAGGCATGTGCATTTATGCATTTCCAAAAGCACACTGACTCTCATCGCAATTATCCGCTTACAAGCAAGTCCCTATTTGCCTATGTATGGTCCGTAATAGTATAGAAGTCTTCCTTCCATCGGCTTCGAAAGACTGACTACAATAAGTGTTACGGGTATATGCATAGGCAAATAAACTCTATGATAAAGTTGTCATTACTTGTAAGGATGTTGAACTTTACACACCACTTCTGTAAGAAAACAGACTAACTATTGAGCTGAGCACTCATATTCCTCTCCGCTGTGGACCGAGTTTGTATACCAATGCGAATTATGATTGCTTTTCTTACTTTTAGTCCCACTTTAGTCCTTTTAAATAATAAAAACAACTACAGTAAACGAAAATCTTCAAAATTCTTTATTATAATTTAATTGGAAAAATTAAAAAAATCTGATTATAGTATAAGCGTACAGAATCTAATGGAACAATTACGTGGCCTCGTTGTTTACCCACTAAATATGTTGCTCATTAATTTCATTATGCTTTTGTTGTGGCACTGTTATCAGACAAGCCAAGAGACGTGGACGAGGCAGAAAACATTGAAAGCCGTAGAAGAGTACCCATATACCAACGACTACATAGACCCTACTAAACAAGAACAGTTCCTCCAGCAACAGCAATAATTAGACTAGATAAGAATCATGTCTGATGTCATATGAATTTGTGTAGGAATTGCCTCCGAATTCTCTCTGAGTATTTCCGCTTAGAGAATGATGGCATTTCGGAAGGATTTTATTGTAAAACTAGCCCATATGTTGTACTCTTGAGTCAGAGGCCTAGCTAATTTAATTACAAAAGCTTTTGCGGGTAACAGTTGTACCGCCAATAGCGGTAGTCTTGCTTCTCTTATATTTTCATAAGCCTTGTGATTCGTTGAAAGTATCAGCAACACAAACTGCTGCAACAATTCCAGTCTAAAGCCTCAAATTGCCTTTTATTGCCTTAATCAAGTTGTTGCAAAAGAAATCGCCGCACCCATAAAACATCTTGAGCCATCCTCTAGACAACTTGAATAACTGAAGCAGCCGACTGCATTTACTGCACATTTTATTTTCGCCACAAAAGCGTTGAAGCGAGCAGCAAGGCAGCAATGAGGAGAAGAATAATGATGACAGCGCAACAAGAAATATGCTTTGTGCCCCTTAAGACAAGCAAATAAAAATAAGAGACAAGAGAGCTAAGAGGCGGACTAAATAAAAAAAAAATAAAACAAAATAAAATAAAAAAGAAACAATACTGAAGTGAAATGATTATAATAAAAGACGACGGGGTGTGAAAAAATTTGAGTAAAAAGGAAAACACACATTTCATTTTCATCCTTTGCACCTTTCGAGCTGACCTCCCTGGCTTGTGTTGCATGCGGCAATTTGGCTTCTTTTGCTTGACTTTATTCTGTGTTGGGTTCCTCATAGCATACTTCGTGGTGCCATAAATTATTTTAAACGCTTTGTGTCACGCGCATTTTTTCCAGTTTTTAGTTTTTTCAATTTTTTTTTATTTTTTCCTTTTTTCATGTAACCGATATTTAAAAACAAATATTTTTATTACTAAGTTAATTGAAACTACAAGTAAAACCCGAAATAAAATGATACAATTTTTTTAATTTCAAATTAATTTAATTCTTTATTTGACCTAAGAAATCATATTACAGTTTATTTACTACAATTTATATTTATATAGAGTAGTAGCTCAATTACTAGCTTTACCACTAAAAGAAGAGTCAATCAAATTATTTAATGACTTTAACCAAGACAGTATTTTTTTTAAATTTTATTTTTTATCCGCAAAGAAAGTGAAGAAAATTATATTTTCCAGATAAAATAAAACTTATTTTACTACCTTTGTTTTTCTTTTCTTTCATGTCCTTACACCCCTTGCTGATCAACGAACTTTTTGCTCATTCAACCATTCACACTACAACGATTGCAAATATTTTGAACAAAATGAAACAAAAAAATAATAACAATAAAAATATAAAAAAATGGACAATAATAAAAATTATTACATTGAATATGCAAAGATGGCAGGCGACGTCATAGAATAAAATTTGATTCAAACGCCTTGCCCGATTATGGGGTTGAAGAGTGGCGTGACGGTGCTCAAGGTAAGTCCACACCGAGCCAAGCTCCTGTTTTGTTTTTTATTTCTATTTATTTCTTAAAAGAGTTTTCCCCGCACAACTTCTCACTCACTGCACTTGAACGCTTTTTCATAATAATTTGCACTTTTCATTTATGTTGCACATCCTTTTGCTGTATGCATTTGCAAAATACTCGTAACGAGAACGACGACGAGGTCCTTATGCCACAGCCTTTGCTTCTTCGTTCGTTCGTTCTTTTGCTCGTACGCTCCGGCCTGTTTTCATTGCGATATAATAATTTATCTTAAGTAGTTAAATCTGCGTCCTACGATAGTCCTTCGTTGACTTCTCTACCCCCAGAGTTGAGCCATGCGGCTGCCTCTTCTCTGCTCTTTCTGCTGCTCACTGTGCAATAATAATCGCGATAACTTTGACTTGTTGTGCACCTTCGTCTTGGCGATGTCCTTTATTTTATTGCATACAATCTTTACGAGTGTTTCTCATATTTTTCATTTATTTTTTATGAAATATTTCATACATTTTTTTCAGTACATTTATGTCTTCTCAGTTGTCGTCATGGTCGTCGTGGTTCTACTCTTTGGCGTTGAGTGTTCACGTTGAAATTAATGAAATTTTCCTAACAAATTGACATTGGTGCCTTTGTCAGACTGCACTGCACTTGCTGTGTATTTCACCTGTTCGTGTTTTGTTTGTTTTGTTTTAATTGCAAATTTTATGTCTTTCCTTTTGAATCATGTTCTCTTTTATGTCCGCTGTCAAAGTCGAAAAACAAAGCTGTTGCCATTTGTAATTTTTAAGAAATCATTTTATTTCAGCTTTTTGCTCAAAAGTATGCTATGATTTTTGAAGGGGATCACGGCCTTTCCGTCATATTCGCTAATGTAGGTAGGCCTTCAAGAAAGGCAAGGACAAGTAGAGGAATAGGAAGTGTACAAGAGCTTTTAAAAGTACTTAGAATGTGTTAATGAAGTAGGTGTCAAAAAATAAAAATGCAACTAAGGATGTTTTGAGTTATCATCCCAACGGTCGTGGGTTGGATTTTACTTGACATAAAATTTAGATATTTAATATCCTAAATATTTATTAATGCAAAGCTTCGAATAATGACAAAAAAGTCGTCTAACAATATCCACCTAGAAGTGTCCTTGTCTTTTCTAGAGCTTGCAAGCGTATTGCCTGCATAAACTAAATCACAGCATTATAGCTAACCAATTATGATGATCAGTCAAAGTAAAACATTTTAGTATGGTACTGTAGCCATTTTAGCCATTGGTAATTCTCATGAATTTTCGCTAAGCTGATCTAATTTTTAGAACCTGCTTCATTGCGAGCTGGAGACTCAATGATAATAATAAACCTGCTGCAGTTCCATCAGGCTTCTAGCAAACACTCTGACTAAGTCAATGAAATGTCTTCTTATTAAGTAAACAGGGTGAAGGAGGATGGTTACAGTCTCATAGCCTGGAAGTGCTCTACAGGCACTCGTTTTGCTTGTGAACTCTAATCGATGTCGGGCTCTTAACCACTGGGAACTTCATACTTAATTGAATGTTTCCCTAAGGTATAAGCGAATACCGTACTAATACAAACACTATGTGTACTGTACCAAGTCACTGGTATGCTCAGAACAGTCTACAAAAATCAATTTGTGAAGTTCAAGAAATCCCTTTCAGTTACCCTTACCCAATAATTTTAAGGGTTTTCAACAACCAATTAATTTTTGTTTGTGAGCACTTTAAAGTGTCACAAAAACTGCTAGTAAGGTTTCAAATTTTCAAAAAGAAGCTGGTGAAACACTCAATTTTTGCAAATATCAAAAACCCAGGAAACCCAGAGCCATTTGAAGTAATCTAAAACGCGTTGACAGTCAAACACAGCGAAACTTTTGGTTGAATACGCCAAGGCAAATAATTGAATGCGGCTACATGCGAGAAATGCTGATGAATGCGCGTGAAAACACGAAACGACAGTTGCATACAGAATGCGACACCACCACCACCACCACCAGCAACAAGAACAACCGCATGGACCATCAAGTGACCCAAAAAACATGCCAATTTATTTTATTCTATTTCATTTCATGTCAGTCAGGCAACAAGCCAGAAAGCAACAAAAAAAGAGAAGAAGCTTGACGTTCTCCGAGTGTGAAGGCATTTTTACACATGAACAGAAATTTTACACAAACCCAAACATGACAATGTATTTGGCTTATTGTTGGAAATTCCGGGAGTTTTGTCAAAATTGTGTCGAATAAATTTAGCAATAAAAACGCCATCAAATGCAACCAATGCATATATTGTATGAGAAACATGAAAGGCAACAAAATTTATCGCATTTGATTGACACTGACATTGGGGCGTTCAATAATATTGTAGGTGATCAAAGTGGGTATGGTCTATGCCACACATTTATTGACTGTCACATGGTATTTGACAGAATCATGAACGTAATAAAATAAATGAAACGTAAAATCGCTTCGTATTTATTTTGAACATTTTCATTTGTTTTTTTTAACAATCTGATAACATTTTATGCTACTTGATATTTATTTTGGACATTTATTTGGGACATGAACAGAAGATTGCATACTTTGAGAAAACAAAATTGCATAAATTAAGCTTGACATGGTCAAGCACAACAGCAGAGTACTGATTAGATTGAAAAATAATGGTTTTTTGCACTTATGCTCATTTATAACTATTATAAAATTTTATTTTCAATCCGCGCGCCTAACAGCAGGCCATATTTTACGATCCTAGTAACAATCCTCGGCCCATTTTTTTCCAAATGCGATTTTAAAATAAATAAAAAAGTGTCGATAGTTCAATTTAAATTCGATTATGTAACCCATGTAACCGGAAGTGTTATAATTCGCTCAACCGGATACACTAACGAAAAACTACACACACATGATGGCAACAAAATAAGTGGGCGAGCATTGAGCTACCAGATTAAGAAGTTCCGCCGGCAAGTGGAGTTCAGCGTATGTGCGAAGCATGATTGCACAATTGCACAAAATTTTCACACACACACACACTTAAGGCAATAATGAAACTAATGAACGCCAATATTTTCGTGCACACAACACAAGCAAGCCGAAAAGTATGCTGCAGAAAAATGTGCAACGTTTTTTATCGCCTATCATTAACACATTTTATGGGCATACACATTTTTATCTGTTTTAATTTATTTATTTTTATTTTTTTTTTTGTTCTGAGTGCGAAAATTTAATTGAGTTGAGATCGTGATAAAATCGGAGTAGCCAGAGCTCACGATAACGACTACTACTAAAAGCGACAACTGAGCATGAAAGTTATATGCAAAAGGAACAATAATAATTTTTGCGTGTTAACCTATCAAGCTGAATGTTGGACTGTAACTTTTAAGGTACATTCACATATTCCCTGTAAATTTCAATTTCCTAGATTTATTGGTGCAGTTAACCTCTGTACATGTAAAGAGGTATAGTGCGCTGCTGGTCTATGTTCGGTATCAGCTATCGATACTCAGTCAGTTTGCAGCCGTTAGAAGTAGCAGAAGCAGCATCACGATAAAACATAACAGATGCCTGGGATATTGCAATATTTATTATTAAACTATCATTATCAAAATTAGACCAATTAAAACGAGATTTTTTGGTGTGAAAAATATTACAACTTCAGCATAGCAGAAGTTTAGGTTTTATTTTTTCTTGTTGATTATAAATATTCCATTACAAATGGAACTCGCCTCATGTTCTTTGGGAGTGGAAACCTCTGTAGTTAAGTGCGCAATGTTTTACTCTCATAGCAGAGGTTCATATAAGGCCAAGTCTCCGCTGTTTTTCGCTTAGACTTTCAAATTCAAACGACATTCAACCACGATTATACAATTATCTTATAATATATGACTTATGAAAAGCTAACTGTTTTTAGCTATGTAAGTGTTCTTGTCATTTCACTTCATTACAAAGTAAGCACTTACCAGTTTCTCTCCTGTAGTTATTTGTAGGATTATTGTGACAAAAATGTCGACAAACTTTATTTCCTCAGGTAATAAAGCTTTAGAAACAGCAAAGAAAAACGCATATTTTCAGTGCTTTTCTTTAGAGGATATATATAGAGTATATTTGGTTGTTATTGCTGATAAATTTAAACCGTTAACGGCTTATGTAACTGCTTTGTTCTTTCAATCAGGAAAATAATGACAGAGTTTTGATGAATATTTCAAAAGTTAGTCTTCTACACACTCTCTTCTTCGCCTACTCGCCTTCTGATAAGCTACTAACTATGAGTAGTTAAATATCTTAACAATAGAAAGATTTCGAAGGTTTTCCTATATTGGTTTCTATATTGTTATTAATGGTCCGCACGTTCATAGTCTCGTTTAATTGAATATATACTCACCATTATTTGTAATAATACAAATATATCAAGCAGTTTAACTACGTTATCTGCCAAGACGAAATGGAGCTTTATCTTCTGTCACTGCACAATCTCGAAATAATAAACAACAACTCAACAAACAGTCGTAGATCGAGATGGCGAAATGATTTTCCATTGACTTTATAAGGCATACTACACCACTGCCTCAGTTCCCTTTATTTTATTTCGAATTGCCACCCTGTTTGTCCGTAACGTAGTACAGATAAACTACTTGTCCGTTCCTCTAGTGATACCGGCTTTGACAATTTTTTCCTTATTGACATCAATATTTCTTTGGAGTGTGTTTAAAATATTTAATAAATAAACGATGTCCACGCTTTCCTTATTTTCACGCACTCAAAAATTAATCAAACGCTCTGTTTGACTACTTCATTGAAATTTCTTTTATTCCGATATGTGTGTAACTTCAAAGTGTGCGGGCAGCCAAGCTAAATAAACATTTTCACATCAATAGAATTTCAAATGAAAACCCGCAAATCCGCAAAAATGTCAAAATTCAAAGTGTGTCTCTCTTTTTTATAGAAAGGCGTTGGAGCAATAAATAACGAAAGCAAAACTGAAAAATCTCAACTATAAATATTGATTTTGTAAGTGAGTATAATTTTTTTTCCAATCGACGACCGCCTTTTGTACACATTTCAAAAGCACAGCGTTGTTGGAAAACTTAATCGAAAAGAGTGAATAAGAAAAAAGTGTGGGGCCCACGAATTTTTGATTGATTGCCGCTTGGCATTTTGACAGTGATTTCTTTCTCACTCTCTTCCGTTCTCTGCTGCTACTATCCCAAAAGCTTATAAATAAAATATCAAATCGAGTGCAGATAAATAAAAAACATAAAGAGCAAAGCTTAAGTACACAGAACAAAATATACGAGTATTACAAAAAATCAAAAAAAAATGGAAATCAAAAATTGACGCGTCACTGCACGCCGACCAAATCGAAAGCCGCAACGAGACATGAAACAAACGGCACGACCCTCGAGCACGAGCTGGCCTGCAAAAATCGTCAGTTGCTTCCCGAGTGCGCTTTTCAATCATTCAACATGGGCATGGGTGAATTCAGAATTTTCACTGGCATTTATTTTGTATGGAGTCAATCCATCAAAAATGCACAACGGAAAAGTTTGGCGCTGTACACATTCGAGTTGGGTCTGGTTCCGGTGAACTGTCAGCAGTTTTCATATTAACAACCAGATTTCTACATTAAATAGGCTCGACAAATGAAACTGGGTCATACATTGGTGGTTCAAACTGGTCGCGTACAGTTTATGGCCTATCAATAGTCAAGCGTTAGTTGGATGTGACAGGGGAAGGGCTGCCTATGGTCATCTATCACTTGATATTTATGACAAAATAAAATTGAATTGAGTAAATATAAAAATCCCGTTGTGGTTATTTATATTGTTAGTGATGAAAAGCCAAAATGCCAAAGATTAAATGTTGATAAAACGTCTTTAATAGCCAATTGCACTGCGCAGTGGGTTGAAAATGACAAGTGACGTCGCAAAAATCTCCCCTGTGGAATATTTGATAAGGAGTAATTTCGATTACTCTAACCATGTTATGGCAGTAGGTCAAGCCATTTGAGTGCGCGCCTATTTACAGATTAGAAGAGATTAGGATAAGTAAGGTATCTTGTAACTTTGCCTTAGAAATGCATTCTTCCAACATTATTGTTTCCCAAACACACCCTTTTTGATAGTAGGAAAAAAATACGAGAAAAGAATGCTGTAGGCATGTTAGTTACAGAAGAAGATTCCAAATTTTGTAAATCTAATGATAACATTTACCACATTTAGTTGTAAAGGAAGGTCCTAATAAAATGATGCAGTAACCCATTAGCTT
The DNA here is from genome assembly GCA_035041755.1 of Cacoxenus indagator. Taxonomy (NCBI): domain Eukaryota; kingdom Metazoa; phylum Arthropoda; class Insecta; order Diptera; family Drosophilidae; genus Cacoxenus; species Cacoxenus indagator. The sequence continues at coordinate 108,556 of JAWNKX010001151.1, read as the reverse complement.
TGTAAAATACCATCTTTAAGTTATCCAATCCATCATTCAAAGAACTAAAAACTTATTTTTTGATTCTAAGAATTGATTCTATCTTCTTTCTCAATTCAAGCAAATAACTAGAGCTCTCTACGTTGTCCCCATAAACCAAATTTTTCTGAACCTGATGACTTTTCTAAGGAAACTCAACTTTTAGGTACTTCGTTTTCTCTTCAATTTACTATATCCACGATAGGTATTAAGTGTCCAGCGTCTTCTTATCACACTAGTTCTTCCTCACTAGTATGAATTACCTCGAAGTACTCTCTAAATTACAAGATTTATCTCACTCTCTTATCTTGAAGAATATCAATTTAAAAAAAACTCTTATTTTTTTGTTTCACTTCTTAATACGCTTCACTTCCAATTGATTTGTCTTTAAAAAAATATATATATATTTATTTTTTATAATGATACTTAGCGATTAACATTAAAGGCTCTAAGATGCATAACACGTTTTTATGACTAAAAGAATAATGACGTGAAAAAATTAATAAATAAAAATAAGTACAAAATCAATTCAACAAGATGTACCACTGTGCCATCAAACATTTACGTGTGGTCACTGAATTGCCAAACGCACTCAATCAAATGAGGTGGGACGGGAGGAGCCAAGACGCATACCAACACTAACAACCACGTGACCATTGACACTTTGATAGAGACATTTTGAAATGGATGGAGCTAGCAAGCACCCAAAACATGCGACATAATATATTGTCAAGTAATCGCCATCGCACTCATCCCCATTTTCTCTTTATGTACTCAATCTCAATGGTGTCCTTATATCGACCACAAAGCGCGATGACATTGCAAAATATTGCAACACGATAGGGATTAGGCGATGGGTGAGAAGAGAAATTCTGAGTAAACTTAAGTGAAAGCTATAAATATTTAGTGTTGACTTAGGGTTGGAATAAGTGTATGTAGGAGGAGTTATTGAAACAGACAGAAGATTGTGTGCTTTAATTCAGGGTGAAATATGAAAAGTTGCAAATTTTTCTACTTATAATATTACCTTTGAATTATTACCAATTTAGATGTTTTAGTAGGCGTTCTTAATGGACACTTTCATACCACGCGAAATAAGCAGAACTGACTAACTGCGGTGGAATTCAACCTCTGTGCAATATTTGTCAGCATTAGCGCTAGATGCCTAATACTATCAATGGTTAGGTTAAACAATTAATTTAATACAACCAGCCTAATCCAAGCATTCCACTTTGAATCGAAGTACTCAAATCAAATTTTTATTTAGGATGACCCAGTGAGGCGTTGCCAATCATAGACGAGTTGCTTTGCCACCATGTAGCTACGAAATTCAAGACGCAACTCTATTAGAAGCGGTAGTATGTTTTATGTTGTTCATATATGGATTGGATACTTAGATTTATACTAGGTGCACGCACATTGAGTGATGAAAGGTGATACATTAAGAAGTCATCAAAGCTACTCTGAGCAGCCAATCTATTATTTTAGTTGTTTCCTGTACCTAGTCGCCATATATTTTTTTTCTTGTCGGTGGGGGCGCAGGGAAGGACACTGTGCGAGTATATGCTAATATACTGGAAGCATTTTATAACACTCCTATACAATATGTACAACACAGGGAAGTACTGCCACTATACTAGAATTAGCTCTAAGAATGTACGTAAGAAGTGTAAGAAGTCGGACGACATACTAATAATCCCACTACTGACGTGAGTAGGTCTAGGTTTAGCATCAAGAAATATCTTTTTTTTTCTTACATTCACTGAAAATAAAGCATTTCTTACATAATTCGAATAAACTCTCTTATAGTACCAAACTTCACACACCGCTAAGGGTTGTCACTGGTTAATATGAAAACCCAAAGAAGACAAACACGAGAAACGCAACCTGAATTTGGAATAAGCACCGAAGTCGTTTTTTGATTAGTTTTTTCACCGTGCTGGCTTTTATCAATAAACCATAGGATAGGCAAGATGTACAACGAACATTGTCTTTTGAACACCGGACATGTGTTAAGCTAGCAGAGCAGATTAAACATTATTTTATTTAATTTCACGTAATTTTTTTATTTAATTTAATTTAATTTTACCGTACGAAATAAATTTATCAAGACCGGTCAGATCCGTTCACAAGCAGTGGTAACACCACTACGAAATCGTATAGCTCTCTTCATACTGAGTGTTGAGCTACAGTATATAGCGACAGGTATATAGGGCGGCAGGTGCTTGAAGACTTTTACTTTCCATCATGCCATTCTAGTTATGTTTATTCTATGTTCAACTCATTTCCCTTCTTAACGATTTCCTTACTTTTGCTACTACTTCCTACCATTAAATACTTCCTTGCTCAAACACACCCCAGCAATCAATAAATCAATGCTCAACGACAACAAGCCAAAACAATCATTTAGCAATCAACCAAAAAAAAAAAAAAAATAGAAAATTATTGCATACCTTCAGACTTAACTGCATGCAGCTTTACCTGAGCAAAAGACGAAATGAACAACGAAAGGAAAAGCGAAAACTCATTGCTCAACGCTCAACTTCAATTGCTTTTCTTCTAATTGTTCTTGTTCTTCTTTTTTCTCTATTCACCGCACACAGGCAACGGCCAAAATGGCGGCGGTATTGGTGACAACGGCGGCGTCGATTCGAGCGATGGTAATCAGACGCCCGTGCGTAATCCGCCCGGGGCATTCCACAATGCGGCTGGCTCACTGGCACAGCATAATCTACTCACACGGATAATGCGCGGAATTAGAACGCAATCATTTGGGATTTTCGAGCATTTATCGAGTTATGTGCTCGTGGCACCACCGCTGTGTCTCAGTCTGCCCTCGATGCGTAGAAATTTGGACGCGTTTACTGAGCCAACAATCAAGACGAAGAAGGAGACGAATCTCAACTCCAACAAAGCAGTTGACAGCGGTTGGCAAAACAATGTTGAATTGCCAGTGGTGATAACAACAACAAAAACAACACCAACAACAACATCAATAATAACAGAAGCAGGAACAATGGCAACGCCAGCAATAGAGGGTAACAATATTTCATTGTCCCATAGGCGCTGTGTGCAATGGGTAACATTTGCCTTGGCACCGCCAACTTCAACCTTTCACCGGCATCAACACACTTCTCTAAAAATGTTACAACAACAATGGACTGTTTTTGTTGCAGCAATATGTTTGCCGCTGTTGTTGTTGTGTTTGTCGTTGTCGTTGCACACTATCAAAGCGAACACATCGCGTATCGCTACATTTTCTATTAGCGAAAATAGGCGTTTAACAACATTTCTGTGGTGGCAGTGGCAATGTTTATGCCGCTTAATAGCAAACACAAAAACAACAACAACAACAATGGAAACATCGATTACCAGTGGAAAGACAAGTATCGCAATGGCGACGTTTGTGGAAGATACATTTGCAGTTTACTTCAAAAAGTTCTCAAGATGAAATCAAATAATTGCAAAAAACTCATTTAGGGCACAGCACAAGCAGCATTGGCACAAGTAGACAGAAGGCCAACAGACACATACTCGTATATACACACAGTCACACATGCAATGGTACAAAAAAGAAATATACACGCACACACAGGGGAACAAGGGAAAGGACACACACTCACGCCGAGCTACCAGAGCACATATACATAGTTATCGTTACAAATTAAATGCATGTTTTATTGAATAAAAGAGGCACCCACATCCTTCTTCTAATCGCTCACTTTAAGGGTAGACAATGACGATTTTAAAATGAAAAGAAAAAAGTTTCACTTCGCCTATACTAACATCATAGTACTCTTCACACTAAAAAGTATTTCAACAATTGGGAACAAATGTTATAGACGTTCCTGAAACCCCTTATATGCGGGCCGCATCATCCAGTAAATCAGCGCAATTGCAATTTTCAGGGATTATATGAATGAACTTTAGCCAAACTTTCATATCGATAGGTCCAATTAAAAGCCTTTTCTAATAAGAACTTTAATTTGAATTTGCGGTTAGTATGGCAATATTCCTTATAGAATTCTGATTCCGCTGGTCCGGACAAGTATACCCTGTAAAGTAAAGAAAAGACTTCGTGCAAAATTGCAAAGTCTCTAACTTTAAATATTACATTAATTATATGGACAGATGAATTTGTATGACTAAATCAAGTCTTCTCGATAAGTTAATCGATAATAAGTATATGCATATATATAATCGAGTCTCTGTTCTGTTGTACACCAAGTGACTTTCAAAGACAAAACAGCAAAATTTTGAAGTTATAAAAATAATCAAGAATTTACAACAAGACAGAAATCAACAACAGGCAATGTATACAGCAATTTCTCTATATTATCCGGTACCATACATACTTATTTTCGAAAGGAATTCGCATAGCAATTATTTAGTGTTGAGTTCAATAACTAATAGGAGTTATTATAAATGTTATATTATAGAAATATAGAACCTTCAGCCGGCAAAGTTTGCTTTGCTTTCAAAGAACTTTTGAGTATTGTTAATATTAGTAGGACACAAATTTATCAAACATTTGGGTTGTCTGCATTTAATATTGATTTCAATATGGTAAACAAAAGGCCGTGTGTTAGACAGTGTCTGCCTTTACACTCAGAAGTGTATAAAAAGTGAATGAGAACTCGATGCCTACTTTGTAGAGGCAGCAAATGATATAAGTACACATTACCACCATTTACCGATGGTAAATATACTTATAAAAAACTCAGAAGAGCTCGAACCGAATCCTAGGTTAAAATTTTAGTTTGATATCTCCCGAAATATTTTATATAATAATGTGCACGCATTTTTGATCACCACGATAAATCAAGAGTATTGGCATCTGTCTCAGACAGTCTTATCAATTTAACATACTCGTATATCTCTTTCATATGTGTACGAACTAGACTCCCTCCCTAGTTTTGAGCTAAGATGATGAGATTTGAAGTTTCTTGAAAGTTCTTATGTGAGTGCTTTCGAGCGCTTTTTTGGTGCGGCTAGACCATTCCATCTCGAATTGAGCCAAGGGCAATATTTATTTTTGTTGTTGTTGTTGTAAGATATTTTTTTAATTCTTTCGAGTTTTTTCTTCATGATTATTATTTATACATATATTTATTTATTATTAGACAAATGTGTTATGCAGTTTACTGCGATAAATATTATACTTTAATTAAAAAAAAAAATATTTATTTATTTTTCATTGTTTATTTTTATTCTTTTTATATTATTTACTTATAAAAATTTTATTGTGTAATTAATTCCTTTTGAAATTTTCTATTAATCCGTCAAAAAAGTGCTTGAAGTCGAGTATAAAAGTTTATTTAATTTTATTTGTAACGCTGAATCTTTATTCGTTGGCTATTACCACTATTCTTTTTTCATATATGCATTAATTAATGTGCTAAATGCGTTGCAGAGTTAATTTGACTTGTGACACTAATTGATCGAAGAAGACAAAATATATGTTATGTTGAATTGCCAATTCAATGTGCGGTGACCTTGCTTACAAATTAATACACAAACAACTACAAACTAACACACACACATAAAATAAAAATTCCATAAAATAAAAATATTGAAGAAAAAATAAGTGCATTTTTTTAACAAAAAAGTTAGTAAAAATAAAAACCCAAACTGCTGCAGATGTTAGATAGCCTCGAGAGCAAAGCGTAAAATCACGTGAGACAACAACAACAAAAAATAATTGTGAAATAATATCAATAAACAAATTAATTATAGTAAATTAATGCATAAAAGAAAGAAGAAGAAGAAAACTGTTAATCAAACTTGCATTTAGATGAAATTATTATTACAAAAAAAATTAGCGAATTTACATAGTAAATTTAGCAAAATAAGAATATTAAATGAAAATTAAATAAAAAGATAAAATAAAATAATTTAAGACAAGGTAAAAAATTTATAAAGAGAGAATATTGAAAAAAGTATATTTAAGCGCTGCAAAATTTAAAGCATATTTTAAGCAAAGCGTAAAATAGCGTTGAAAGAGGACAGAAAAGCATTACAAAAAATATCTATGAAAAGTGTGTAACGAGGTTGATTACATGACTTAATTTATTTAATTTGCTTTTAATTATGTGCATCGATCAAATCAAATAATTTTTTCTCTATAATGATAAATTCTGCTACCTTATGTGAAAAATAAACGAAAAATAAAAACAAAAAATGGGCAAATTACTTAAACTGTATGTGTAAATATATCAATGAATGTGTAAATAAATCTATTTAAACTAAGAGCTATGAAAAAATAAATAAATAATTAAAAACATACATTGAAAAAAAAAAGAAAAACACAAATAAAAATAAAAAAAGATAATGACAAAAGAAATAACAAACGAAATGAATAATTAATTGATACTTATTACCAGAAACTAAATTAATTTAAATTATTCTTTGTGTACATAAGTTTTTGCTGAAATTCTTAAGAAAAAGGTTTAAGAAAATATATAAAATTATTTCATAAATATTTACAATGAATGTATTTGCAGTTAAATGTTATCACTAAATTTTAATTCAAATTTCATTTAAAAATAAATACGGAAGAGAATATATGTAACAAAAATACTGCTGTTATTTAAATTATAAAATATTAAATTAAAATATGACAAAGAGTAATAATAAAAAAAGTATAAAGAAACTAATAAAAAACACTAAAAATTAATAATACAATAAGGGAAAATTCGTTAATAAATAACAAGAATTAATAATAAATAATAAAAGCTAATAAAATAATAAAAAGAATACAATCATTCATTTGGCGAGTCAATAATAATTATCACTAACCCCCAGCTAATTTGGTAATGTTACGTTCTTCAAAATTCACATGTACAGCGTATTGTAAAACGAAGACATCGTAGAAAGTTTCAGCTCTCTAGCTCAAAAACAAAGGCAGACTCCAACATACGATCCAAGCAACTCATCGAGAAGATAAGGAATATACAGTCGAAATCAAAACGACGTGCTGGTTAGATCTGCGAAACTGCAAACTCTTGTTTGGTTTCAATGGTGGCACTGTCTCCTACCAAAAGTTCCAAAAAATTCTAGAACATAAATAAATGGAATTTGAAAATGGTTTGAACATCAAAGGTAAATGTTTCAGATGACTTCTTAATGCTTCTAATGCTGGAATGAAGTGGAATCAACCACAATTTGAAACAACTTTCATCAAGCTGGCTTTATTCAAGGACCAATACTGATATTGGATACTCCAAAATGAGACATGAAGTTACAGTTTTAGAGGCTGTAGATGAAAGTCTTTTCACATGTGTGCAGATTGTTGAGAATAATGATATTTTTTCTCTGTAATGGCACATCAAGCTAATGTCACTGATGATGACGTATCGCAGTTTAGAATTAATCCTATAGCTAATGTCCAGTTTAAAAGTGTACTTAAGTAACAATATTTTCAGTCAAGCCAACTCATGGATTAAAGGATTATTTTAAATATATGTTTTTTTTAATTTTGTTAAAATGTAGTATTTGTATTGAAATATAATTTTTTTTAATAAATTACAATATCAGTTTCTCATCGTATGTATGTGAAAAAAAATGCGTTTCGCTGGCACAATATTAAGTATCACTTACAATGACAATCGGATACAACGACGCAATATCCTCCGTATATACCTAATACGTATAATCTCCGATGTCTCGTACACTGTGTAACAATTTTTATTTTTTTCCATTATTATAATTTTTTAATGTCCAGTAACTGACAAACAGGGAATTTGGGAAAAAAAAGTAGCAAATCGCATGTAACATCAAAAAATCACAGACGATTGGAATCATTGAATCGACAGGATTAGATACATGACAGTATTCCGAACGTACCGCGCCGCAGTACAGTAAACAGTGCCCTAGTCCATACCAGCTTCAGACGTAACTTGAGTAGACTTTTCTTCCTTTTGTACATTCCGCTACCGACAGTTTTTGACACTTTGTATAAGAAGGTCTGTAGTATAAAAAGTATAGAGGTTGGGCCCAAATCGTGCTCTGTGGAACTATACTTGTCAAAGCCAACTTTCGACAACACCTGTTATGGGGTCTATTTATTAAACTCTTGTTAAAATTCCTTTTATGAAACATAAAACATTCAATTAATTTTATTTGAATTCTTATTTTTAATCGAAAAAACATATTTAGTACTTATTGCTGTTGAACTTTTATTTGAAAAATACATATAAACTAACATCTGCCACTGACATTTCCCACAGCCTTTGAAAAAAATAATTACGCTTACGCTCTGTGCTTGCTCTTTGTAAAATATGAGCTCATTTATAAACCCTTGACTTATAAATCCACACCAGTTGCCCGGAGAAAACTTACATTAATCATACTCCAAAAAATGGCACACCAAAAACTGTTACAAACTCATTTTTTAGAAGTAGCAAACATGAGGCAACACTACGTATACGTAGCATTTATATAGGTCAGACCATAGCACCAAGCTTGACAAGAACAATTAGAAACTAAGACTGCAAAGGACGCATTATTCAGCAAACGCCATTCTTTGGAAGTAGCATAAGTGGCCAATTACAAGCGTCAAGTCCAAATACGGGAAATGCTGCAGAGTTGAATAAAAAGGGTGCACAACTTGCAGCTTTAGGCAAAAACACAATGACCAAAAAAAAAAAATAATAATCCTGAAAACAACATAAGAAAAGAGGGTTCAATTCAGCTATACCGTATTTGTAATGCCCTTCTGTCAACCACTTGGAGCTATTGTATGCAACACTCTGTCGCCGCTAAACGAACCATCCAATCTATGCTATTATACAAAATTGGTTATATGGGAGTTGTATGTAACGCTTTGGCGCAAAATGTACTAAACCGGTTTTAATATATAGAAGATACTGGCATACTTCCTTTTTTTTAACTTTTTTATGTTTATTTTTTTCTCTTGTTATATATGGAATAACATTCATCACAGTAAACTCCATAACACATTTGTCGGATTATAAACAGTTATGTGATGATGCAAATATTATATGTTGCTTTTTAAGGATTAGGTTTTTGCAAAAACACTAAAATACTAAACACAAAACGTATTTTGTTTCGCTGTTTACGCTTTGCTGGTTCTTGAATTTTTTGTTGTTGTTATGAATAACGTTGTCGAGAATAACTGCGAAGAGGGAAGAAAAATCTGGAATAAGTCACTGTTTAAGTAAACTTGTAAAGGTTTATTTTTATTAGGTAGCATTTTTCAAGTATGGTATAACTGCAACAATGAACGATCTAAACCAGCATTACTATGGTGAATATCGAGGTGGTGGATCCACAAGGTGGCTATCCACCACAGGGTGGCTACCCTCATCAAGGAAATGCTCCACAGCCAGGCTTTATTCAGCCTGCAGTAGTTGGTGGATATGGCGTATATGCCGACCCTGAAGCAGCTCAACGAAAGAATTTCTCCTTAGACGATCAAAGTATTCGCAAAGGATTCATTCAAAAGGTGTATATGATGGGGTGTATAAGGTGTATATAGGGGCCAACTCATTTGCCTTTGGTGACTATATTAAGCATAGCTTGTTATGAAGCTGTACGACCTCAGACTCCAACCAAATCCATCTTCTTGTTACTGTTTACAATTGCGGAATCGTTTTTGTTGCGTGTAACTGCCAGTCATTACGCTTCGCACGACTCTGATTTATGCCTCTATTGGAGCTCTGCTTTTCTCAATCTACTTGATATACGACACTTAGGTGATAATGGGTGGTGACCACAAGTATTCTATAAGCCCTGCGGAATACATATTTGCCGCACTTAACTTGTACTTGGACATTATTAATATTTTCTTATATATACTGACTATAACTGGCGCATCAAGAGACTAAAGGTCTACAAGGGATTCTTTATTCTTTCTTTCTTTCTTTCTTGTTTTTGCTAAAAACTCAAACAACAAAAAAGGAGAAAAAGGAACAATAAAAAAGCAACATTTGCTCAGTTTAGTGTGCAACTCTTTTTTGTTCACTCATTCAACAACCCAACACAAAACATTATTGATAGCAAAGAGAGCGCAAATTGATCTCTCGCCACTAATGTATGAAACGAAAAAATAACAACAACAATAACACTGCTTCGAAAAAACGAGAGAACAGAAGAGTGATACAAATCACTCGATTCCCCCATACTACACCGGTCACAACATCAACAGCTGAGTTTTTTTTTTTTTTTGGTTGTTGTAACGCGGTTACCCTTAACACCTTTTCTAACCTAAACGACTGCTCTGATTTTGGTAGAATTCTGATTGTGCACATCTAGCGAAGAATACCTTTCAATAATTTTTTTTTTTCTTTTTTTATCCAAAATCGGTTTAGTGGTTTAACCAGGAAAGGGAACACAACAAATGTGTTTTCCGTTTAAGTATATGATGAATTTTATGTCTCCTTCGGTGTGTTACAAACACCGTGACAAACTTATAATATTATTCTTTGGGTGGAGAGTTTTAAACTGACTCATCAACCAGAATAAATGCAGACTGTGCTACCCTGTGTGTAATCACATTAAGGGCACTGCGGACAACTTGCAACGACAAAAGTTTACTTTTTCAAGGACATACGAAGTGAAAGCGTTGATGATAGAGACCTCGATACACAGTCAGATGCAGAACCAGTAACAGACACATTTTCCAAGCATGTTACTGAGGTTGCGAGCCGATTTTTATATACGTTTAAAAATTGTGTGCTCGAGCAAAAGCAGCCGAGCATAAAACAATGGCGCACTTTACCAAAGCAGTGGCGAATGCAACACATGCTACAAGCACATAATGACGGCAAGGAACAATGCAAAAGGAATCGAGAAATAGTAAAGATGACGAAAAAAAAGGAAAAAAATATATTAAAAAATTATAAAAAGGCGAGCGAAAAATATGCAGATAAATATGTTACAAGCTTAAGAACAACAAAGACTGCAAAATGCAACACAATCGAGGGAGCCGAAGCAGCAGCGACAACAGAAAAAAAAATCCATAAAATATGTTAACTTGGTGCCTGGGGTGTATATAACGTACAGGAGGTACGTCAGTCAGCCTTGATTGTGTACACCCGCTGGCTGCTTTTCTTGTCTTCTGTCGGCAATGTGTGGCAAATACTCGTATTGCATAAGCATGTGGTCTGCCGCTTGGATTTGTTGTTGTGTTTTGTATGTGAACAAGTTTGCTTAAAATACTTTAAATATTTCTGACATGCCTTCGCTTCCCTCCGTTTTTGTGTTGCTCGCTGCAGAAAGCGCAAAAGCACGCCGCCACGCATCTGATAGTAATACGAGTAATGTGTGCGCAAGGCAGAGGGCGACAGTGTATTTTACAAGCAATTACTGCGGCAAGTATCATGAAATTACAAGTGGTTTTTGTGGCTTTTAAGTAGCATACATAATTGCAATTAATTGCGGTAATGGTGGCGTATGCGTAATGCTGGCGCTCTGCGCTTGCACAATAGGCGAAATAAATTCTTTAGTACTTGAAGTAGGCAAAAATGTATGAGTGTATTTTCAATAAATCACTTCAGCATTATAACATGCTTGATTACGGTGGGATTTAAAGGATATCTCTTCATAAACAATTTGGGCATAAATTTATTCGCATTTCTTGAATAAAGAACATTTTTCAATCCTAAACCATTTGAGAATTTAAATGAAATTAATTTTATCAACGCATAATTGTATATTTGTTTAGCTGCATCATACATCGTTCTATCATGACATCATTAGATATCAGATTTCGGAACATATTCCTCCGGCAAAACAACGTTAAAAGTGATATTTTCGTGGCTTGAAATTTCACTGGATACCAGAAAGGAACTATAAAGTCTACTAGTTACCATAGCAAAATTTGTTGGTTCGCAAACCGTAACTACGCGATTCCGTGATGGCCATTAAATTCTTAGATGACTATATTCTTATCGAGAGCTACAAGCTGATATATACAATAATAACACCATATCCAGCAACTAATTCAATGGAGACGTAAATGAAACCACGCCATGCCTCTTGGCAGATAAGAAAGACAAAGATTATTGCCAAATTGTCATTTGTATATGATAAGAGGGTGTTACCAGCAATAGTAGGCCTAACATAGATGCATACTCTTTTAGCACATTTGTCATTTCCAGTGTTGAGAATGAAGTCTTAGAAGCTTAGGGTAGAAATTGATAACCATTTGCAGTTTAATGTGAAACATCTTCGGTTTCGGTGGAGTGAAACTTTACATGTGCGTCATCGCGTCATCGCATCACCATTCTTCATGGTACATTACTGAGAGAGAAGTCGTTTGAGCGAAGCAGAGAAACTGAAACGAATACGACCGTTGTACAAACAACACCAGCGAATGCATCCGTTGATACTGATAGAAGAATTGTTTGAACGAAAACAATAGTAAGAGTTATTTTTATATTGTTTTTGTTATTTATATATTTATATACATATTTATTTATTCAATAATATACTGAATATATCTCACATCAAAAGCTCGTAAGTGCTAAGCACACTCACACATTTTTTTTTCTTTACTGCAGCTAACCGTCAAGCGGTAGCATTTTTAAAAGTTGAAAATGTTGGTCATCGCTACGTGATACAATATTTAAATTCAAAGGTCTAAGTCCAACGGATATTAAATCTGATTTGCATTCCACTCAAGAAGAATCGGCTTCTTCGTTTTTGGTGGCCGCAACAGCTGCGAAATGAGTATCACAGCAGTCGGCCATGCGAGTTGGATACGCCGGAAATGATGAGAAAAGTTCATAAAATTGTAGTGGATAAGCGCCGAATAAAATTGACGTAGATAGCAGAAATTGTGGGCTATTCTAAAAGTGCAGAACATCGCATATTGGCTGAAGATTTGGATATGAAAAAGCTCTGCGCTCTGCTAACAATTACGAGACGATGGTAAAATTCAATTAACTAAAATTCGAATTAATTCCTCATCCACCCTGTTCGCCGGATTTAGCTTTCACTAACTATTTTCTTTTCCCAAGCCTAAAGAAATAGCCTGGTGGAAAGAGACTTGGTACCAATAAGAAGCTGCAATGTGCTGTTAATGACTGTTGTTGAGACCCTACACACAAAGAAAAGTGGCCAGAAGAAAAACTATTATTACAAGCGTAAGTAATTATTATTGTATGGGGTATTGTATTTTAGCTTGATTTTGTTGAAAAATATTGTTCAATATAATAAAAAGTCAGGAACGTTTTAATATCCACTAACCACTTTGGGAACATCTCAACTGTAGCATGCAATTGCTTACCTCTGAATGATGATATATTTCCTTGATCACTAATCTAGGGCCTCCAACGGTCTCTTCAATTATCATTATTATTCTTTTTTACCTCTTACTTGTTAAAACTATTTTTAAAAAATGTTTTTACTCTTTACAACTGTTTACTACAATGCCTTCAATTGTATGATTGCTCTCTTTAAGTGCATGTTGTCAACTTTAACATTGGGCCGATAACCTTTTCTTTTCCGCTATTCGAAGACTCCCCTAAATATTTGAATAATTTTGGACTTATTCTCATTCACAAAATTAACTCATTAACAATATCAACAACACGCTCCATATCCAGCAATCGCACACCACGTTCCTCCAAGCACTGAACTTGTACCTTTTGCACACATGGACGAGTACACTTATCAAAAAACAAATCAGTAATTAAACTTTTCAGACGCTAACAGAAAACAATTAAAAAATGTTATGCTGCTAAGAGCCGAGATGATAAAAAAGCACATATAGTAGTAGGAAAATATATCAGAGTTGAGTTTGAACTAAATAAAGCCGAGCAGCGATGCTCTTCACTGCGGATTGTTTGCGTTGTGTTGCGCGTTTATTTAATTTATGCACTTTAATTGTAATTGAAAGCGAAAACATTGTAAACGTTGACAATTCAAATTATATTACCCAGTACCAGTAGCACAACAGTTCCGAGCCGTACACGAAACATACATGAATCGCAGGCAGATGTTCGCGAGCACAGTCATCGTTAGAAGTATGCACACAGATTCATGTGAGTACGTTAAGTGTAGCAGTACATGAAAAGCGCAACGAAAATACACCGTAAGCAATAGGCGATACAAGTAAAGGAGTAGAACCCTCCTGGTAAACATTTTTAGTTCTGTACGTTCTTAGAATGATACCAGCTCAGGCGACTTTGCTACAATAGTTTCACTCCTCCATAGCCCTAATATAGTACAATTGGAGTTCCCGCTTTATTTGTCATATACTGCTGTCATGTATTATATTATTAATGGTATAAAGGACCTAAGACCGTGGATACTATTGTCTAGCACGCTGTCTCAACTATCCACTTTTATATACCTAATAGCAAGAGCCACGGCGCCACCCGGCATTTGGAACACACTAAATTGATTTCATCGTATCGGATACACCAAAGATATGATCACCACTAATAATGTACAAAACTGAGTGTACTCAGTTTTTAGAGTGTACTCACGTCAAAACGACTTTTGTTGACACGAAAACAAACTCAGCGACTTCGGGCGTAAAGACAAGCGTTCGTCTAAGGAAGTCAGCAGCCGTGACTACCAACGCCATCAGTTAACTCTTTTCGAGCACACACACACAAACAATGGCGACATTGTGTCGTACGTGCACACACACGGGTACACACGCATACTGAGACAGCTCGTATCACATAAATGTCGTGCATCATGTTGACGTAGATTTAATTACAATGTTTGCCACCTCGTGTTTTTATTGTTGTTATTGTTGTTGTGGGCATATGTAAAACGTTGCATAAACGTCGAAGAAGAAGAAGAAAAAATCGTTGTTAACATTTAAGAATGAAAGCTTTTTCCAGACACAGATGCAAATCCAAACACAAGCATAGATACATTCACACATTTAGTGCGCCTTGACTTGACTCGCTTTACAACGGCTCAGCTCAAGACTCAACTTCGTAACTCTCCCCAACCACGCAGAGGCACGTTTTATTCACTCGTATAAACTGAATTTTCCACTTGCATTTTTCACATTTTCCACTGAGCTTTTCGGTTACGTGAGAAGAGGAGAAGAAGAACTGCAAACGAGCAAACAAACAACTTAATTCATGCTTTCAGCGAAAAATAAAGTTTCCTTCTTCTCTGCTCCGCGGGTTTTTTATACTTCTTAACGCGACTTTATAAACACACAAAGGATATGAGAGGATTTTTTGCACCTCCAACGAACTGTGGTGTAATAGAGGGAGAAAAGCGAAGTGACTTCATTACGTTAGTTTAATTTGAAATATGAGGAGTGTGTGAAGTGAGGCTAAAATTAGCAGGGTTCATGGGTGTTTTAGTTGAGTAGGCAGACGTTGTGTGTGTTACTGGCTTAGTTTCCAATGTCATTTTAACTTAGTTAAACACAATATAATGGTAACAAATGACTAGACAGATACACGGATAAATAGAATAATAAGTACACGTAGATATAAGAAAGTAATAGATTTAGATAGATGGAAATCAATCACTCCTCTTCTCTCTCTAAAAATAGTGATCAGTTTATTTGGCCACGTAATAACATGTACTTTATTGTTTCAGGTTCTTCCCAGCAGCATTGCTCTGTGCTAAGGGTAATGAAAGTACATTAATGACGAATTTTGAGTGAGTGGTAGCAGGTACGCCTAATGCCCTCAAGTTGCCTAGTTAGATAAAAGTTAGATAGAAATTTCGTATGCGACCTAGGTGGAATGTAGCATACAAAGTATAACACTCTCAGAAAAAGCAGTTTTAATGGCTTTCAACAAACTTTTATCTGTTGAATTAGCAGGAAAATTTTAAAATTCGCAGATTTCACAAGGTATGTGCTAAGGTAATTGAAGTAACAGAAATAAATAAGCCAACAAATAGAAATAAAAGTACAAGAATACAGTGAGAGTTGCATGGATTCAGAGATGGTGTATGTACTTTTTCTTAATATATAGATATATTTTAATTTTACTGTTATTATAGAAACTTCTAAACTAAACGATCAGAAAACGAATAAACGCATAACAACTTAGTGAAGAGTGGACTTCTATAAGTGGAATTGGTGCTTAACATAATTACAATGATCTCTGCGAAAGGTCGACAGAGTACAGTCTCCGGAGCCTTCTTCTTCTATGGGCCGCTCTAAAAAAGCCGCAGCTTGTTGGTTAAGGACATCCCCAATTTTGAACATATAAGGAGCCGTGAATTCTGGTCAGTAACAGGTTAATTCAAAGTATCAGTGTAAATAGCTGGCAAACAGCTGTTCTTGATTTCGTTGATATTTGCTGTTTGCTGTTGTTGTTTTCTGTTTCGTCGCCCTCGGTGTTTTTATTGTTGTTGTTGTACTTATGTTTGCCACATACCCTTCTTGCCATCAACTGCGTTATCTCTGTTTCTCGTTTTATTTCCTCCCAACCTTTGTGAACTAAAAACTTCTATCTCATTCTTTCGCAGGATAAGTCCTATAGATTACTAGTCTATTTATAGTTTCATCGGCGCTGAAAAAGTTTTCACTTCAAAAAGTAAAAATATGTACATACAATGCTATAGCGAATTTGAATCGGCTTTAACTTAAATATTAAGGTTGCGATTCTTGGAAGATTTGAGGGATGGATAGATAAAGATTGCCAGATAGACTGTTTATCGTTATCTAAACGTTTTAATGGATGGCTAATTACTTCAGAAAGAACAGAGATCAGTGATTGACGAACAGTGGTAAGAAAAATCTTCGAGAGAATTTGTAAGACATACAAAACAGGTCACGTATCCCAAAGTAGGTCCTTTTGTTCCTTATGTGTAATTATAAAGATCGCTACATTAGTCTGGTAATCACCGAGAATCGAAAAAGGTTTTCATTTTCGTGTCATTGTATTTGTCAAGTTTCATTATTATAATCTTTATTTCAGCCTAAAGAGTCTATTTTGAAAATTTTAAAATGACTAATATAATACACCTCATTTAGGTGTATTCTACATATACGCTGTAAAATCATATTATTCTATAACATTTATATGTTAATATGCAACAAAATACAGAACAACGATGAAAAAAACCCACAAATCAACGACAATTACCACAACGCTAATCATCACGCATAAATCACTCATACGCACCATTTGACTTGAAGTGTTGTGAAAACTCGAACTCAACAAAAGCTGCGCACAGCGTAACAGAACAACAACTCAGCACAATTGAGAAGCCGAGCCAACCCAACTCGAACAAAGGAAACAAATTCCTTGAATGACGCACGATAAAACCCATAATATGTATGCATAGATTATATTTTATGAAGACATTCCAGAGGTAAAGTAAGCCAAGCACAAGGAGCCCAACGAGCAGAAAAGTAGGCTTGGGCAAATTGGCTGTTGACAAGCGGCCTACACGTGAAACACTGCACTGTAGACATAAGTGACCACAAGGCTATAAGATAGACAACATACTATACAGAGTGGCCTGTGAATTTAGTGGACGCTCCGTTAAATGCTAACTGAATCCTATTGCGATGACAGAGTTGTCGAGTGTCCGTTATCACTATCCATGCCGCGTTCATTTTCATTGCCTTTTCAGCTGAGCCGTTTACTATTTTGTTCCGTTGTTGGACAATGCGTCAGGCAATCAATCATATGAACAACAAACTGACAACCCTGTTGCATAATAAAATAGCCAATGGTCGTATACGCCCATTGCGTCAGTTATGCTTAATAGCAGCACTCATACAAATGAACACATACGAACACACGCACGCAGACTATATCATTTTTTGACGCACGCCAACTTTCCCACATCATGCCACATTTTGTGTAAACGGCGTGAAGCCACTTATCATAACGGTTAACCGTTGATTGCCTCACACATGTCAAAGTTCGATGCGTTGAGCAGAGGCGGCCTACTTCGGCCAACACCCACACGCATAAATACACGCACAACAATTATGCTAAAAGCGTACATTATACTTCTTCCTCTTCTTTCTTTACGCTTTATCGAAGTCATTTTCAGTTGTTCGCTTGCAAGCTGACCGCCCGGCCGGAAATGGGTGTATGACCGAGGAGTATAGCAATGTTGCCAGTTCAACTCAACATTGTGGCTTCGGCTTTGGCGTAAATGTTGGCCAACTACAATTTCATTTTTAATGCCTTTTTTCACTAATGTTTTCCTTTTGGGTGTGTGTATTACGGCTGTGTTTCAAGTGCTTACAATCAGGATTTGAATGGAATTTTATGATGATAAATTGTTGTTTTGTTTAAGGTAGGATATCGATACGCTTTTAATGTGTGTGTACATGGGAGCACAAAGTAAAAGGGTAAATGCGATATATATGAAAGAAAACTATTGCAGCCTACTTTAGGGGTTGACCAACATTGTGTTCTGTCTTATTAAAAAAGACATTTTAATTTAAAATACTTGGTTTATTTTGGTTAATATAAAAGGAGGTATAACTATAACTTAGAAAGTTAAAAGTTCTTGCATTAAAATAAAATGTTTGTTATTTGCAATACAGCGGACGACACTGCAGTGCTAACCAGAAGTCCAAGTATAAAAGTTGCCACGGAGTCTTTGCAGCAATGCATGCGTTGCTTTGAAAAGTGGACTCTAGACTGGAACATAGGCATCAATGCCAGCAAATGTGCCTATGTTACGTATGCCACACGGCCATTTTCTTGCCCTGGCATATCGTTGATAGGCTCTACTCTGAAGCACAAGTCTGCGCATAAATACCTAGGAGTCATACTGGACAGGAGACTTACATTTAAAAGACATGAAACAATGGTTCAGCGGTCCATGCTGGTAAAAGCTGGAAAAATTTCGTGGCTGTTGCCTCCCAAGAGCAAGCTGTCCTTGGATAACAAGACAACAATATACAAGACAATTTTAAGCCCCATGTGGAAGTACGCGCTGCAAGTTTACGGCATAGCTGCTAAGTCGCATATGAATAAAATCAGAATTGTTCGAGCTTAAAACGCTTAGAAAAATCTGCAATACTCCCTGGTACATGCGTACAAGGGATATCGAAAGGATCTTAGGGTTCCTAAAGTCGGCGGTGTTAACCATGCACAAGCGGGGAAATATCTAGAGCGCCTTGGTTCTCACCCAAATGTACTCGGGAGGCGGCTAACTTCGAGAGCCAGAAAGAGAAGACTCAAAAGGTGTCAAGCCCAGGATCTTCCTACGAGGGTCCTCTCATAAGTTACTACTGTCAAATTCAGTAAACTTTCTAAGTAATTGTAAATATATAAATAGGTATTATTCATTTTAAGTTGTTTGTAAGTCCATAGGTTTACATTATTTCTTTTTTTTTCTTTTATATACAATTAGGTTAGGCTGTCACTGAAGGTAGTAGGAAACTAGTTAATAATTATTTTAAAGAAATAAATGTATTACATATTTAAAAAATATTTGCAATACAAAGAGTATGCTACAAAACTTTATTTCCAAAACATTCGTTTTACTTAATAAGATATAATATTTTCAAATCCATATGTAGACGGATAGATATACCTAACTACACTCGTATATCTGCAAATCCGTGTATCTGCCTATTCCTCTATCTATCCATATATAAAATGATGTTTGTTTGTCTGTTTGATCCCTATGGCACGACTCGATAGCTAAAGAATCAAAGAATTCATTAGCTTCAGTGCGAACTTTTGCGATTCGCGGGCGGCGAATGGGCAGGCGTCGCTGTTATAATTTTGTTTTTGAATAAATTTCAATGTAAAAAATTGATGACCTCGTCGCTACTGTTTTCTGTGTTACGTGCCATTGTTGTTTTTTATTATCTCGCGACTTTTTAAAATACTGCGTCATTATGACATATATACGTACGTAGGTATTTTGCTCATTACGTAGACGTATTCGCGTAAACAGGCCGTGTCCTGTGTCCCTCTTTTTTGATTTCATAACGTAACGAAAAAGAAATAACTTAACCTAAAGTGAACGCGCTATCCTAAGGTACCACCAATGGCCATTCCTTCATAGCCATCTATCTATTTAACTGTTATCTGTATATATTTATCAATACCTCATTAGCATTCAAGAAAGTCTTTCTTACTGAGCGTGAAATTGACTCAGTCTCAAGTATGCAGTGGAACACACAAGAACAGACCAAGTCCAGTGAAAGGTAAGAGACATACGATTTGTGTTCAAAACATGAGGTGCCTTTTTATTTTTTTCCCGACAAATATTTACTTATTCATTAATGTCTATTTTGTCACCTTTACAGCATTCCCCCTCATATATAACACTCGTATGCAAGCGCTTTTTTCAATAATTGAAGAGCTTTTGATATGCGTTTGTTGGTATGGCCTTTAGGTATTCTAGCGATGCGGTCTTTATTTCATTAGTTGTGGCCAACATAAATCCGTCAACATAAATATCACACCTTGTATAAATGCTCCACCCAAGAACTACATACTAACATTGAGGCGTGGAACTTGTCCAGTTGTCAACTATGGCTGCAGAATCATCCCACAGGACCAAGTACACTATCTCGGTGTGGACAAGCGTCTCACATGGCGAGCCTGCATCAGAAAAATCACAACATGCTAAGGCCCTCCAGTAAATGGTGCCTCAAGAATAAGATAACCATCTACAGAAAAGTAGTGTCCCCGTTTGGCGTCATGCGATACAAATCTGCAGTACCACTTCTGACACAACACTTAGAAGATCTAAGCCTGCCAAAACAAAGCACTACGCTTTATAATTGGGGCTCCTTGATTTGTCCTCAACACCACCCTACATGGAGACGTAAATATCCCAACTGTACTAGAGTAAATCTGTACAAACTGCTGTCGTTATCACAAGAGGCCAAGGCCCTAACTATTGGCGTGATACAACGGCAGCTGAAGAGACTCCACCCCAAAGACCTTCTAGACAGAAGGTCTCGTAGTACGTAAATAATCTGCTCTTCGGTGTAACCACCTATGTCACTTTGCAATAATGTCTTATGCATGTTGATAAAATGAGAATCAACTAAAATGATGTATTAACTAAATAAATAAATTTAAATAAAGACTGCTCGGATAATAGAAAGCGGATCTTGCGACTAACTAAAATATTTGTAATCCATAGAATTGATTGAGAATTCCCAATCCTTACAGGTAACAGAAGAAATCTAATTAGAGGTGAAGCTTCTTCTTTGTGCACATAATCTTTAAAAGCCTTCTAAACGACTTTGTAAGTTAATCGGCCCAAATGCTTTACTTCTTTATGTAAGCAGACCGTTTCCTTTAGTTAACTGTTAGGTTAAGCACCTTTAGAATTATATATATTATGCTGCCCTTCGTTCTTTTCCCGCCAATGTTCACTACCGCTACTTCGTTTTCACTGTACAGCAACAGCCACTTCTTTCAACCTATTTCCATCGATTTTAAGCAACGCTCGAACGCAATTCGTAGCACTTATTACTTAGCCCACTTCTTCTGCACTGCTTGATAGTTCACTTCCAGTTTAGCCTATTCAGTTGCACCCATTCACAGACAGACTTACACAACTCATTTTCTACACTAATAAAATCGCAAACTTTCGACAGTCAAAACAATGCGAAAAAATATTTGTAAAAGTACCATTAAATTCGTTAAACTTCATTAAACCCGAAACTTTGCACTCATTGCAGCCTATGCAAAAAACAACGAAAACAAACCCAAAACCAGCAAACCAAAGTGAAGCCAAATCAAAACCAAATAAAACCAAACCGAAATAAAAGCAAAGCCGAGCAAAGCTAAACACTTCAAAATCTTGTTTCGGCATAGAGTCGAATCGAGTTGAATCGAGTTGAATCGTGTTGAGTCGACTCGAGTAGCGCAAAACTAATCACACACAAAACTCATCAAAGTGCCTTTTTCCTCTTTTTTTTTTTTATTTTTTTTTTTAGCGGAAAAAATCAGCTCCAACCTCCTACCGAAATGAAATGAAAATGGTTCTTCATTGTTTGCGGTGTTGGTCTGAAATTCAATTTGATTGTGCGCTTTCCCAAATTCCAAATGACGACCGCCGTTGATGGGTACTTTACGCGCGCCGTCGACAAAGTGATTTTGCGTCATTTCTTTTTAATTTTACGAAATGTTCTTCTCCATGTAAATACCGAAAATAAAAGATGTGATCATAGAAAAACCGTGAAATAGCCGATGCATATGGCTTTGCAGTGACACTTAGGCTGCGCTCGGGACTCTTAATCTGCAATGAATGTAAACCCTGTGCGAAGCATTGGTCCAAGCTGGGTCCAAACGGAGTCACTGAAAACTTCCTGAAACACCAGAACGACAAAATAAGTTTCTATTGAAACCAAATATTATTGAATAAAATATTGTAGTAGCACTGGGGAAAGGAAATGCCCAATATTTGGTGATATTCTAGGGATGATCTCGATTCAGTCTTCAAAGGATAATGTGCTCTTTCTTAGGGAATCAAAGAATAAAAGTATAAAAGTCATTTCTATATCCCTCTTATTTTTTTCCTTCCTCCCGTTTTTTTCACACATCACTCTATCAGTTTACCCTAGTGGTGTAGTGTCTTATAATTGGCAACAAAAAAGAGCTTGAACATCAGTACGCGGCCATGCGAGTCGTCTATCCACCCTCATTTTTCCAGGGAAGTTTAGCTATTTTTTTACTATTTTGGTTTTCCTTTTTTTTTTTATTATTGACGATCGCTACCGCCATTTTGAATTTATTCTGCGGCCAAAACTTTAATTGAGTTTTAAACCATTTTTCTGTACAACTTACTCAACCCTGAGTAACAACACCCTGAAAAATGAGCAGCAACAACTGAGAATTTTGGCTGCACTTTGCGAAAAGCTAATTTTTAGGGCGCTAGTCTTAGTTTGGCGGGTAGCAGGTCTATTTACGCCGCAGAGCGTGTGTGCGGTTATTTTTATTTATTTATTTATTTATTTGTTTTTTTATTTTTTTGTAACGCGCTTTTTAATTGCAAAACTTTTTTCTGTGCATTCAATTGCCAAAAAAGTCAAAGCAACAACAAAAACACACAAACACTAAAGTTAAATTCGGCCAAGCTGAAGCTGCAATACTCTTCACGCGCAAAGAACATTTAATTTCACCAAAGATTTGTATAATGCAATAATGGTGGGTTTTTACATTTTCTGCTGCAATATGTCCTATTGAATTTAACCCTCAAGGAACAAGTAACCTTTGGTTCTCAGTTTGTTAGCATGCATGTGTAAAAGAAATGGAGTTCCTTCGTATACAGTAACTAAAAGCTGAAACTTGAGACTACAGTAATGTGAATTAATTCAAATTCAATATTTATTTTGCTATTTTGATTTTTTTAAATTTTAATACAATCCCCGATTTCAAGCTCTGTTGTATTGAGTCGATCAACTCTTGTGTGGTGGCAGTCCTGCAACGCGCTATTCAGTTCATTTTTATTGGAAAAAGTGCGTTTTTGTTTTTGTTTTCTATAATGTTCACAAGTTCTCCATCACTGGTGGTTGCATTAGTTGGGGACAGTTGTAAATCAGCCAGGTCTGCACAATTTGCGATTTGTGTTTGAGGTCATTATCTTGTTGTAGACGTATGTGTAGATGTATGTGCTATTTACTAAATCATCGGCGCTCTGTTTCACATTTCCTTTGAGGAGGTTAAGATACATAGTGTTGTCTATATTTCCTCCTGGTTGCGAGGTTGCCAACGCCTACTTCCGACATTCTTGCCCAAACCATAACGCCACCACCACCATGCTTAATTGTTGGACGAAGATGTTTTGTTTTAAGTACTGTATTAGGCTTTCGCCATACGTACGTCTCAAAAATACTGTAAAGCATCCTCTAAAACATATTACTTGGCCCAGTTCAGCCGCCGTTTTTGAGTCGCCTTGTTTATGAAAGATTTTTTTACGTGCAACTCTTCCATTTAAACCACGTTGGCGAAGCACATTTCGAATTATTTCTGAAAAACATTCCTTCCCAATACCTTGACGTATGTCCTCAACTAGTTTTGGTTGTTCTTCAGCATTCTTACAATACATCTCTCGTCCGGTTGATTGAAAATTTTATTTGGAGCTTGGCCGCCTTTATCAAGCATTCTATTCTCCCTAAGAAATCTTTGAATAATATTATTTACAGTGAAGCTATATCAACTTGTCTCATCGAATATACAATATATATACAACATATGTTTTAAACTTCTTTACAAATGTGTAACATTATACTATGCACTTCGTGAAGAGTATTAAAACTATAGGATTTTCCTTGTATTGCGCATACGGCTTGTGCTACTTCATTTGATGGCTTGCTGTTGGCTGGGTATGCGGTGAATGGGCGTTGGGCGTTGGGCGTTTATTGCGAATAACAACGAATTCTAGTGAAAATGCATTGTTTAAAAAAGTTTGATTTTTCGTACACGATTTGCATTTAGATTTGGCGTTAAGTGCTTCATTCAAAATTTTTTGCATTCCTAAAGCCAAATTCTGTTCGTCTTCGTCGGGGGTTAGGAGTTAAAGCGCTTTGAATTGGTTTTAAAGTCTATTCGAATCAATAAAGTGGCTTTCCAACAATTGAAGCGCTAAAATGTGTTAAAAATTCAGGATTTGGTTGAACTACGGCGTAGTGGGGCAAGTAAACGAATGTTTGAGTGAATTGGAGCGCAACTAATCTCTTTTTGGTTTAGTTTGAATTAACTAAAAATTTTGATATGAATTGGTTTAAAATGAATTTCGATTTTTTGAATACGAATATAATCCACAGCTTTTTCTTCATTCATTAATTAAATTTACTTATTTATTTGCTTAATGTATATATTGCTACATTATTAATTGACCGCGATTCGAAAAGAAAAATTCCTAAAACCTTAAATTATTATAAAACAATTAAAATTATGCAGGATGTCGCATTTCCATATTAATAATAACACATTTTCCTTTTTATACTCATTACTTTATCTAGAAAGTTGCGGATTAGTTGAACAGACAGAGGATTTTGCAATTTTTGCTATTCTCACGTACATTGAAAGCTACACTGTTACGAAAAAGCTGTTTTTCATAATAGTCTAAAATGTCAATGTGGCCGCTCTGTTAAGTATGGTATTTTCAAATGCTTCTTCTTTAGTGTGAAATTTGAATTCCGCGGCAGACCGACGGCTCGCTCATAGCACTAGCATAGCTGTTTGTATTATCACGCGGCTTCAACTGCTCTATCAATTTTTGGAGAATTTTTTTTTAACACACCTCTTTTTTCATAATTATTTCTATTTTCAGACAGCAATTTTGCAATTACACAGCAAATTACGTGGCATCCAAATTTCTGCCAGTGTCAATCCAAATTTCTGTTAAGTTTGTTATGACCTCATAAGGGGGTGATACAAACCTGTCAAAAATGTGAACGTAACAGAAAATATATAGAAAACGAGTTTTTCTATAAGAGCAACTCTATGCAAAAATCCATTAACAGTGATTTGTAACTTTTTTGTTACAGTCCATCCATTCATTGGATAGAGTGCTGAGTTTTATTAAAAATAATTCATATCTTTTGTTTAAAGAAATTACACACCGTGATACAACTCTGTTGGCCATCGCACACAAGTGGACAAAAAGTAATCGCAAACGAAAGGGAACCTACTCAATCATTGTTTAAGTATTTGAATCTTTTTTACCAAAAACAATTTTTTTCTGTTAAATATTTTTATTGTTGAGAGCCGCATGAAATTTCTAAATGTATTTATCGGATGCCCAGGTGCAAGCCATGACGCAATGGTTTGGCAAATTAGCCCTATCAGCAAGGCTATAATTATAAAAGAAATAAAGATTTGTTCAAATCATCGTTTTTGAGGCTATTGAGTAAACGCCTTTTCACTCTAAATGTACTTTCTCTCTGTTTGCCAAAATGACGCTCTTATTATTTAGTACACATTCTCTCTTTAAAATTCGCCGATCATTCAGCATGTGTGTTGTAGCGCCACAGTTAATGTACCAAACAGTGTCCGATTTACATATTTTAGAGTTTGTAAAGAGTGCAGCGCTTGAAGCAGCTATTCCGCTCATTTCACTCTCTTCTTCATTGTTTTCTTCGTTCTTCACACTTAGACACACTTTCCGTATGTGCCCTTGGCCACCACACGCATAGCGCCTAACTGTTTTGGTATCCCGGCAAGCAACAATGACGCCGAGACTTCTTTAGCGAGGTGTAAGTCCAAAAAAAGTGAAACGGAATTCAAGATAAGGACGCTTGAAAAACGTAGAGGGGATACTTATTGGCTTGTACGTCTCTTGAATCATACTTGTGCTCATGGAGAGAGAATCTCATCTATGCTTTTCATTTGTGTGCGTGAAGATGTCCTCTTTCTTTGTGAGCGAGTATACTCCTTATAATTTATAGTTTTTGAAATTTAACACACTATGGCAATACAAAACGAAGCGATTCAAGCAAAATGGATTATTCCTACTATTTTTTTAGCAGGTTCACTTTAATAGTGCGCTTATATAGGTGAGGCAGATTTCTTTTTTTTACTTTTACGAACTGGTGGTTCGGTAAAAAACGTTCCTGAGAAGAGTAAATGCAAGAAGAAAACGACTACTAGGAAGTTCCGCAGGAACCGCTTGATGAATTCCAGTCCAGTGAAGAGCAACGACTATATTAAGTTTCTACGTATTTTTAAGCGCAAAAACCGCGACCTTAAGAAGGAAACTGCAAGTTCGGCAAAGGCAAAAATAAAATAAAATAAATACTAAAAAAAAAAATAACATTTATCTTTAAAATATCAAAAAATTAAGTATGCCTCTTTGCGCGTTATTGATTTAAAAAATTAAAATTTTATATAATAGTATAGATTCGAATGAATCAACTCTTATAATCAAACAGCTCTGAAAACACAACCTCAACGTTTTTATATATATTTAGGACATAAAAAAATATAAGGCCTCAGAAAAAAAAAATTGTTACATAATATAAGATGAGACCTCTTCATTTATAGTAAAGAAATTCCACTCGAATACAGAGTCAGAAAAATATATTTAATCAGAACCTTTACTTTTCGAACCGTTTTTCCGACGAATCTTCGCTATCCTCAAGGCCAAAGTCAAACAAAAAAAGAATAAACAAAACTGTTTATTGCAACGTATGTAATTTTGATATAAATATTATACAAGTTTTTTATTATGGATTAATATAGATCTCTGTGAACCAACTAGACCTTTATGAGCAACTAGCCGTTGCCGTGGCGTAGTTAGGTATTTGTGTACCTAGAATGAAAATGTAAACGGCAAGTGAAGCTTTGCTTAGCCGTGTTGGTTCTGACTGAAGAAAGTTATGGGTGAATAGTTAGGGAAAAAATTTCGATATTTTAGAATGTTATAAGGGTATAAATTCAATGCAAGCAAATGAAAAACTTGGGGCTATTTATGGGGATAACTTCCCATAAATAGCATAACTATCGCAAATACCGTTTCCTTCAGTTTCGTTCTGGAAATTTTGCACATAAAAGATGCACCACGCTCAGGTCGGCCACTCATAGAGAAAATTATAGCATTACTAAGGGAGGACCTTAACACTGCTACCATTTACATAAAATGTGTTATGTCACCTTTGATGACTCGGCAAAAATTGAAAAATGTGTGGTTTGACAGTTTTAATGGCTATTTAAAAAGTATCTACGTTTTTTATCATTAGATGGTGAATATACCCATATATTGTGCAACAATTGCCAATGGAACACATTTTGAAACAAGCAGAATTGGCAAACAGAAATGATTGTTCAAAAAATTACCGAAAAAAACGTGGATACTTTTTATATCACCTTCTAGTATGATAAGGTATATTATAAGGTATATTATAATATTGATTACATTGGGTCGATAGCGAGAGCCTCATTTTAGGGTAACTATAAAAGTTGTCCAATCTTTTCGTGAACTACTCTCGGTAATCATCAATGCCGTGGAATTATGAATGCTCAGGCCTTAGTGAAAAAATAGAATGTGATGAAAAATGTCGTTCATACTCACCTATTTAAAATTTGAAAACTTTTCGTATTAAGTAAAATCAAGTTCCATTTGAAGATATAATCACTAGTTTACTTTTATGGCTTTAATATATTAGTTACTTAACCTTCTTAAAACTTTAATCCATTCATTGCAATCATCTTCTTCACTGCGAAGGCCGGTCCAGTACATGCTTTATACAAGCTTCACCTCTATCTTTGTAATTTGTAACCAAATCTTTGAACAAGATTTTCACCCACTTCAAAACTTTAGATTAAACTAAAGCTTTGCACACCTGTCAAGGACCGATAGCCATACAATACTTTGGCAGCTTTGTCCCTACCAGGATCATCGGAATGAAATAAAAATGACAAATTTTGCTAGCGCCTAAACTAATTTAGTTTTTATTTCGGTTTGCTATTAAAGCATGTTGTTTTAGTTAT
Organism: Cacoxenus indagator; assembly: GCA_035041755.1. NCBI lineage: Eukaryota > Metazoa > Arthropoda > Insecta > Diptera > Drosophilidae > Cacoxenus > Cacoxenus indagator. The sequence goes on along the minus strand of JAWNKX010001151.1, from coordinate 80,201 downwards.
TGTAAACTATATATTATTGAACCACAAATTATTACTGGTAGCTAGTAAATGTATCCATATTCTAGGAAACAATACACTGTCTAAACTATTGCTTCTAAAACTTACGGCGTGATGAAACCCGTTAACGATCTTCATAACTGCTGTGTTCCATTGGGTTAGTTTTAAAAGATATTTAGAGTTCTTTAGGTGTAGAATTTCCCATAATTAATTCGATCTGGAAGCCTATAAATGGTAGAGTATGGACTCTTAGGTTGCTAAAAATATAATTACATCTGTATTTACTTCATAGATCTATTTCTTCTTTTTAAACCTCCCTGAGAATAACTCCTCCCTGAAAAGTCTTCTCATTCTTCTTTGCTTTTCCTCTTAATATTAATTTTCCTTAATTCTCATCGTTTACAATAAATCCCATTTGTTCTTAGAAAGAATTCATTTTTCTCCGTTGTTTTTAAAATCCTGTTTCAGTTAGCAACGTCCTTTTCTTCACAATTTAAGCAACGGAGCACCTCAACTGCACTGCATATCCTGAAAATCAAAGATTCAATCCACTTAATGACTCATTGAACATGCTTAAACAATGTCAAATGTCAGAAAAACACATTTTTAACACCCACAAAACAAATTTCAAATAAAGCTCACAACAAGAAAGGAAAGGAAAATTTAACAGTTTTTTTTTTTTTATTACAGAAGTCTGCTCGAGGCAACACCCCGCTTGATTTGCACAAAAATAAAGTTCACATTGCAAATGGGAAAACGGATTGAAATAATTTTAATTGCTTGTGGCCTGAGGTGATACCGAAAATCGAAAAAAGCATAGAACGAAAATAGTCCAAAATGGCGTACGGTTATACAAATACTCAATGAATGACTGCAATTTTGTGATTTGTTTTGCCGGAGCCTGAACTTTTAATTGTTCGGCAGTCATGTCAAATTAATTTTGCATGTGGACTTCGTTTTAGAGTTTGTGGAACAATAAAGTTTTTTGCTAAGCAATTATTTTTTAATGAAGAGAAATTGCACACAGTCGAATAACCGTACAAAGTTTTCGAACGAGTTGGCAGGGCTAGCATGAATAGGGGATTTTCAAACAAACCAAACTAAATTAATAAAAAACGAATTAAGTGATGGAGAGCTTTTATCAATTTTTCAAGCTCTTTATGTGTTTACACTGCCAAAACCAAAGAACCTTTCATAAGTATATTTCGAAAAAAACCTTTTTTGTTGGCTAATTCTAGTCGCTTTTCTTTGATGGCTTCGTTTAAGCCATTCTGTCAGAATTGTATTAATTTTGCACAACATGCGGGTATTAACACCATCTTCTTCTTTTTTGTGTGGCGCTACAGTCTGGGGTGGACCAAAGCCTCAACCAACAAACCTCTCCACCCGGTACGAGCTTTTGCCAGCTGCCTCAAATTGCGTACACCAAGTTGGTTGAGGTCCCTCTCCACTGTGTGCGCCATCTCAATCGGTTAACACTATCTAGTGATATTTTTTATAATATTGATATTTTTCTTCTTAATACAACTTCTTCCGTCTCGATAACAAGAGACATAAGGCACTAAAAAATAATGCAACGATATCTTTAAAACACGCAAATGAATTTATAGGAGGACATGTATTTGTTAATCTTACCAATACTTATTATAGAAACATACACATAAACAGTTTCAAGATGTCAGTTTACTAATAACGATACTGGAAACTTGTATCCGAACCATACGCAATGCACGCACATGGATACCCTACGAAAAGAATTTATACAAACTTTTATTTAAAATTTATCGTTTATTGCTCAAATACAATACAACTAATGAAGTTAATATTACAAACAAACAAACCAAGTGTATTACAAAGATTTCTTTAGAGTACTTTCAATAATACTCGTACACCGTTTTAAGGAAACAAATTTTGACTTGAGTAGCCCACACCGTTTTAGGCGCCAAACATGGGGAAACGTGTCCAAACTACCTGACCTATGCTGTTCACGACAACTGTGGATTGTGAAGGGTTTGCATAATTTATAGTAGGGATTTTTCAAATTTGGAAAAATAGGATTTAAGAGAAGTAGAATTTCATAAGTAAATTTTTGTTCAAAGTATTGGTTAAAGTCATTATAAAGCATACTTAATGAGCGAAATTTTACAAAGGTTAAAGGAAAATGTATCTTTCGAAAGAGGTCGACAAAGTTCTTTAAATGTATCTGTTAACATTGAATGATACGAATAACATGGAGAGAGTACTTCATATTGATTTATAAGGGTTGTTATGTTTTCCAATGCTTTATACCAATATTATCTAAATCTTGGCGTTTACCAAGCTTAAAGCTTCTTAAGAGTTTTTAAAAGTTTTGTGTATCTTAATATTAACTGGTTCCCATGTTTTTAGTTTTATGATTCTCTTGAAGGCTTATTAGAGGTATAAAAGTACTTTAAAGGTTTATAGAGTCTCAAATGTTTACAATTTTTTTTAGAGGCTTCAACGTTCTTTAGAGATTCGTTAGGGGCTAAAAGGTTCCTTGGAGCTTCAAGACATGTGAATGCTTAGATATCACTTATAATGAAGTTATTTAGATGTTCTCTCGAGGCTTAAATTCCCTTTGTAGGCTTTGGAGTGGTTCAGAGAATATTCAAATATTCAGAAAACTTCCGCTATAAAAATGTTTAGAGATTCCATCCACAATGTTATAGGCTTTCTAGAAGCTTCAAAGTTTTTTTCTTTTAATTTAGAGATTATTTAGAAATTTAGAACTTCTATAGAGGTCGAGAAGTTTCTAGTGGCCAGGAGGCTCTTTTGGGATCCTATAGAGATTTAAGTGTCATTCAAAACGCTAGAGTCTTTTGGGATTGAAATGTTGTTAAAAGCTTAATAGTTTAGACCATATGTATCTAGATGTACAAATGCTTTTTATTAGGACACCTTATACCTTATGAAAAATCAGAATTTAAGAAGTGGAAGTCAGTAGAGTAACAAAATTAATTGAGAGCAAAACAAAAGGCAATACAAAAAGCATTAAAGTGCTACGCGTTTAATTTTAAGATATTACAAACCATAATAAGTCGCTAGTAATCATAACGTTCCGAGGCCAACACCCAGTGTACAAAATTCAAACATTTAAACTTGCCTCTCGGTTTGCACTGCAAATGTTCTTTGATGTACTGGCACGGGCACTGGAACTGACCGCAGTGACGACCCGGTTCGAGAGGCGTCACATCGACGAGACCGCGCAAGGCTTCCATGCCCCAACGAGAGCCGTAACGTAAGAAAAGCTGCATTCCGCGTTCCTGTGTTGAAAGATGTAACCGGGACGACACATAGAGCGAGAGATAGATCAAAAGAAAGAGAGACAGAGCAATGATCGAGTATTGGTTATTAGACAAAAAGCAATGAGAGCGGTTTATGTGCGTGGTGCGAGAACAAGACATACATGAGATACAGAGAGATACAAAGATAGAGAATTGTTAATATGGAAATACACAAAGTAAGTTGTTATGTGAACTTGTGTAGAACATTTTCAATACGTACCGAGTGCTAAAATTTAACAAAATCAACATATTTACTGAACTAAATTTGTTTTTAATGTACTAAAAGCATTAACATTAACATTTAAACATTTCACGAACTAAACAGTTACTGTGTCTTTTTAAGACGTTTTGATTATTTTACTCATTGCAATTGAAACAAGATTTCATTATGCACACAAATTCTAATAAACAACAAAAACTACTTAGGATATTATTGAATTATTAAGTACATTCGTGCCTAGTGAGCTGTTACTTTTTGTTTGATTTGCGGAGCGCCCAATTGCTGCTCCGACTGCAACTGCGATTTCGACTAATCCGAATCCGAGTTCGAGTCCATCTCAGAGCCAACAGGCCAAACAATTGATGCCGCAACATTGCTTCCGCTGCAGATGAATTTTGATTTTATTGCGCAGCACTTCCTCCTCGTATTGACAAGGGCAGATCGACGACTGCAGATGGCGCGGCGTCTCATGCACGCCTGCTTCCTGAACGGTCCAGTCAAGGCGACGACGCAGGAAGTCTTTGCCCCAGCGCTGCAGATAGCTGAGAAAGAGCTCTTGCGCAACCGCCTGGAGTGAGTGAGTTGAGGTTATTTGGTTATATATAGAGAAAGATAGATTTTGTTCAGTTCATAAATAGAGTTGTTAAATTGTGGAATGGGTGCTTTTGCCAAGTTAGTCACATTAAAAATAATTTTCTATCATAAGAGTTCTGTTGATGAATCGTTAACTTATATTTACAGGAAGTTCTAGTGGGGCAGTTCAATGACTTGAATGGACATGACAAGCGTTGGATGTTGTTACTACTGCTGGTAAAGAACATAACGAACTTATGGGATAAGGAAACACACAGTTCACAGGTCACAGTTTTTAAGGTTAATAATAGAAACAAAAAATATTGAGATGGTCATGGCCATGGTCAATACCACCAACCTCCGGTAGATGATACTCCCATCATCAAGGACGGGTAGAGGCACCCAACCCATAAGACGAAATCCTTTCGATTAACGTAACCACCACAAGTATTGAATATTCAAAAATGAAAGAGGAGCAAACAAGGAAATTAAAGAATTGAGATACGATAGGGTTTAATCTGATATATGTTTTGAAGAGATAAATTGATTCGGTTACGCATTTGATGAGTTGAAATCAGGAGGTCATAAGTAGGGAACTGTTCGATTTAAAGCGAGCCTGCTTTATTGATATCTCGTAGGATATTTATATAATTTCGAGAACTAAAGGTCTAATTTTCAATGTATTCTATTCTAAATATTTTGGCCGACAGATTATAAGGGGCACATAAATATTTAAGGGATCTTTTCATTTAGTCAGTGACCCGTTACGACAAAGTTCTTTACCAACAATTTCCACTGCCCTCGAAATGAAATGTTTCGCTATTTATTGCCATACACCACGTCAAATAAGGAAAATTATGTGACCCACCTGTTTTCTGCTTAGACGCACTGGATTACTACCCTGGATGACAATATCGTTTACATCAATATCCAACTTTGCCTCCCAACCAGCCTTGATTGCTTCACCACCATTTTGATCCGTATGCTCTAAGAATTCATTCAAGAAGTTCACACACTGCGTGGCATCAAAGTATAAAAAGCAAAGGTTAACTTTGTGACACGAGATGCGACCACGATCGTCCAAAACGAGTAGAATCTTATGACGCATCAGTTGTTTATTGACGCGTGCCAGGCACTTCTCTAGTCCACGTGACAAACGCAACTTAACCCACATGCAAAGAAAAATGGCGGCTGCATTAAGGAAGAGCCAACCCACGCCCAAAGAGAAGAGCGCAACACCTTGCAGGCCAGAGAAGAGCAAAGTGAGTAGTACGACGAAGGCGAAGAGTATCCAGCAGACGAGTATGCGTTTATAGCAGATGTTATAAACGGTAAAGCGATAATCATTGACCAGAGTCTCCATGGCGTTAACGTAATCCTCGACAGTGAGCTGTGAGGAAAAAAGATGATTTTGGTTAGATTATATAGGAATTGTGCATTTGACTTACAGTCAAACCTTGAGCCATGAGCTCTTCGGGCACAAGTTCCGGTCGGAATATGGCTGGCGTAATCCAGGGCCATTTGGTGTTTGCTGGTAACAATGTTACAATCACATCGCCATTGGCTGGAAATACAAGAGCTATTTAAGAGGTTTATCTATTAAGAAGTTCTGCAACTCACCAAACCCCTCGCGTATTCGGCCCGTGGACAATTCGATAGTTCTCATCGGCGGTGCGCCACTCCTTTCCACGGGTATCGCTATGCTGCCGACGCCCGAACTTGAGGCCTTCAGGCCCGCAACGTCTGCGTTTCCATTGTGATGTGCTTGGTGGGCGTGGTGAGGTTGAACTGAGTTTAAGTTGCTTTGTTTTTGGTTTTTTAGCTGTGCTTGCTGTAATTGTGACGCTGAGTTTGATTGCTGCTGCTGCTGCTTTTGTTGTCGACCGGATGCAGTCAAATCGACGTGGGTACTTTCAGTTGTGAGCACGGCGGGCCCGACTTCCTGCGTCTGCTTTGTGCGCTAAATCGAATGAAACAAAGTGGGAAATTAATAAATATTTTAAACACGTTTTATTTTACTTTATTATTTTAATCAAATGCTTATCCAAAGAAGCTATAAATGTTCCTGAATACTCTGCAATCCGCTTTGCTCTTCACCCTGAACTTGTTTAACCCAAGCGCCGCCTTCATCGGGCTATTGGTTTCTATCACATTCGCTTTCGACTTATTACGATATTTTATTACCATATTTTTCGTTTTTCTTATTTTTTACTAAATTTAGTTGAGGGCATTTTGCAAGCATTGTGCATATCTCAATCGATATTATTGATTTGGCATGAGTTTCTTATGTTGCAATAATTTCAGGGTCTCATTAGCACCAGTGGTGCACAGCGGGACATGGGAGGCGAAGTGAGAAATAAGACATTTCTCGGTTTAACTGATTTTTAATTGCAAAGGCGAAGAGCGTCAATTAGGCAGACTCCGATAGAATTGTACATACAAATTTCAGAGCGGGAACTACTCAATTGAGCACTATTTGTTTTTAGAGAAGTTTAAGACGACACTAGAATAAACCATATTTGAGTCGGTGAAAGGCCGGTAACTACATCATATGGAGCAGAACTTTAACTGCGCTCTAAGTTGGGCGCAATAGAATCGCCATATAAGAACCAATCCAGACAAATATTATCTGATCAGGATTTACCAGTCCTGCCATGATACCAGTCATACACACTTTCCACGATGAAAGCCTTGACTGGCACTAGAATCCTCTTCCGAATATGACATTAAATTATGCCAATTTCTTTGGATAGTTAAGCTGTTTTAAGATTCGTTAGTCAAGCAATTATGTACTTTTATGTATGAACTTTTCGGATTTACCGATCAATTAATAATAAACATCACAATCCAACCACAACAAGAACGTCGAAAGACCTTGTTCTCGCCAAGTAGTGAAAGCCGCAAAACCACGTTATTAGGTAATAAACCCAGAGATCAATGACCAGTTTATATAGAGAGTTTATATAGAGAAGATGTATTTATATATAGAAGATGTAAGAAATAATACAGATAGAAGAAGGTAGATGGTCAAGAGCTAAAAAGTTCACTGGACCGATTTTCTTGGCTGACGAATGAAAATATTCAACTCCTGGCACTCCTGCATATGCAACAGAACAAATCCTATAAGAGATTAAACAGAATTTTTATAATAATAAAAACAACGGAGATTACTTTCTATACCTGAACATTACTTATGTAACATAAAGCATATAAGATAATGAATACACCACGGTCTTAACCATTCGATAGAGCACGTGAAACGAAGCAATGTATTCTATATGGGGGGAACATTTGCAGAGCAATGGGTGGTTACTTTGCCCAGATAACCAGACACCGTTACTATATGTGATTTTCTCCGTTTTATGTTATCACGATTGATAAGTAAGTTTTGTTTTCATAATTATAATAACAACATAACAACATTCTAGAAATAAAGTGAGTATTGATGGAACTGAAACCTTGAAAACTCTTTGGGTTCACAAAACCTGTACTGTTTAACAAATCACATATGGAGATTTAACTAAGTTAATGCGACTTGTCGATTGTGCAGCTCGTGGTTTTATCTCTACAACTTATCCGACAAATGTAATTAATCTAAAAAATGTTGGGACATTCGGGTTGCTCTACTGGGTTTTCTTTAACAAAAATTATAAGCGTATTGAATCATTCGATTCACTGCACGTGCTCAGAACAAACAAATAAAACCTTTAGTCCCACTACTATCTCTTTCATGCTTTTAGAAACTCACGCTTCCAATATTTGTTTTCAAGATAATTAAAGCTATCTAAATAAGAAACACAACAAAACAACGCATTCGATAAAGAAATAAGTTGGAAATTGACACGTATTACAACTCAACTCAGCTCAAACGATCGCGTCGGCATCAACGGCATCGCTCAGACACTTTCCACGTATAATTATTGTTTAATTACTTAACTACGCCGGAGGTGCGCTACCATTTTAAATAGGCATTAATGGTTCTTAAGTGTATATTTGTTATATTTGTTGCATACAAATTACGATTTCTTACAAATTTTAATTAATAAATTACTACCTATTTTTTATGGGACAGCAAATTCACTTTGTTTTATTTGACTCTTCTTCTTCTTTTTTCGCCTGTAGCAAAACACGATTTTACTAAAGGGAAAATTATTGCTTTTTGAGATGAGCTGAGATGAGCAAACACGCGGTGTGTGAATCAATGAGAGAAAGATAGCATGATATACTCTTTTTTTACTATTGATTTGAATTCATTCTAATGAAGATAACAATACACAACAGCAAAAAGAAAACATTTGAACAAGTGCGTTTTTCGTATCTTTTACCGCTCACTGTTCAACACTTTTGTAAATATTTGAATAAAGATATGAAGTAATGTCTGGAGGAGACTAACGTTTTCATTGGAAAACAGCTCGATATTTAAGTAATCAACTGATTGCGGAGTATCACCCATTCAATCAAGCTCTTGTTAGAAAAACGTTTTCGCATAAGCCCCGAAAATTTCAAGGCCCTAGGATTACATGGGCCATTTAAACCAATTGATTTATTTAAAGTTATAAGAACTTGAACACATCTTTATATTAAAAAGTTAAAGGTAACTAGTGGACCGAAAACAGTCTATGCGCTGAACGTACATCTAACCAACTATAACTTCAATTAACCCTGTTCACACGCAGCTCAAAGGCCCTTAAGCATGTAAATCATTAAAGGTGTCGTGAATCATAGTTAAAAGTTAATTGCTCAGAGTCAGAGCAACTACACATAACTTTGATATATTGTCATAATTCTCGTGTAATTATACAACTTTCAAGTGACCATCATTTTATCAATTGACTTCAAGAATTCAATGATTTAACTAATAGAAAAACGTTAAACAAGAAACCTAAACGGCGGCGCAGTACAGTGGCAGAGTGATCGCCTCGTATGGAGGAAGCTCTGGGTTCGAGCTCAATTTTTTTAACGTAAATATTAGATTAACTTTAATAAAGTGTCTCTGATTTATCAATATTAGATGATTTAATGTAACAACAACAAGAGTTTGCAATTCAAGATAAAAGAGGCAGATATGAATTTTTGAAGTAAGAAGTCTACTTCAATGAAACAAGTCATTCGGTCAATCGGACCTTCAATGCTGTGGTTTTTGAATTTAAAAAACGTTAAGTTGTGTAAGTTTACTCGTATAAATTGGAAATTATTCTCATTAGCATAGAAGCTGCGAATTTGTCATGACGATAATTCTTTTAGTTCTTTTACCGTATGAGAAGAGATATTTATCAAACGGTCTGTGTCCAATGAAAAAATTTTTTGTTAGAGATTGAATAATATTTCTCTATTCATCTTCCATATATCGAAACTTAATTTTCTATTATTTGACCATTATGCGTTTTATCCGTTGTTAACAGGATCGTGTCCTAGCAAAATGGATATGATTTTTAAATTTCATAAAAAATTCAGTGAGGGTAAGAGTTGATCCCAAAGGTGGTTGTTCCGGAGCAGTTGATCTAGTGATGCAACCCCCAATGGAGAGCCGAAAAACTTGTATTAACTTGATCGCCACTCTGCGAATGTTTATTTCATTTTCTTTAACATAGAGTGAGCTTAATTTAATCATTATATTTTGCTAACTTAATGTTATGTTAAAGTCTAAACCTTATCGTTAAATTTGCAACACTTGCTTACATCTATAGTTTATCCGTTAAGCACAAATAAATCAATTTCTTTAATTCAATTTAAATATCTTAATCATACAAAGAATGGCCAAAACTATATAAATGTCCAAGGGAAGCTGCTTATGAAGATTGTTTACCAGAATAATAAACAGTAAGATAACCATTGGCGACAAGACATTCATTTTTTAAATGAGTTCAATTTAGGTATATGGAAAGCCGTAATTTTTTTAGGGGTTTTTAATTTTCAAGTAAGGCTAAGTTTTTTGAGTTCAACTACAAAAAGAATTTAAATTAAATGGAACATTATTCCTAAATGAGTAGCTTACATTTTTTTTTCCTCTAACAGACAAATGAGTGTCTTTCTATTTAAAATAATAGAAATCTTATTCATTTTATGAATAAAAAAATGAATAAAAAAGTAAAAAATATAAATTAAAAAAATTTGCTGAACAAACGAAGAGCACCTGATAAACTCAGTCAACACTCAACTGTGAAATATCTGTTAATCACACAAATAAATCAATAAATGAGTATCGCATCTCTAATAACAATGACGAACTGCACTCCTAAATCAACAAAAAGTTAATAAAATCAAAAAAGATATGCATATTTTTTAAATTTTCAAGCAAGCCAGCATATAAATAAGACGACACATTAAAAAAAAACTTTTCAAAATGCTTTATCTCCTAAATTGCGCGAGATTCTATAATTCAAGAAAAAAATAAATAAATACATATTGAAGTATAAATAAAAAATCGCTCTGGCAATTACACTCACTGACTCTTACACTCCATGCCTCACGCACACCAAGCTTTGTGTGAATAAAATACATGAATTAAGCAACTCTTAGTAGTTACCAAAAATTCATCTCGCCGTCAAGTAGCATAGGCCCGAACAACAACAACAACAACAACTACTAAAACTCTTGCTATCTCTTCCTCTCATTTAATGCAAAGCGAGTGGTTTACATTGTAAACATGCATTAACATGATTTCACTCATATCTCTACCTCTCTCCGTCAGTCTTCTTCCGATTGACTTACCTGCACAGGTGCAACAGCTGCGCTCTCCATCACTGCCTGCTGCCGCTCATTTGGACTTCGTGAACGCGCTCTTGTATTGTTGCTGCTCACAACGGATGGTGGCGGTGGAAGAGTTGATAACTTGTTTTGTTGTTGCTGTTGTGTGGCGTTGTTAATGCTTTCGTTTGTGTTTGTTGCACTACCATTTGCTTCTTCTTCTTCCTCTTCAAACTTAACCCAATTTTTCGTTTGTTCTTTTTGTGGCTTATTGGCAGCTGGCACAATTCCAAAGTCACTCCCATTGGCATCGCCGCCACCATTCAGTTCAACGTCCTGCAGTGGATGCGTTTGCACAGTTTTCGCTGATGCTGACGTCGTCAAAGTGTTAGGCGCATGCGCAACTGACGACGCATTGGAATTCGGTGTGATCGTTTCGTGATCCATTTTGTTTTCGTTTTATTATTTTTTTTTTTTTTGAGTGTGAGTTTGAGTATTTATATTTTTATATTAATTCAATAATTTTTTTTGCTCCTATAACTTTTGGTTGGTTTTAAATAATCAAATTTTTATTTTTACATTACATAACCTCAAAATTTAATATTTATCGCTAATTTCTTTACTGATTTTGCTTTTCTTTTTTTTTTCTTAATTTCCTCTTCTTTTTAAAGCAACTTTTTCACTGTTTTCTGTCTTTATTTATTTCTATATATATATTTTTTTTTCTTTCACTGTCTTCGACGTCGTTTATACGAACGTTAACACCGACCCACAGCCAAACCTTTGCCACTCACATTGAGCGCCGAAACCTTACTAAGCGCGCCAAATGGCTCAAAGCGTAGGCACACCCATTAGACAAAGTTAGGGCCACAAAACTGAGCGGTTTCGGCTTGCTAATGAAAGAGAGAAAAATCGCGCTAATGCTTGTACATCTATTTTTGGCTCAAAGGCAGGCTATCAATGTTCGTTTAAACCTACACATACGAGTACACTCATTCAATTGCATGAAATGAAGCTTTAAATGTGCTGCTTGCTTTTTTACATGCTCGTTTGAGTGTTTTTTTTTTTTTTTTTTGTGAAAATTGTTTGTTCTCTTGTGTTTTATGGCTCAAAGGTACGCATTTCTCGCGTTTCATATTCACACTCACACTGCCATTTAAGCTTTGAATATATTGATATCTTCTTAAAACGAAGATTAGCTTTTCACTCACATTCTCTCTCCCTCACACCCTTCTATGATGTTCCATAAGTGCTCTTAACTCTTTCCTTTTTTATGTTTTTATTTTTCTTGTTCTTCACTTTTGTTAACGTTTATTTTTCCGTCGCTTTTATCTCACACTTCTACCTCGACTCGCTTCACTGACGCGCATTTATAGAATGATCTTGTCTACTGCTCATGCAACTGTGTAGCTTTCAATTCGTATTGCTTACGGAATCGCTCACGCACCAACTCACATATTTCGTTCCCTCTCAATGCAAAACCCGCTCTAACATTACATTGTAGGCTCTCGCGTATACCTCACACCTGGGTCGATCAATGAGTACCTGCCCTTTCTACCGCCAGCTGAGTTGTAGGTATCATCATTGAAATATTCCAAAACATTAAATTAGCAGAAACGAAAGACCTGTCGTTCGGAACAGCAATCAAGTGAATTTTTAACACTTGATTTAACCTAGATACCTGTAAATTATTTTACGCCATAGACAAAGCGAATTTTTTTCGGGAAAAATGCAAATAATACACACAGACTTTTACAGATTGGAGGAATGATCACTGCGCACTATTATCTCCAATTATAAGACAGATATAATTAGAAAATTCTTCAATATCTTTGTTTCACTAGCACATTCAACCGAAATTACCAAAGTCAAATTGATGAACTGACTTCTTCCGACTTCTTTTCGTTCTCCACCCTGAATGAACTCAAATGAGAAGACTATTAAAGACGCCGAAGCATATATATAAAAGAGGTTGACCCTTGGTATTTTTGGAGGGGTTAAATAGTCTTAAGTGGATGTATAACAAACTTAATAGAAGTACTTATCGATCTACCCTCGTTACCGGCCTTCCACACTAAATCAAGTCCTCATTCAATTTCTTCCTTCGCTATGAGAGGGAGTAAGCCACTCCCGAACTCACTGCCTAAATCAATCGCCCACTGCCGGTCTTTCTCAACCACACACTCTTATTTTAAATCAAACGATTTTTGCCCGACTATGAGTGTTTTTTTCAATTCTTCTTTTTGATTTCGTTTCACTCATTAATGCGGCTGAAAGCTGTAAATCAGTTTAAGCGGTTTTATTTCATTGTCTTTTCTTAGCTCGTTGCGTGTTGCTCGATTTGCGATAACGCGTTTGGCGTATTCACATTAGCAGCTCTTTTTTCAAATGAGATATTTTTTTATTTTGTTTTTAAATTATTTTGTAGATTATTAATTTATTTTGTTATCATTCAGCATGCCTGTCTTTTATATTTAAAAATATTAAAAGCCAGTTTAATATATTTTTGAAACAATATTCAACGACGGCATGATGACTCATTCGATATGAGTCCCCAAGCAGCCTAACTTCAAACTTTTCCTTTTCTACGTAATATTATGAATGAATTCGTATGAATAATAATACATACATTATGGTTTGTTTTGCATCGAATTACTTTTGGTTATCTTTTGTTTATGTATTTTCGCCAAATAATATCTTATAGATATTTGAGATAAAAAAATACCGATTCGCCTGAATCTGAGTTGTTTTATTTGTTTTGTAACACAACGCTGAAACACAAGCTGCATGAACAATAAAGAAAAAGCATCACAGATTAGCAATTTCGAAATAATTCCGCGAGTTTTAGAATGCAGTACGCATTTTAACTTGCACTTTTAATAATCGTCGTGAAACCCCTTGAAATGATTGCTTTATATGTCAGACTGACATATAAAGAGTACTATATATACTTAGATACTTTTTTAGTACGCTGTCACGTTCGTACGCTTTCAAAGCCAATGATTTAAAATCAGTTGACTTGAACAATTGAAGTTGTAGCTTAAATAAAATAAAGGCAATTAATAAAGTTCGGCTTATTCGATCTTGTAATACTCTTCACGCTTAAATGGCGGTAAATATGAACACTGTTTGCTGTTGGCACTGTAAGTGTCAGACCAAAAGTATATGAGGAGGTTGAAAAAGAGTCCAAAAAAACTAGCCAGGCGCTTTTTAAAGCGATGCGTAACGGGAAGACGTATGAGGTAGGATGGCGCGATGGCTGGGAAGATCGCATACTGTCGACCGCACTACCAGATCATTTTGCTCCCATTCCTAGATTGTTTTTTCCACTGACCAACATAAGTTGTATTTTTAGTATAATAAACTGTTTGCTTGGGAGTTATGTAATCGAGAAGTTTATTTGGAAACTATACCATCAAGTAATATTACCATATATAACCTTACAAGGCCCTTTAACAAGGTCTATCCAAATTACCGTTTCATCTTATGCTAAGACATAAAATTGTGTATCTATCATATAAGAACTTGGAGATGAGCCGTTAGTTTCTCTGATCTCATCTATGTGTTTGTGCCAATGGATCGGATCTGACTGGAAACTTCCTATTATATTCAACTCTCAGTCTACCACATAGAAACACCTACAACCAATATTATGAGAGAGTGCGGTAAAACGTTTCCAGTGCAACACAGAGATTTTTGCATTGTATTTTACAATGCTACCCATATGTATGGCTAATTACTTTAACATCGAATGCTGTGTTAGTTTATATTTGCCAACCTACTAAATAACACCCCTGGTTTTCTCATCGAAAAATGGAAAAATTTGAGAACTGTACTATCGTCAAATACTTATATTTTAATGGGTTACATCAAATCGATATATAGATATTGACTTAACGCTGAAGAGTTCTTCTCCATCACGTTTTCAGCCTTCAAATATTGACAGGTATAATGAAGGTTTCACGAGCAATAATTATAAACCATGCTCAGGATACCCTGTTGTTCCTAAAACTATGAACGACAAAATTCATAAAAGCATGGGATGTACGCGTGTTTAAAAATGACTTTTGTGTGTTGGGGATCTCTTTGCTAGGTGGTTGGTGAGTTTGCTACCAATCGGTCGATAACTTAGACCTCTACAAACGAGAGTCCCTTCATCGATTTACCTACAATTGTTAATGAAGCGTGTACGAGTCAACTGTTAAAAGGACTTAACCAATCCAAAAACAAACCAAAAATAGTTTTCTTAGGAAATAAGGTTATGGCAACGGCTGTTGTGACTTAAAATGTATTATCTTAAGTGATTATATTGAGAAGTAGAATTGTCAATAGTTATTAAATCTGATGGGAAACATGACTTAATTTAGCTAAGCAAAACCAAAATGTAGCCTTTGTTGGTAACATGTCGCTAGATATATAATCATTTGACAAGTAGTTTAAATGTGGTTTCAATGTATTAGAACATCGGGATGAAAAAATATAAGACTTGATGGGGATTCTGTTAGTCCGAATATTTTCCGTCTCTTTTGGCTGTGTAAGAAACTTCGTTACAAAGTTGAAAGACCATTGTAAGACTATTAATGAGGTATAAAGAAATAAGTAATAA
Organism: Cacoxenus indagator; assembly: GCA_035041755.1. NCBI lineage: Eukaryota > Metazoa > Arthropoda > Insecta > Diptera > Drosophilidae > Cacoxenus > Cacoxenus indagator. The sequence goes on along the minus strand of JAWNKX010001151.1, from coordinate 64,813 downwards.
ACAGAGATTCTAAGAGATTTAGAAAACAATAGCTAAGCGAACACCTCCTCTACACGAAAACTCTTCATGGAGAAATTAAAATGTTCTAAAGTACCCTAAAACTTGAAGATTTACACATAAAAACAAAAAAAAAAAAAACAACTCACTCAACACTACCAAAAATTTCTGAAATACTCGTAGTCATGAAGTCAATTAGGGCAAATTAATTTTATTACAAGCATCAGCAAAGTGCCAGCGCAGAGTGGCAACGCTGGGGGCGCCATTCTCCTACGACCCACGTCCGCTGCAGCGTTGAGTAAGTGAGCTTGCAACTTGTACGAGCGCTGCATAAAATGCGGCTAATTTTCATTGAGCAGGAAGCGGAAAATCTGAAAGACCCCCAAAAAAAACAAAAATACGAAAAAATGTGTGGAAAATTGTTGGCGCAATTTAAAATCAATTTGACGTTTGCTGATTCGGCGTCTTCGACGGTAATTTGGCGCAAAATATCGAAGAGAATTTATGAATGTTAAAAAATAAAATAAAAAGCTGGGCAGAAGTCATTGAGCAAAGGAGATAAGGAAGTATATCTTGAACTCGTTTTTTAAGCGGTAGCACGATAAGGCAGCTGGCATAAATCGAATCATTTGGAAAGCGCTGAAAAATAAAGGAAAGAAGGACATTTGCTGAATGAAATGCATTTTGGCAATTTGAACATGAAAAACTGAGAGCGTCCGAAATGATTTTTTACAATTTTATACAGTGACCAAAAAAGGCGACCCCACCGCCCCCAAAGCAGAAAGAAGTCCAGATCGATCCAAAAGCAGTGAGGCAGAAAACTGAAATGGCATGCAAATCGTTTTGTGGCCCAACCGCAAAAAACTTGGGAAAAGTGTCGAAAATGTTTTCATTCGAATGCAATAAATTATGATGGAAAATTATTATAGAATATATAGGAGGTGAGCGAGATGGAGCACAGAGAAAATAACTTGGCCGAAAGCCAGCCGGAAGTGGTCGGTCGGGCGGGTCTATGCTAGTCAGTGGCAACTGCAAAAGAAGCATGACGGAAAAGTTGTTAAGGAAATTATGGCCAGTGTCAGGCAATCTGCTGCAGCCAAGCAGGCTCAAATTCCTTTCCACAGGCTCAGATCAAGCCCCGGAGTGATGGGCATGAAACGATGCGCAAGGCAGCCATTTGGGAGAGAGCGAATAGGCAACTGTGCCGTTGTCGTTTTACTGGCAACATTTAAATGCAGTTGTTGCCAACGGCTGTGATTATTTTGAATTTAGAATTTGGTCAGGAAATAATGCCAGTTCGTGGCTTTAAGTTGACCGAAATTGTTTTGAAAACTTTAAGATAAAAATATCTTAAACATTAATTTTAAGTTGAAATGTATAACGCAATTTGAGGGTCCTCACTGATCCAGACTTGGTTCATTGTTCGGATACAGATAGACTAGACGAAGTTCTTAGCTAAATGACTGCTAATAACTTCTTCTACACCCAATGAATTACCCAATGACATGAGAGATAAGAATACTGATAATAAGATTATTAGTTTAAATGAGTTAGAGTCTAGGAAGCGTCTTTAACTTATTTAGTCCAAAATATTATGGGCTAAATCTTACAGAAAACAAACTTTTATGATCGGTGCAAAAATATTTTGAGGAGTGGATGCACCATACTACCGCTGTAGATGTTTTGTCTGTGCAGCTTTAACCTAATAACTTAAATCATTTTACTGAAAGCTAATATATTCTCATTTGAATAATTTCTTAACAAATGTCTCTTTCTGGCGATTCCTACGAAATGTGGTCAGCGCTAGACATATTCAATCATTATAAGTATCTTCCTTTTATACGTACCCCTAGCAAAATATTAGGTGCTTACATCAATTTTTTTATTTTCCAAAGGCATTTTTTGAGAGAAACTGGTACTATATTTATTATTCAATAGGTAAAAAGCGAATTTTTACGTATGGTAGACATTTTTCCTCTTTTTGAATCTGTCCCAATGCATATAAATGTCTGGAAACAGTTGATTCATCAACTGCTAAGCTGTCAGCAAGTTGCTTGAGAGTCTCTGTCCAATAAGTCTTGCAATTCATTTTCTTCCAAGTCATTTGGTCCCCCAAACCTTTCTTTGTCATTGACATCAAAATCATTACTTCTAAATCGTTGAAACCAACCCGGAAAATTGCATTATGATGGAGCAGCATAAGCTTCTAAAAGTATTTTAGGGTAATCTCTTTTAAATGGTATTATTGCCTGAAACAGAATCAAGCACCAACTTGAAGAGCTTCTTATTACACTGTTAAATTCCTTTTTTAGTAAACCTTCAATAATGAAACCGCAAATCAACTGACATTTAGACAGATCTAGAAGAGATCTCCAAAAGCTTATCTGGTATGAATCCTAGCCTATCCAAAACCGAAGCCAAAAAAATCAGTTTTTAAAGTGAAACTTCTAAGGGCGAATTGGTAGTAAACATTTTCAATATTTCGGCGCCAGGACGTTACGTTCTACGACAGAGAAGAAAAATATGTAAGAGAAACAGAGAAGGAATACACAGCAGACGTAGAAATGTTGTGTTTGTATTTGTGAGTTACTTGAAAATGTACAAACGTTACTCTCTCTGGAGCACGCACAAAAGTATTGCCCTCTTTGTTGTTTCTTTTTGTATGTGATGTTCGTCATTATGACGCGTCATCGTGGTGTCATCGCATTATCGTTCTTCGTGTAGCATTCGAGAGTTGAGCCGAAGTTGTGAAATGAAAACAAAGGGCATGCGCTGTTGTTTTTTAAGAAGTTTCACGTGAACTGCACACATGACTTTTTTTTTGTTTATTCACTTTCAGTTTGTCTAAAAAGAAGTGAGTGACTACATTTCGCTGAAGTTTCTTTCTGTTGAATTAGATACCAAAATACAAGTTTGAGTGAATTTTCTCAGATTGAAATAAATATTTATTCCTTTGTTGATTACAGAAACATTTTTAATTAAATTTATTGTCTTAGGTGATGAAGTTGTCGCAATCAAATTGTCTTTAACATTAACCTCTATCGTTTACCTTTAAACTCATATAATCATTTTTTTGTACTTAAACCCGACACAAACACGTCATCCAAATTTTCAATATTTCTTTCTTTACATTTCACCACTATCTTCTACTTCCATCTGAGCTCTATCTCTCTCAGACACTTCTTTACCTAAGCACATATACACCTTCTCCACCTCTTTGCCACAAAACACTGTAAAAATGAGAACTCACCATTTATGTGTTTTTTGTTCCTGTGGACACATTCACTGTACTATATCTCAGCACCTTTGCCACTAATTTATGCATAAAAGTATGTTGTACTTAATTTTCAGGAGCATATTTCCTTCGCACGCCCCTTTTGCTTTACGGTAAGTTTTTAAACTACTCGTACTTAGCGTAAAAAAATCACAAGCGTGACGCACGAAAAAAAATTACTTTCAAAGGAAACACCGGTAAAGTCAAAGCGTAAAGCAAAGGTGTATGACGGCCGGAAGCAGGGTGGCCATGTAACTACACGCGGGAGTATAACGACGCCATCTGTGTGAACTTCCCGTTAGCTACGGAAAAATGCATGAAAAGTATGTTAAAAATAAGCTTTAAGTTGTGACAAAGCGACACCGAGACGTGGAGCGAACAAAAAGAACATTACATACTTTTCGGCGGCAAACTTTATTTGCAAAGGCAGTCGCAAAACTCAAGCAGTGCACTCTGTGCGCAATGCAAGTCACGTTTCTCGTTGTTGCTCTTGTTGGCGTCATCGTCGGCATCGTGACAAAAAACAAAAGCAACTTGCAACAACACAAAAAACACAGCAACTGCAACTAGCTGCAGTTACGTGTAGCATACTTTTCAGTGCGAGAGAAACTTTTGCTATTTTTAAAGGGATTAAGCGTGAAAGCAACGAGGCGCGCAGACTTCCAAAACTCTTAGCGTTGTGTTAAAGGCTTCGCTGCTGCTCCACAAAAACCCCCATTTGTTGCCGTTTCACAAATTGGCCAATCTTAGGGGAAAACAACAACGTAGGGCATAAAAAATCACGTCATTGCGAAAGGCACGAAATTCGCGACTTATGAAGTCGCGACTCGACTCTACTCAACTTGAGTCGTGCGACTCGCCTGAAGTCATTAAGCGCATTTAGTGTGTTTATAATATAAATTAGCTTAATTTTGGTACATTTTTTGATGCCAAGCACTAAGGACTAAAGAATGCCGTTGCAAGAAGGAGCAGTCACACTTCCTGCGCTGGCTTGTTTGGACTGACTCAACAGCAACCGACTGGCAGAACAAGCTCCACCATTATTACTGACTGACTTCCGCTTTGGTTGCTGCTAATTTATATTCCCGTTGGACACTTCTCAACTCAGTATTTGCCACGAAAGAAAGAGAGAAAGTAAAGAAATTTTAAAAGGACGAAACTTCCTTATAACGTTTCCGAGCGCAAACGCTGCCTCCTCCGCGCAATTCCTTTGCGTGTCGTGAGCTTAAAAGGCATCTTAGACTGTCTATCTGTGTGTCGTATGCGTCTCAGCCTGGCGCGTCTCAACAACTGCACTTCATTTTTAGGTTAATAAATAACTCGTTCTATAAATTGTGAGTATATTTTTTTGCTACAAATTGCCCACATTTGTGGCATGACGTCGGCGCCGCTTGTTGCCGCTGAAGTTGATGTCGTTGTAAGTGGGTAAAGGCGTGTTATCAAAGGCAAAGCCAATTAATTTCCTTCTAATTAGTTGGCGGTTGAGATTTGAGTTTAAGCGTTTTGTACTTGTAATCCTAAAGTTGGTTCGCCTGCATTAAGAACTTTGGCCAAAGCCTGTCGAGGTGTCACAAAGTTTGGCAGGCATCTTTAGTAAAAAGTAAGGCTGAATACTCTCAGTAGCTGAAGTGAACAGTGAATTTATGGAAAAGACAAACCGGGAGTCAATTCAGGAACGGAACTTAACTATGCAAAGAGGACTCAATCACAGAAAGTGCGCTAATTGGAAATCCTTTAAGATGGCTCATCTTGTAAGTATGTTATTGAATCCCAAGAAGGAGTGGTACCAACTTGATCAGTTTAGAAGTGTGGAAACACACTAATGGGCTCGTTTGAAATCATCTTTTAAAATCTGCCAACCAAGTGGCAATAACTGGAGAAAGTTCGAAGAGCGTAACCACTTACTAAACACCATTTGGACAACTCATAGATTTTTTTTTCGAAATTTTATTTTACGCCTGTCTTTAGACAATTAGCTAATTTGATAATAATATAGTATAAATACAGAAGTTTACATCTGGTCTCCATTAAGGACGCCTATTTTATGAACTCATAAATGAGTATCAAGATGCTCTTTCCTACCATCTGGAACTGCATCATTTCTCCTTGATTCCAGCTTCCTTCACACAAATCATTTAGAAATTAAAGTTATCTTACACTGCTAACGAAAGCCGTTAACCTCTGCAGCCATTTTGGATCATTATGACACAGATTAGTTTTGCAATTCATGCTCTCCTATTGTATTCATTTCTTTCAAGAATCCTGTTGTGGTCTGTCTTGAATCGGTAACGCTACCCTTATAAAGCTTTTGCTCAGCATTTTGGAATACAGTATGATTATCGTCAACTTCCACATAATCATTTTCTTTTTTTCCTTGTTGAAATTCTGCTGCTGAGGTTTGATGTTCTCTTCAATTAAAAGAAAATTATTAGTTAATTTTAATTTTTTTTTTCTTTTTACTTTTGAGTCTTGTCTGTTGTTTTGGTCTTTTGTGTTGGGTTATACCAACGCACATTCTAACATCATTTTAGTTTATCTATATCAAATGTATATTTTACGTTGCATCACCTTCGACAAATATGCGCCAAGGCACATCTTGTTGACTGCTACTGTCACTTGAAAACACTTGAGTGTCTAACTTAAGAAACATGAAGAAGACAACTATGACGACGACAACAAGGGTACAAAACCACATGCTCAAGCAAAAAGGACACTATTATTCATACACACTATGAATATGAAGATGAAGACGATGACGACAATGCTGATGACTATGATAGTCTACTCGTAGATAATAAACCGAACAGCTTAAACAACTTGAATGTTGTTGGCACATGTCAGTTTTCATAAGGCAAGTGGTTAAACAATGCCAACACCAAAGTAACACACACGTAGGATAAATACAAAGACATAAAAACAAAACGAATATTCTAATATAAAATTGACCACAGTAAGGCTGCAGCAAAATTCAAGATATTTTCGGTTGTGTGTTCACTGAAGTGTCTTCTGCTCGAAAGTATGCTTGAAATTATGTTAGTTTCGAAAGTATATGCCACACAATTGAAGTTGAATATTTGCGGTTAGTTAGCATTGCTACTGACACCTGAACAAACCACAAAAGGTAGAAAGAAGACATGACTTGAACAATGTAACAAGTGGTTTACTAACTAATCAAGTGCTAAAAAGTATGCTACAACATTTTTGTGCGCAATTTTAGGCATTACTGGTTGAATTTAGCTTACTTAAATAATAGAACTGCTTAAGAATGTACGTTTTTTGGTAATGCAACTCATTATAGAGGCACTACAAGTGTAATTTTATGAAGTTGTAAAAATCTGCGACCCCCAGACAACGGTAAACGTTCATAAATTGCAAATAGCATGGTAAAAATTCAAAAGACTCAAGTAAATATGTTGTCAGCAATCAGTGATCAGACAAACAAAAGCGTTGCTGCCGCCATTCGGCGTTGGAAAGATTTCAAACAGGATTTTCGCGCATCAAGACAACGCCGCTTCAGCTATTAGAAGTTTCCATCTTTCTATATCACAAACTACAGCTTTAGCTGGCTGCCTGAGCGATTCATGCACCTACGCTGCGCCCGCTATTCATGACTTACAGCTTAAATTATCATAATAATTCAAACACAAAAACCGAACGCCGCTTGCTAAAAGTTTCCAGACCGTACCAGCATAAACCCCTTACAACAGACTCCTCAAAAGTACCTCAAAAGACCCCCAAAGGCCTCTGTTCTTTCACGCTACTCGTCTCAAACTACATGCATTTAAGCTGAAAATGTTGCAAACGTGCCATGATTTAAGTCACGGTGTCCTTTCCTCCTTTTATCAAAGTCTACTTTGGGCTGTTTGCCTGCCTGGCTGTCTTGTCTCGTCTTGTCTGCCCGCCAGCTGATTTTATGCAAATGCAAGCGCTACTTTAAGTGTTCTCCTTTATATGCTTTGCCTCTCTAATGCTTTTGTTCCTTCCACTAGTTTTTATTGCATTTCCTTTGGCTTATTTTATATAATTTTATACTTTGCCCCAAAGTTCTTTCTATTGTATTTTTCTCATTTTTTCTGTTCATCGCCTGCAGTTTATGAATGTTGATAAATATTTACAATTTTAATAAAAGTTTAGTTTGTATTTCTTTCTGTTTTTACTTTTTTGTCTCTTCTATTTGTGGTATTTTTCTCTTAACAACACTTTTCATTTAGTTTAGTTTAGTTTTCTTTCGCCCTAATATTGTTAACACTTTTTGCTGCTTTAAGAGGAAAGTTTTGCTTGCAGTTACTTCGTGCAAGATTTTGTTTGCCACAAACTTTCCCATGTTTTTTTGTCAGCTGAAGCTTCTTGTGGTAATTCTGGTATCAGATTTGAATGCGTACAACTGCAGCTGAGCACTGCTCTGGAATTTACACAAAGAAAGTTTGTACTTTGAGTCAGTTTTGATTGGAAAATTCTCTTCGAGTGTGATGAAATGTAGTGCTTCACAAACTCTGAACCAAGAACAATATAAAAAAAGCAATTCTGCTCTCTAAAAGAAATGAAACAGTTTATTTTTCACAGCATAGAATCTTTGTTGATCACACCAGTGAGAAAAAATTGTATATATCATAGGTACTCATCTTTAATTTTGACGTCGAACAACACTTTCACCTCAATAAAAAGATATTTCATTCCAAAAAATATCACAATTATTGCTATAACTAGCCAGTTCTAGAAATGTGGTGGTCATGGCCGAGTTTGAAAACCCCTCGAACTTCTTCGAGTAATTCAACTAACTAACCATGACGTATAGGTCGTCTTCTAAAGAAAGATACTTTGAATGGCTTAAACTTCCCGTATCAGCTGGTCGGTTCTTACTTAACTTCGAACCACTTTATGGTCTGGATTTTAGGCTGGTGATGCATAAAATCGAATGCTTAGGGCAGTGTGTTTGGCTATGGCATCATCGCAGCTGCGCTTTCGACGGCTTTAATTACAGTCAATGACCAGCACGAGTGTTCCGCATACTCAGACTCGCCTCCTGCATGAAGTCTACAAATTTCAATTAACTTAATTATCGTTGGCGTACAGCATGTAATGGTGGAACCCGCTTACTGCATATGTCGCCCCAACATACATATTATGTTTCAATTTAATAAACCGTTTCTAATTAAAAAAAGAATAAATAAAGTAAACTCTTTTCAATTCAATATATGGTCGACTAGCTTACACAAAACTTAATTAAACCATTTTATGCACATCCTCACCCCTAAAGCTTTCCATTGATTATGTTTCATGTTAATACCTTGTGTCTATAATAGCGTTAGGTTGATTTCCAAAAATTTATTTATAAATGGTGTTGAGTTCTAAAGACTTTTTTAGAATTATTGCTACTCAGAAATGTTCTTATATACAATTAGGTTAGGCCGCCACTGAAGGTAGTAGAAATTTAGTTAATATTTATTTTAAATAAAAAAACCAAAAAAAATTTTTTTTAAAAATAAATATTCCATTTAATAAACTTCTTCGAATTGTCGCCAAGATTATAGAACAGCTGTTTTATAAACTAAATTATAGTAAGTGCCTGCGGCAGCATTGCATATGATAATTGACATTATGTAGTGCTGCTATTAACAGCAACTATGTTATTAACGATATTTCTAATAATATATATATTATATTTACGATGGTTTTCTATTGCGACATATAGATTACTCCAAGAAGAGAGAATTTCTCATCTCATGTTTGAGTCAAGGCCAAATTCACTATTTTTTAGTACACACTTGACTTCTAATTACTTCAAGTTCTCATTAATTGCAAGACGTGCTGACTTTTTTTCTCAGATGATAGATTATCGGTTACTTGTGATTGGCTTTGCAATTCTTCAATTCAACTTGGTATAACGTATTCAAATTGGTATAACGCCATCGAGGGCGATGCGTTGGTAATTGTGGGTGCCAATCCACTGCTGGACTTAGTTATCGATAAAAAAACTCTCTCTCAGTTAAATGCTTGAAGAGCAAACACCGTGATATTAAGGTACAACCCAATATTTATGGTGACGTTCACTTTTCGTAAGCATTGATTTTCCGCGGGTCAAGACTTGAGATATCAACTTAATAAACCAGATTGACAGTTCATGAAGCAGAAACCAACAAATAGAGTTAACTGAATAAAGTTCGATTTCATATCTTTGTTTAAAGCAATATTGTAAGTATTAGAAATAATATGCTATGCTAGAGTAGAATTTTAATCCATCTTGTCGTCCCTCTCAACCCTTTATGTAAATTTTTTGAAATCTCTTTTTTGTGCATTTCTGTTACAAATCAAGTTGTACACCACAAATTATGACAAACACTTACCTGCTTTACAACAAAGGAAGGACTTTTTCCGGAATGCATTAATTAAAACGCAAACACTTAATTATGCAATGCCAGAATTTAGTGGAAAAACCATACCAAAAATACAACAACAAAAAAAAGAATATAAAATACAAACATGTAAAACCAACATGGAAAGAGAAAAAATTATGTTGTGTAAGAAAATAAATTATGAAAACGGAATTTCTGAAGAGGAATTTGTGCAACCTAATTCTGCAACAGCCACGACATAACCAAGACAGTCGCGCACAAAGCTGGAAGAAGCAAAATGCATAAAATTAAACAAAAATGTATGAAAAATGATGCATTAAAAAAATATGACGAATAAGTAAATAAGACGAGTTATGGTAAAAATTTTTGCACGTTTTGCATAAAACAAAATCAGTCTTAGCTGTGTGCCTGGGCCGAGCTTTATGCAAAATTCATGTAAGTGGGAAGAAATGCAAAATAAAAACGTAAAACAAGGAGAAGAAAACAACAACAAAAATTGTCGCATATATATATATATATATATATATTTTTTTTTGTATAGTGGTTTTAACATTTTAAGCCACTATTTTGCACTAATACGTACACGTGCCATATGTGCGAAAATGCAACGCTGCGTCTTTGTTTATGCAACACATTTTTGCTATGTTTTCGTGTAGCTAAACGCAAACGTTGACAGTAGCAGTAGAGCTACAAGCAAAAGGATCATGGGAGAGTAGAAAAGAAGAGCGCACCGTATAGTAGAGGAGAGTTGCGATGGCACAGCTGAGCTGGGGGAGGAGCATCATTGCAGCTGCTGCCTTCATGCCACACAGAACTTAATTAAAAATGTGCGCACATAATTATAACTATATTTAGGCGTTAGAAGAGGAGCGCTGCATGCAATACAAACACACACACACACACACACACACATGGAAATACCAAAAACAAAATTGAAGAGCCAAAAAAAACATTTTAGCTTTTTAGTTAGTCAGGAGTCGTGTCGCGTTCAGTTGAGTTGCACGAAAAAAGGTGCCTAGCAAAGCGTTGATGAAAAGAAGCTAAACGTCCAACAGCAACAACAATGAAAAACGTGGAAAATATAAAAAAAAATATACACAATGGTTTACATGCAGTGAACACGCAACGTGTTGCAACAGTACGTTTGTGTGTGTTTGAAAAGGATATAAACGACTGCTGCTGCTGCTGGTCTTGATGCTGCCACTGCTTTTGCTTCTGCTACTGTTGATGAAGCCGCTGATCCTGGCTGTGCCTGCATGTCTGACTTGATGAGCAGCCGAGGCTCGTACTCGTATGTTGTCGTAAATTATTTTGTTGTTCTACTGTATCTATACTTCTTCTCCTTCTTTTTTATACAACGTGTCAGTCAACAACAGCGTCGCAGGACATATGCACCAGGCGATGCGCAAGACCTGCCTACCACGTGTGCTTGACTTAATAAAATAAATTTTAAAGTTAGTGATATCAACGTGGCTTCCCGTATGCGGGTGTTTGTGCATGTAGGAGCCTCGTCAGGATATATTTTGGTACTGGCATATTCACTTAGATTCACAGCGTTTATTATTTATGCAATATGTGCAAATTTTCGAAAACCAAAAAAAAAGAATGCGTTGTTGGCGTGAGCTGTGCTGCTGGTTATCTTTGCAATGCACTGAGCAACAAACTGAGGAACAAAAAAATACATTTTAAAAAATAAAAATACTCGATTAGTGTCTTACTAGCGATAGACTTGAAAGGCAGACAACCAGTTTTTGAAGAAAAACGTCCAAAGTAAATTGCTAAAAAGATGTTCTGCATTACAAGCAGTTCTATGATGAAACACAAGAGCTTATGTACCTATGAATGATTTCGGAATATTTGCTACTATTTTCAGACGCTTTAACTCTTGGTGAATGAGTTATCTTGATCTGAACTGATCTGAACTGAACTGATCTTGAACCCAATAATTAAAAAAGCTGCAAGTGCTCTCATAGTTACGAGAGTCAAGGCACTCATTATTATCTGAAAGTAGCCATGGAAAACTCCCGAGCTAAATAACGTGAGTACTACAAAAACGAGATATCTCTGAATTAAATGTTTAACCGCACATTCATGTCAATTTAACATTTATAATGGAGAGGATTCATTGTCTGAGTTTCATATATCATAATGACTACTTTTGGTCTATTTTATATAACTATACCTTTGTCAATCCACCTACCTTTACCTGTAGCTCCTTATTAGAGATATAATCTTTTTGAATGTCTCATATACGCCTATCTACCCATTTTTTGAATTATCCAATTATCGAATTTAGAAGATAGGTAGGAAAAAAATAAGCTTCTAACCCTTTCCCTCAAGTATGTCAAAATTCAAGAATTGCTGCCAACCATAGTATCTTTAAACTTTAAATCGCAGTCTAGCCCCTCGTGAGATACGTTAGGATTTATTTTCACTCACATTGACAGATTTGAGCCACATAGAAACTGTGTTTATTGTTGTCTTAACAAACTTAAATAGTCTTCTCGTATATCTCACTAAAATTAAGAAAAATAAGAGAACAAGTACGAAAAGTGCCAAATATTTAATCATAAATTATTTTCCTTCAAATCTGTTTCTTCATAAAGTTAGACCTAAATGTTATTCATTTCACAGATAAAATTGTAGACAATATTTTATGCTGAGTGTAGCGTGTCCATGCCAAACATCAAACCCTATTTTCAGCTGCCGACATTTGCGTTCATTTTGTGCTTGTTTTATTTTAGTTTTTCTTTGTAATTTTTTTTTGTAAATTTTTTTATTTTGTTAATTTTTATTTTTACACACATGCAATTTTTTATTATGATTATTATTAATATTATATTTTTATAGCGCACATAAGCTAGCCATTTTGCAAATTTCAGTGCACTACATCCTCTTTTTTGTTATGCTATTAAAACATGTTTTTGCAACACGCGTATCCTGTCCTATTAATAAAAGTAGTTGCCAAGCGGAAGGAAACGTCAGCACGTTGCAGATATGAGTTGCTAGGTAATGCAGACACACATAGATAAATGCAGCAGGTGGAAAAAAAAGCGTATTGAATTGGCAAAAACATAACATTTCGAGTGTGAGGGTATTAAAGCAGATTATTAGTTTAATGAATTATTTTAATGCTGGGTGTGTGTATGGAGTATGTGTGATGTAGGTAAATGAAACCAATTTTTTTTTAATATTATTTTTAGTGAAACGTTTTCCTGTACTCTGCTTGAATCAGCTACTTGCTACCGAAGGTCACACTAAAAGAAAAGTGTAGGTTTTTCTTTTAAACATTGTGGTTATCCATGTCGAGGAGTTTCTATCCAAACTATTGAAAGTCTAATACTCATAGGCTTGACATGGACTTTGAAGATAACTAGTACTTATTTATTTATTAAAAATTCAAATTAGAACCAGAAATTAAAGTGTAGATTACTAATATATTTTCAATAGTACTTTATGTCTGAGTCTACGTTTGGCTCCACCTACGTGTAAGTATATGACATGCTTTCCATAGTTTAAAACTCACACATCTGAGTCTGCGGAGTATTTCGTTACTAGAAAATACAAATAAATAACAAATTCTTTTTTAAAATTTATATGAATAACTTCGATCCTAACAATTAAAAATCCCCATCGAAAAAGAATCGAAAAAGATATATGGAAGAAGAAGTATCAAAATTTTACTCATGACTAGTCACATATTTTTAGTATAAAAATAAGATAGATGGCCACTTATGGTTCCATCCACATAGCGGGAACAATACCCTATCCTTTAGAAGTCTACACAAGCTATCTCATCTCAATACAAAGTATTTCAATTGTGTGGACGGTAGTAGTAAAATGTTCAACGGTCGCTCACACACCAGTGTGCAAAGGATTAGTGCTTAATCACTATAGCTTATAGTTTAAGTTATGGCAAGTCAGAAGAGGAAGTTTGTGGTGTGATAAGAGGAAGAATAATATATATAAATGAGCAGTTCTCCTCGGACCTTGAGAGACTACAGAGCACAGTTGGTAGCTAAGTAAGTAGTGTGCTATTATACCATTAAAGGATCCATAATTTCGAACCCCACATATACCAAATGATTTTAATTTTAGATACTTTTGGCCTCGTTTCTCTCTCTCTCTCTCTAGCTCATCTGTCTCTCTGTCTGTCTGTCTGTCTCTCTCTATCTATCTCTCTCTCCCTCTCTTCTTTCAGGTTTCGAGCCAATCAACTTTTAACCGAATGGCGAGACAATGCATAACTGCTGATTTCAAACACAAACAATATTATACTGTTCCCTGTAAAAAAGCATGTATCTCACAATTGAAACTGTCAACATATTCGAAAATGAACTCTATAGGGCAATAGTGGGTTATATTTAGATAATTACATTTAAGACTTTGCTGTAATAACACGTTTTAATATAGTTTCAGGTTAATAATAAAATCTGCTTGTTTGTCTTCAAATTATCTAGTGGTCTATAAGAAAAACATTGTGGTGACCTTAGTAACTCTGGTCTATTGTCATGGCTCCATACCCAGAAAAGTATTAGTAGCAGGTCGTGAGTTTAAGTGTATCTAGAGATATAAATAAATATTTAAATATATTTAGAGTCTGGTTGCCAATTTAAAGTTTGTTCAGAGTACCTAAAACATTTGATCTTCTTAATATTAAACATAGGAACTATAAACTATATAGGAATAAACTATGAAATAAATACGAGTATTTGTATACCAAAATGTATTTAAATAATTTTATAAGAAAAAGGTTTGTTTTCTATAAAAAAGTATATCACCATGACAATGCATCAATATTTGTGGCACTGAAATACAATCTTAATGAAAGAAGCAACAATTCATATAAAAGAGTAATAGTAATAATATAATAACAATAAAAATAACAATCACAATATACAGGCGATTTAATATTTTACCAAGTCATGGAAGTATCAATAACAGAAGAGAAGCAGGTATTAGAGCAAAGAATGGGTCAGGTATTGCAAAAAGCTTTGAAAAAGGCGTTGGAACAGCCATTGGAACAAGAATAGAGCCAAAAAAATGAGTAGACATTGTATTACACTAGGGTGAGGGTCAGACAATATACACATTGGTGAAGTTATTGGCTGGCATGAGGGCAGCCTTTAGGAAAAGCATTGAAGAAGGTATTGAGAAGGCATTTGATAAGTTGTTGGTGCATCATTTAAAATATAAAGTCGATTTAATAAATGCGCATTGTCAAAAGTACATAATGACGACGAAGACGAAGTAAATAAAACATGTATGACGAAGTATTTATAACAAAGCAGCGATACTTCATACGAGGGTGTACCAGTGGCAGGATTTACACAGGCACAGTTAAGTAAGTAGAAGAAACTACGAGTAGAGTGCTTCACTCTACTAGATACAATAAGCAATATTAAAAAGTAGCCTGACCAAAGCAAGCAAAGGCGAAGACAAGGCTAAAGTCGAGCTGAATATAGCCACAAGGATGTATTACAAACATCAATATAAACACACTTATACAAGCATGTACTTGTATAAACAAAATTAAAGCTTCACTTGGTTGGCTGTTCGGTGTCGGTTGGCCTCGGTAACATTACCCCACACTCTTCCTGTATTTAGCTTCTTCTGAGTCCTTGCGCCTGAAAGCAATTTACAAAAGTTTTTCACCATCAAAAATCCGCTATCAGTATAAATATGCTTAAAAATGGCCGTTCGTACATCCAACGTCGTCCTTTTGTTGTCGGTTGGTTGGACCGTCGTTGCAAGATATGATTTATGAATGCATGTGCTTCTACTTGCACGTCATCTTTTTACATTTGCCACCTCAGTGGAGGTGCTTTGCTATTCCTTCACAGCTCTAATGCTCTCCTCAAACAAGTCTAGATATTGTTAGCGCCAAAAATTATGCTACAATATTTTTTCTTTAAATATTTTCTTAGCCCAACGAAAACTATCTCATTGTTGGCCTTTTTGTCAAACGCAGTTTCATTCTTAAGCATGGAAAATTTAAGTGCGCTTCCAATATGACGTGGTTTTCTCATTAAAAGCTACTTAAAAATTTACAAATATCAAAAAAGATTAGATAAACGTTTAAGTGGCTGCCCAAATTTGCTACACATGTACGCGCCTCAATTCGAATCGCTGCCGCGAAACCAATTTTAGTAAAACTATAAACACACAAATAACGCCGCGGTTCAAAAGTAGACTTCATTAAATGTTAACCAATTCTCAATATGTCTGTTCAATTAAAATCGCAAAACAATTCCAAAACGCCAAAAACTTTTGCTGCGATTATGCCAAATGGCAAACAAAATCAAACCAAAATCGTGCTGAACGCAACCAAACCAAACCAAAAATTGCAATACAATTGCAATGAAAATGGTTGAAACTTGTTTAAATAGATGCGGCATACCATCGAGCGCAACGTGTGCTTTGCGTTTTTGCGTTTTATTTGTAAATTAGTTGCAAATTCAATTAAGGCGCGTGATATTATTTCATTTTCGACCATTTGTTCTGTGACTTTTAGACAGAAATCGCTTTGTATAGTTTTTTTTACCACAAATTGAAAATAAATTTTGTTTAGCAGTATTTTAGGCGAAATTATAATAACAAAGCTGAGTTTTCTTATGTACGTGTACGTTCCTACTTTAAAAGAATTTTTATTATTTTTTTTAATTAAGTTTCTCTACATCCCTTTAAATTATTTGTGGCACTAACAACAGTTGCGTGATGATGTTTTAATATTGTATGTTAGCGTTACGATGTTTGATTGTATGTAAGCGTTACACTATGCAAAATTTTACCCTAACAAAGATTTTTCACAATAATAAATAGCGTCTTCAGCGACTACGCTTGTATGAAATGCTCCTTCATGCAATTTTGGTTTTGGTGAGAAACTCTGGAGTACCCTTAATTAAAATCTTCTGCTACCCTGGGATGTTGACTATAGCAATGTATGGCTCAACCATTTATCAGTAAGATCAAAAAATTGCGATCAGCACACCTTCTAACCATATTTAGATACTATAACTGCATCACCCTGGTCATGCGCTAGAGTACTTTATCATATTGGAGTAAAATGTGAAAGTTTTTGCTCTTGGTTTTTAAAGCATTTTTGGGACTTTTACTCAAATCTTCCTAAAAGGTGATCATGGTCATGTGTACGTAACCTTTTCGTGCTAGAACCAATCTTTAGAAATTGTTTGTCATATTCACTGCATTCACTGCCTACTACTACTACTAATGGAAGTACTTCCACGCCTATTCTATTAAAATCATTTGACATTTAAAACAACAACAGTTGACAGAAATATTTCCACAATGTATGATTTGCAATTTATTTATTTATCTTCCTAGTTTTAATCGCGCTTATTAAATTACAATTATTTATTTAAAATAGTTTTTCGTTCAAATATTTTTTGTGCGAAAATAAATAACTAATAAATTAACCATTGTCAACAAATTAATTTAAATTCTTATTTATACAAAACATATAATTATAGAAATGTTTCCCGCAATTATTTACACAACATTAAAAACCCCACTTTTTATTACGCCAATTTGTCCTCACCGAAGCTCAGTATATGTGAATGAGTACGTGAGTTAATGTGTGTGTGTGGAAATGTGGTAAAAAACGTCAATAAAACGCGTAATCCTTTTGTGCAGACTTTTGTGAAATTTAATTTTATTTACTTTAATTAAAATGGATTAGTTTTGTAATTTGAAAGCACCAATTAAATTGTTTTGTTTCATTTATTTTAATTGAGTCAATGTGCTTTTTTACCGATTCCTTTTGTTTGACGTGAATGCGGTCTTATTTCTGTGAATATTAAATAAAATCGAAGAGATTTTTTTTTATATAAGAAATTACAATTTTAGTATTTTTGGGTGGAAGAATTATAACAGAAAATGATTAAATAGAGTTTGAGAGGAGTGGTAGAGGAGAATTCGACTTCGAAGGTTTAAGCTAGAAGTGGAAAATGATTTCGATCAAAGTTTTCTTAGAGCTTATACTATATTAATAATAAGGTACATCTAATATAATTTTTGTAACATGCGAATTAAAAATAGTTTAAGAAGATTAAGCCAGCTTTCACTAAAAACTAAAAGTATGCAATGCTTATAAGCGAGCTATTTGGAGAGAACAATTTAACTCTCATGACTGGACTGAAAAGATCAGGGTAAATATTGGTGTTAAAGTGAACTAATTTACTATTCAAAAAGTTATAAGAAATGTTCCATATTTAAAAGAAATAAT
Organism: Cacoxenus indagator; assembly: GCA_035041755.1. Classification (NCBI taxonomy): domain Eukaryota; kingdom Metazoa; phylum Arthropoda; class Insecta; order Diptera; family Drosophilidae; genus Cacoxenus; species Cacoxenus indagator. The sequence continues at coordinate 46,944 of JAWNKX010001151.1, read as the reverse complement.
ATTGAAGAAAAAGCCGCCACTTAACGAGAAGCAAAAGGAATGCACTTGAATTTTCCACAAACACAAATGTTTCGGAATTCTATCTGATGCTACGTTGTATTTGCGGATGAAAATAAATTTAATTTGGGAGGTCGAGACGGATACAATTACTACTTCCATGGTCTTTGTAGTTGGGTAGCCTTAATAGCCATGGACGTCGCTTTCTTAGTTTATTACGCAAGCTAAGTTGGGCCATCGCTCAGAACAATTAATATTTAAAGACTTCGAAAATTATGAAACAAAATGCGTTATTCGTATTCCTTAAATGAAAGCATCTCAGTTGAGAAAGCAGCTTATGTGAGCAAAAATAATTTCAGTTTAGCAAAAACTAACAAGAAACAAAAACCTATAAACACCTTATTGTTTGAAGCAATTATTGGAAAATCGTAGAACCGGAAATGTTTTATTCGACAAAGCTCAAACTAATAGCGACCAAAAAGTACACATTGACATTCGATGCAACGCATAGCAATGCAACTAAAAGTATGCACTGGAAATGAAATTTAACAGCATTGCACCTAAAAGTAGGCAATGTAAATAATTTAACCGGAAAGCGACTAAAAGTAGCATTAAGTTTAGCAATAATGACTATCAAGAAGCTATTGAACGGGTTTTGGAAACAACGTGTAGCCATTTTGTGCATACGAGATTATGTGCTTTGGGTAGGGAAACCTTGTTTGTCATTAGTTTTAATTAATTGTAAGACTTTTTCAAAGTGGAACCCACACACAAACCTCAATTCAAGTTCATCAAAGATTAAGGATTTTTACCAAAATTCGATTACTAAATTAACCCCGCAGCTGCTGTCAATCAACACTTAACACCCACAAAAAAAGGAAAACCGAAAAATTGACCAACTTTGTGCAACTCAATCCAATTTGTGTCAATTTCATGTCAACTGCTGTCATTAAGCTGTAATTATATGAGCAGAGACACGAGTGGGTATGTTTTTTTTTTCTTTTTTTTCACATCTACACCAAAGTTGTGGATGTGATGTGCATGTAATAAAACAGAACATGTAAGTATAGGGAAGTATAGGGCATGCTCAGTACTACGAGAATGTAAGCAGAGGCGACGATACTGACCTCATAATCAGAGAGACAGACAGACACCACTGCTATTTCTTTCGAGTTGCTCTAGTTTTCACGTGATTCGTGTCTCACTGATTTATTTCTTTTATTACACGATTCAATTCGAGAGCAGTTGTCAAGCTATTGTTCAATTTGTATTGTCATCTACGCCAGAGCAGAAAATGTGAATAAAGGAGTGGTCGAGGTGGTCAGGTTAGATGCTTCAAACAAAGACCTCTAAATTTGATGATAGAACCTTGTGGTACCACAACAAATGACAACATTGTGAAGTGAGGGAAATCAATAGATGGATAATAGATAGATAGATAGAGATAAGGAAAAGGAGCGAGATAGGGAGTGTGGTTGGCGCAATCAAATAATTGAACATTGTCCTAGTGCAATGAATCAGTTTAATAGTGAAAGACACGTTGTCATATGAATGCTTGTCGTACATGATTGAACATGATTGGATTCGCCGTTGGCAGTCAAGCTGGTGGTGGCGTGTCTGTGTACGAGTATTGCTACACTGAATTCAGCATAAGTCAACTCAACTTGTTTTGAACTTCTTGGTACTTCAAGCAACCTTGGCCAGGGGCGCTACGCATAATTCTGTATTGATTTCAATAACAAAAAGTGTAAAAAGTAATATGCGCACCACACTGTCGTTTCGGTTAAGCTAGCAGTAGTCTAGAGTTGTCAACGCTTTGGCATACTAAACGTAATTATATTGAAGGCTGATCAAAACATTGTTTAGGAGTGTGCCTACCCACGTCTGTTCTAAACGAAGTTGCTCTGCTGAATATCAAATAGTATTTTTTGTAGCTGCTAGCATACTTTAAGGCGCATAGCGTGGACAAAATAAATTGTACGGTGTGCGTACACTGACTGAATTTTAAGCAGACACAAAATGATTTCAATGGTTTGCCAGTGATATATTTTAAAGCTTGTCTTTGGTCATTTCCAGATTTTGTTGCCAACGGGCAGAGGGCAAGCACACTGAAGAAGAGGCAAGTAAATGCTATTGATTTGGACTCTGTTCTACTGCACTACAAATTAGTACTAGATACATGCGACTAATAAGGCTAAATGGGTTAATATTGCAGTTGCTGATTAGAAGTGAGAAAAGTTAAAGATAACATGGAAGGAGTACATTAAGAAAGGTGTTTGAAGCCAGAGATGGAGAGCAATTAAAATACTACAAACAGCAGGTATACGGTAACAAAGTATTCTATAGAAGCACTGGGGCAGCAGATAACTGGTGTAAGATAAAATGTTTCGTACAATCGCATTAAAAATAGTCTATCGTCAATTATTGGCGATTGCAAGGGGGTTCTTAGAGTGCCTTTTTTTTGGCATTGTTCTGTAGAATAGAGTAGAATATTTAAAGAGAACAGGTATTAAGGGTGTACTGTATTAATATTAAGCGCTGGTAAATAAAAACCAAGAATGTTGTTTATCTAAAACCATTACAATGTTTTAATTTTATTCAAATTGTTGAAAGCCCAAAAGCTTCTTTTTAGTCCGGCGAAGCGGATTGGGGTTCAGCTAGTATTAAATGGATTTATGTTAAGAACAGTTGCACCTGTGGATCAAAATATAGAAGTTTTGATAGTATCCGGAGTCCGACTACTTAGCACAGTCTTCACAACTCTATATAAAATTAGATAACAACATTAGATCCACTTCCTCATTACTGCAATTCAACAGCTCACATTTATGTTAGAATCATTTTCATAAGAAGTTTTAAAAACTTTATAATTTTTCGTTTCACGTGTACTTGCTTCTCTGCTGATTGAGTTCGTTCCATCCGTTCATAGCTTTGTTTTTTACAGCTCTTCAAATTAGCTTCACTTATTTTGTACGTTTCTATACATTTTTTTAAATCGCGTTCAAGTAAATCAAATTGATTTATGTGGGAAGGACGAATAATCCAATTTAATAAAGAGAATTTTCTGAAACAAAAACTTTCCTGAAATCTACATTTCATACAATAAGTCAGCAATTTGTTACGTTGTACAACGCATAAATTGTTCCTAAACCAATGACAATTCCTTTTCTATGTTAGCGAAGTTTAGTTCGGAATTGGAGCCAGTGTCCTATAGGAAAGAAATTAGCATATATGCTCTCAAAATTCAACATGATATCACTTACTTGTGCCGTAATCCAATGTGGTATAACACATACGGCAAGTGCAATCAACGCAACATATGCTAGTTTTGTCTGATCCATCGTTTCAATTTCTCAAAATAAATAAAATATTCAGCAGAGAATGATCAATATAGGTTGACAATAATTTAAAAACATTTTCAGTTTTTCAATTGAAAATTAAGTAAAATATATCCAGGTATCGTCTTTATGTAAATGAACATCTGACCTCAAACAGCTGTTTCCTACTCTAGTCTCAAAACAAAAGAGCACAAAATGATGCTGATGAGTCACCACAAGGATGAAATATGGGGGACAAAGTTATGACGCTTTTACTGTTAGAAGCTTCCAAGGCTGACTAAGATTCTATAAAGGTCAACTGCTCATCCAAGAATGGTATAGGGATAAAGATATTATGATTGTGGTTGTAGAGAACAAAGTCTTGCAATTTTCGAACTATACACGATTCAAAAAAAATTGAGATTTCCAACGTTCAATTAAAAAACGTGGTACCCTAACGGTTACTGTAACCAAAGGTATTTAATGTGAGCAGATAATATTTCTATGATCGGCAGTGATGATAACAGTGTTCACAGTACACCTTAAAGAAACACCTCTTTACCTCTTAGGGACCTCAGTACGTCTTAAAGAAGAATATCCCTTAAACAATTAAGTTGGACTGTAAATCTGTACTACTAACTATAAAACACGTATACTCACCTTTAATACACACCCCTCGGCTATACCTACAACGCTCCATGCGAATCTTCCATTCTTCGAAACCGTGTTGAAAGCCTTCATCTGTCAGTTCCTTCAGGACGCGTGCCGCTTTCTCTTTCAAAGTTTCAATGTACTCACATCTTATTCCTATTGCATATTTCATCTTACGAAATGCAAACGAAGGCTTCAGCTATTAAATTATATATTCACAGAAGCGAGTGGCACTGCATTCGAAAACGAAGGCATTAAATTGTTAAGATGATACAGTAATTCCCGCTTAATTGAAACAGCGAAAATATAAGGTTTTTGTTTCAATTAATCGGGGAATTCATTTATCCGAGTATACGGCAATTAAGACATCGTTGCAGTTAACCGAGTGTTTTTTATAGAAACTATGTATTTGTATACCAACAATTTATCTTTTTTTTTAATAATATATATTTATGTACACTTTAAGTGGTTGAAAGAAATGGTGTTATTTTTGACTGTACGCGGTCCTTGGCCATCCTCTTCACAAATGCATTCTCCGCATTCTCACAAACGTTTTTGTAGCTCATTTGAGACCTGATCGATTGGCAGAAAAAATTTTCAAACCAGTGGCATTAATGGCATTAATCACTTTCGTGGTAATTGCGGCTGGTGTAGTAATTTCATCTTCCGAAGACTCTGACTCATCTCTATTAGAGGTCTCAGCTATAATATCTTCGTCGCTTAATTAATGATCGCAGTTTACAAAGGCCTACAATGGAGCAACATATATGTATACATTTCGGACCTTACTCAAACGTCATTAAATATCATAATATATACACGTAATGTGGTAACGCTACTTAATATAAATTTTTTTCTTGCGGGAATTTTTTCATACTTTTACTATTTGACAGTTATTAGTTATTATATGATTCAATTAAAAGGGGTTAGTAAATAAGCGGGTGTCAGTTATACGGGGAAATTTCTCAACATCGAAAGGAAGAAAATTTTGTTGCAATTAAACGGGTTTTGCAAATAAGTGGGTAGCAATTAAGTGGGAACTACTATACTTAGCTTAGCTTAGAAAGCTGTGTGTGGTGCCGACGTATTCAAACAATTTTACTTAAAATCTTAAATCAGTTTTATAAATTTAGTGATAAATTTATTTAGCAAAATTTTTAACTTTGTAGATTAAAATTCTGTGTTTTTTGTTTGGATAATTATGCAACACTTACAGAGGTTCACGCGTCGCTTTGGTTTCTCATAGTTCCCAATACAATATTAAAATTGATAAGTGAATTTTGAAATTGCCTTTTTTTTTATTTGAATTTTTAGTAAATTTCATTAGCGTTTATTTCGTGCGATAAACATGTTCTAAACATTGAACAATTTATTTTCATTCTTTTCCATTTAACCAGGGTAAAACACAGCCAGTAACCTCAGGTGAGTCTTATCACGCGGCTACCTGGGTAGAAGGTGGCATTCCAGGGTAACTTCCTCTTTGAAAACTTTGTCTTTTACGTTATTTTTCAAAATTTCTCAACTCGGCAATAAATATGATTTTTAGATTTACTATTATTTTCTAATTGTCAAAACTTGCTTTTATCATCGCTCAACAACATAAATTTGGCGCTTAATGCTGCCAAATCATTAGCTTGATTGCAGCGCACATTTTACCACAACTAACTAAACACAATATTTCTACTGTGCACTCTACACTCATCCACTTTCTTCTTTCGCAAAGCTTAAACAACTGAACTGTGCCAAAGCTCATCATACACTCCATTAGATGCACTATTTTTCAGAGCGCCAAGCCGAGCAATACTAAAAGGCAACAGCAAAACAAAACCATGCCGACTGTGCCAAAGTCAATGCGCTGCAGCACCGTCAATGGTTGGCTAACTGACAGGCAGACAAAGCGACTGATTGAATAACAAACTGATTGAGCGAATGACTGGCCATATTTTGTAGACTTGCTTCTTTGGCCATTTATGTCTGTTCGTTTAAGCCAACCAAGAAGCGACTACATATTTTTAGTTGATTTGCCTTAACAATATTTGTCTGCCCCTTTGTGCTTTGCTTTCAGCATTGGTTTGGCAATTTTTCAACATTTTCTTTTATACGTTCGTGGTCAACGAAGACAACAAACCCAATCATGGCGCCAAAACCGCCACTATAGTATTCTATGTCCAGTTCATGCTCAATGCTCGATGCTTTCGATATGGCAACCACAGGCGATGTGTTATGAATGCTGCGCCTGACACTTCTCTCCATCTGCTAAATGTAGCTAGTCTCCTTTATTGTACGGGGTATAACTTGTACAGCTTTACTCTGTGTTTGATTTACTTCAACAATTGGCAACATCATACATCAACGCGTCTTCTTGCTTTATCTTAGTCTAAGCAAAAAAACAGACGCACTATAGGATGTCTTTGCTACGCGTATCATGCATGTGATGCATCTATTGGCAAATCTCAATGAATACGAGTGGATTGATGTTCCCAGATGTACTACATATGCAAACTGTGATACACCCGATTGTAGGGCGTATGTGTACAAAGCTAAGTAATGAAATATGGCAGACTGATAAATAGACAGACAGAGAGAACAAAAAGAGCAATGCTTGCAATCAGGCGTATGCGTGATATTTTTTTGTTGTACTTGGATGAAATGTCACGTTAAAGAGAAGAGCAGGAAATATGCTGCAATGAACTTGTTGTACCAAAGTAGTGATGCACATGTTAAAGTTAAATTTAAAACAAAATTTGTTCGAGAATTTCGACCTACAACTGAGTTTTAAATGAACTTTTTTATAAATTTTAAACTAATGGAAAAATTTATTATATTTGGCAAAAGAGCTACAGAGTCGCAGGAAATAATTCAAACAACATTTTTAACAACACTTTGTGCAGCTATGGAAATTCCTCAAATAATGGAAATTACCTGAAATAATGGGAATTTTCCTCATATAACGTGTAGGCCAATTAATACACGTCTGCTTCCTTTCACAGAACGACGCAGACTGACTTTATTTCTTTCGCCTTTTGGGCATTCACACATTTGACATTCACATTAAACTTAATATAAACTAAACTAAACTTACAAACTAACTAATAACTAATACAACTTATACTACTACAAATGGGAAAATTTTTGTAACTGAAAAGCAAAAAAAATTTGTGAGTGTGCTTAGCACTCACGGGCTTTTGATGTGTAACCTATTCAGTAACAACAACCCGTACCCTTCCTCTTCCTATTGTTTTCGGTCAAACAAGTGTTCTATCAGTATCAACGAATGCCTTCGTTGTTGTTGTTTTTACTACCGTCTTCATTTCAGTTTCTATGCTTCGCTTAAACGACCTCTCTCTTAGTATTAACACATGCACTTGTTGTTGTTGTTTTGACAGAGCATCATTTTTGTTTTCCTTTCCCTGCTTCAATCAAACGATTGAGCTCTCAGCAAAAAGTACTTGTTGTTGTTTTCACAACTCAAGACTTTGTTTTCATTTGACAACTACGGCTCAAAATTCGTATGCTACACGAACATCGATAATGCGATGATGCGATGACGCGCTGGCGAAAATTTCACTCTATTGAAACCAAGATATTTCACACCAAAAACAAATTTAATTTTTCATACTCTGCACATCTGCTTTTAATTAACACTCAGCTTATTTCTACTAATCAGTGACTAATCGACTAATCCACAATCACGGACAAATAAATCTAAAACTGTCGTATTTATAACAAGAACTTTTAATAACTTTATCAGTTTATTTGTTTCGAACAAAGAGATTAAAATTTCAACTTCAAACTTAACTAATAAGACTCAACATAACATGTTTCCTCAGAAACTTTCACAAATTAAAATCGATTGCCAGTTATTGTAACCACAATCTTAGCCAATGCGCAGGGTAAAAAAATTGCACTCAAAATCCCTGCTACCGCATAATTCTTCATATTGCACAGCACTCCACTAGTAAATCCACAAAATCTCAATACCCGGCATTTGTTGATTGCTTTCGCTTGAATTCAGTTTCTCTTTTCTTAAGCAGCTCTACCACGTTCTCCTCTTTTTTTAGCCCATACACTTTTAAAAGTACTCAGTTGTTCTTCCTTTTGATATTTGCATTTGCAATTTCTTGCGATTTTCTTCTTAGGGTATTACATTCTTTCTGATTTCATATTGCACTGCTCCACCAACAGCGCGCCACTCTACCCAGGCACTTTATCAATTTTGCCAATAAAATTCAATGAGATTTCCTTTTTTTGCGTTGGCATTTTAAACGCATTCAGACGAGTTTAGCCAATGTTTAAAGTACGAAAAAGAAACTCAAAAAAGAAGAAGACTTCACTGCATCATTCATCATCAGCGCAAACAATTGAGCAGAGAAGCTGCAAGTGAAGAAGTCTCAACTGTATGCATGCTACCAATTGAAGTTGAGCTTATGGCAGGGGCAAGTAGCTGGTGGCAACTTGTAAATGGCAGTGCTAAAGGATTTAACATGCTCAACATACCGTATTCGCTGTTACCTGTCCGACTTTTATTGATTCCATTGTTTGTGATGTTCTTTCTCCCTTTTTTCTTGAGTGGGCTTGTTTACGACAAATGGTTTGTATGCAGGGGATTAAAGCCTGTTAGAAACTGAAGAAGTAGATACTCGTTTGAGTACTTGACTAAACTTAACACCAGAATGAGCAATTGTGTATAAGCCATATTGACCTAGGATTTATGCGTGAGAGGGTAAAAACGTATTATAGAAAATAACCACAACATGAGCCATGCTTAGAGACTATGTCATGACAGACAGAATCGCCGAAAATGTTGGTGCTAAACTGAAGCTAATACACGGTAGGGGATACATTTTACCTAATTTTCTCATAGCTTACAGCACACACTAAAATTAAAGCCCTGGCTTCTAAAACTAACTTAGTCCAACCAAACCACACCTAAGCACACCAATCTATGTATATTAAATCATTTGTGCATTTGTTAGAAACGCATGTTCTCCGCATCCATAAGGGCATCGCGCTAAGATTTTTATATTCGGTTCCGTTCGAGCTCTTCTGATTTTTTTTTTATTATTTGTTTTATTTTTTTGTTAGTTTGGTTTTATTTCGACTATTGTAATGATGATGGGTAACTAACATTCATAAACATTCAATGTTTATAGACTTCTGAATCATTTCAAAGGCAAACAAAAATTTATATATATAAATTATTAGTATTAATCCAAAACCATGATGGTGCGGCCCCGTCTTATCACTGAACATACTTCAATTTGTAATCAACGAAGTCGTAGGTACAGGGTACAACAAACACTAGGTATGGCTCAATTATCTTCTACTGAAGACATAAATCTTTAATTACTTCCTTTCCTATTAATATTAAAATACCACCAACCATTATTTAACGGCAAAACAACGGTTGCCGTGTCCAGCTAGTCCTTCATAGAATTGTACACTCTTGCCTTCAAAGGATTTATTTCTATTTCAAACAACTTACGAAACTTACGTTGTATACTGTGAAATATTCGCCTTCTAGGTATTTAAGTCTTTTAGCCAAAACTATGGCCAATTTCCGTGTCCAAAATTAATAAAGCTAGTCAGCATCATCACTCGTTTGCTCCACATATCAACGACACGAGAACATGTGAAACTATTCTTGCATGTACGAAAAACAGCAAGAAAGCAACTACAACAACAACAAAATGGCAATGCTGGTCACGTTTTTTCATAGTGTCCTGCGAAAAGTTCAGAACGAAAAAAAAATCGAGTGCAAAAAAGGACGTGTCGATTGCAAAGGAAACAACAACGAATGGTGAACAAAAACAAGGTTGTTGCGCCATGAAAACAATGTTGAGCTTATTTTTAGGTACTTTTTTGCAGCCAGACTATGCACCGCCCCTTTCAGTGGTGCTCTCTATCTGTCAGTAACTTTTTGTGTCATTGTACTGGCAAAATTGCCGGCGAAACGGCGCTGAAAGAGTGAAGTACTGGTGAGACGAACGTTAGAAGAAACGTTAGAGACCTATGCGACGTTGTTGGCCAACTATAACAATTTGGTTGGTCTTCAAGTAAATCAAAATATGCGATAAATAAACAACATTTTTTCAGTACGAAAACTTTGTGCAATTAATCAAAGATCGTACTCGCACTTACAAAATGGCGGCTTGCCACAAAATAAAATCAGTAATTTCAAAATGCAAAAGTTTCGTGCGACAAATTAAACAATTTTCAAAGTTGTTGCTTTTCTGAACACACGCAGAATTTATTGACAATCCATTAAAATTACTTACCAAGCTTGTAACAACAAATACGCCAACAAAAATAGGGTAAAAAGTGCTGGAAAAAATAAACTACAAACAAAATGGCGAGCAAAACTTTCAGCCAACTGTTAAAATAAAATTTGTACAACAAACGACGTCCTGCCCACTGTGAGCAGAGTGGCGTGTAAAACATTGTTGCGCGTACTAAATACTAAAATGCACAACGCAAAAAAAAATCAAGGATAAATGCCAACGAGTAAAAAACAAAATGGCATTTTTACGCAAATATTTCCATTTCCGGATTTGCACATGTATTACCGCAAAATAATTGAGTTTTTTAATGGAAAACATTTTGCAAAATCGCTGCAAATAACAACAAATGAAAAACGGTCGAAAAGGATTAGAAACACACGGATGATAACAACAACAAGAACAACGAAAGGTACAAATAACTACAAACTTTCGCCATGATGTCCTCTTCGGAGTGTGGGTGCCGAAATTTGGACAAAGCGAAATATTTCAAATCCCATAATTGCCCAATGGGCAAAAACCGAAATGAAATTTTGTGGCGCATGAAAAGTGTGGGCGAAAGGCAAGAACAAATATATATACTAAATTGTGGTAAAGGATAAAGGAACACAGTGGAATTAGAAATAGCTAATACGATTTTGGGCTACTGAGAAAAATTAGTTTTCAAAAACATTTTATATATGGGCAACAAATAAACAAAATACACTTCATAAATTATTTGGAAGTGCAATAAACTAAAATGAACAAAAACTATTATACAAAATGGCGAACACTCAAGTGAACAAAATAACTTTGCAGGTACACATTTCCTGGTTTATAAAGCAACCTCGTTTTGGCTCATATAAGAAGAGGAGGAAGAGAAAAATGGTTCAAACAAAACAATAATATAATTTGCGCTCTCAAAGCCAAAAAGTGAGCAACACAAAAATTAAAAAAGGAAACCATATGAGATTAATTAGATTGGATTGGCTGTAGTAGCGGCAGTACATCAACGAAATCGACTCTCATGTGATCGCCACAAGTCTCAGTCTATAGCCACGCGCACTAATCCTTGTATCCGCAATATACTTTCTCAATAGGAACCGAACTGAAGTTCAAATAAGCGACTCAATGATTTACTATACATATAAGTAGTAGAATGGACAACCACTAGGGTATAAGAATTGTTAAGACTTACATCTTGAGAGTTTACACAAACCTTCATAAACGATGTGTCACATTTCTGAGGATTTATTTATCAGAGGCTTAGTAACCATTAACTTAACCTTGTATTTCGAAACCCAAAAACAAGCCATCAAAACAATTAAATCTGCCAAAGGTTGACAGTTCAAACACTCAATTCTGGAAGCACCAATCAAAACGCAAATTTATTTAGCCAGCCTCGCCCAGCTTGACATTCTAGCGTATTGCCTTTCAATTGTTTTTTTATTTATTTATTTTTTTTTTTTTATGTTATTTGTTTTCGGTTGCGTGTCCGCGCGCTGCCAACTCGTTTTCCAAACAATTTCCCCAATGAAATTTATTAGGCATCATTTGTCATTGTTGACGGCAACAAGCCGCAACGAGCCCAAACGAGGCTTATCCTGGACGCAAGTCGCGCGTGTTAAGTTGATGCGATAATTTTTTTGTGGTCCTTTTGCAAAAAATAATTTATTTTAGATTTGTTGGCTCATTGATTGGCATTAACATAAATTATGGCATCGAACGATGGCGAAACCCCTACACCGCGATTTGCGTGGAAACCGCGGGGCGTGATTAACAAATTGTTCTAGATTTTTATTTTATTTTTTTATTTATTTATTACCTGAATTGACGGGGCCTTCGAAAAATAAACCTGTTAATGTTTTTTGTTCTTCGTAATTGTAAGGTATATTCTGAGAAAGCTGATGCAAGCTGTTCACTGCCGATCTGTCTAGGGATCTCCTTTCGAGTAATCGTAGAGAAACGCGGCAGACTCTATTTAAAGACATCAACTATGATAAATAATATTCATTGCTTTTACTGAAAATTCTTAGCGGATAGGTCGCTGCAGCTGGGGTTGAACTGGGTCGGCTTTGTAATTTATTACACCATCTATTGGTCCACAGGATAATTCAAATTTTTATACGACGTTCCAATTACCAATTTAGACCGTTTTACATTAAGCCTGTCAGAAAAAGTAGACAAGAAACTTTAACCATCAAAGGTAGATCCAATGGTGATCAAACGTAGATCGATCTAGTTAAGAAAAAGAGCTATACTATGTGTCATCCAAACACATCCCGAGGATTTCCCTATGCCAGGGGAAGCCACCTTGTTTACTTTCTTATTTTACCACAGCAGAAGTCTAAGACACCTTTGAAGGCTTCCATAATACTCGGAAGCCCAAAATGCATAGTGTCTTTCAAATTTATTTTTAAATGTCTCTAGCCTCAAACGTTTCACCCTTAATTGAATGCTTGAGGTGAGCTGTCCGAAGCGCCTAACAAAAACCCAATTTCACTTTCACAAAAAATCCAATTAGGAACATGAATGCCAAAAGAGAAGCTATCATAAAACTATCAATGGCATGTCTAAGGATTTAATCGCATTTTCCCATTTAACGTTGACGTTAAAAGTAGAAAAGTGAAAATGGCAAACCCCAAAGTATCCAAACCACCGAAACAGAGGAGGGAAGGATTACGAAATCGTCTGAGCCTGCCGCTTTTTCTGTGAGCAAATGCAATTTTCGACAATTTCCGGTGTGCAAAAACGAAATGTTTGCCAGTGCAAAATTCATGAGCTCCCTATTTAATTAGGCACTGAAAGTACCAAGCTACATGCGGCAACTGTAGGGGTGACTAAAACCAAGAGTTAGTGTTGGCATGGTGATGGTGATGAGTTCACCTTCTAAGCAAAACCGCGAAGCACTCCAAAGCGACGGATTGCAGCGCAATACAAAAGAAAGAGCCTTGACAGAGCGACAGAAAAAATGATGCTTAAAGCAAAAATCCGCTTAGAGCAGCTAAAAGTATGCAATACTTTCATGCCAACGTGTAAAGACTCTTTAGATTAAAACTTAAACGTTAGCAATGCTAAACTAACGAACAAGCTCAGAAACAGGGATGTAAAATGCTTAATGTGATGAGAAATATATCAGCTTTAAAACCGAAATAGGTAGTAGTTATCAAAGAAGAATATATAATAGCAAAAACCTGCATATTTTTAGAAGACTGCGAATTCAGCAAGTTGAAAGAATTTAAAAAAATCACGTGAGTAGTTGTCTTGACAAAACCCTGAATGTCGGCTGACCAATATTAGCAGATAATACGCACAAAAATAAGGTTAAATTAATGCGAAAATAACCAATGAGATACAGCATTTATTTTAAGAAACTGGATTTTGACTAATCAAGGGTACGTCTTCACCCACAGCCGAAAGTCCAAGCTTCAATCACGACGGCGATTAACTCATTGCTAGCATTACTCAACAAAATTTCACTCAACCGAAATAATCCTTTTGAGTCGACACTAAGCTGGAGAGCTCTACTACTTAAGTTCACTGAGTACTCGAAATTGTCTTTATGGGTAAGAGAATAAATAAAGCTGCTAGGTATTGGAAAATCAGAATACCACTGTAGCATTAAAACGAGCCAGTGATGAGATGCTAAAGGTAACCGCGTTACAACAACAATGACAGCGCAGTAGAATGGGAGAACTGAGTGGTTTGTGTGCCTCTCTCTTCTGTTTTAGCGGTTTTAAGACACCGTGTCATTGTTGTTGTGCCATTTTCGTTTTTGACACAACGTGGGGAAATATAAATTTTGTGTGTTTGTGCTCTCTTTGCTACCATTAATGTATTAGTGTTGGGTTGCTCACGAGTGAGATAACAAAAATAAATGTTTTTTTTCTAGAATGAGGTCAATTGGGTCAGCCGTGGACTCCCCTAGTTGTATATTAATTTATCCAGATTTACTTATTACAAAAACAGTTGTGAACAAATCATTTATAACTGAACCCTCCTATTCCCCTATTATGATCTGCATAGGATCACGCATTCATTACCTTCAGCGGCAAATATTATAGTTTGCTTTAACTCTTAATTCGTGTTCTACTTAACCTATCTATATTATTAATTTAATGCCCCTATATGTAAATAATCCATATATTTTTAAGACCCCAATTTGTAATCTCAATGAAAGGAGACCCATTGATTTATTACTATCTACATAGTGTGCAGTCATACGGGAAGAACAACCCTCGCTATCTCTAAAGCTCTCAGAGAGCAACGATTAAAAGTGTGTTAAGCTGCCTGCGAGAAGAGAGTGCAAGAGATAATGTTAAGCTGCCTTCGAGCAGCGAAAAGCCAAGAGTAAATGCAAAGCTGTTGGTGAGCATTGAATTTAGTCGGAAATAGAATGTAATTAAAGGCAGTACATGTTAAAAAAGACACTCGGCTACAATAGGATCTCGGATGAGTAATTCGTGGAATACAAATAGTTCCATAATTTCATCGTTAATTCTCTGCTACTAGCACAGATTCTGAGCAACTTTTAATTGTTAAAGGCTTTTAGTAGCTCGTGATGAGCAAGCACTTTATATTTTCCTAAACATTTTATGAAGTATATGAACTTTCAGTCAGCAACTTTTAAAATTGATCACTGATTTTGACACACAGTGAGAGGTGTATATACTACTCATTAACACTCTGATTTAAAATTATTCACTGATTGTAAAAAGATTTTGTAAAAACTCTGCTGGCATAGTTCCATATGAATTTTGATAGTCTTTATTTAGCAGTTTTAAATAATAATATGAATCCTAAGCTCTTAACTGTGAGTCGTCCACTCATGCGCTTTATATAAGTCAATTTAAGTTGGCAGGTTCACTTTAACCAAAATGGCTTCTTTAAGTGTCACTTAAAGTGTATTAAATTATTTAATAGTTACTGACTACTTTACAGAAGTAAAGCCCTACCATATACTCGGTTACTCAGTTAAAAAGTTACATGTAAGTGCGCAGCGCAACGCCAACTAAGTTGACTCGAAAAGCGTCGCCTAAAATGTGACTCTGCTTGAATTTATCCATCATCCTTTTTAACGAAATAATTCACTTTGAAAATGTGCCAACTTCCATTGCAATTTGGCTCGTCAAACTTTTCTGGCAAAGCGAAAATTGAATTTCCGCTGCACGAAATTCGTAAATTTTTCAATTAATTTTGCAGGCCAAAGTTGCCACTGCGCACGCGTATGTGCATATTAAGTGGACACACATAACAAAACGAGCAAAAGGAGCTGCCCACTTGTTGTTTTTATTTTTGATTGTTTTTTTTTTGTATTATTATTCATACAATTTTTTTATTGCTCCTTTTTATCATTTTGTTGGGCGAAAACTTTATCTTTGGCTTCGTGCATTGTTGCTGTTTTTCATAATTTAGTGCATTTTTCCGGGCGTTCAAATCAACTGTGTTTGCTCATATTACGTTCTGTGTGTACCGACCACACCAACCACATTGTGCCCCGCCACACCCCAAATGTTGATTTTTTGGGCGTTTCGCGTTTGTGTTAGTTGCGCTACATTTCCCGCTTTTCATAAAATATGCAAAACAATGCGCAAAACTCATACAGAGAGCTGCCAAATATAGACATCACAAAAATAATAGAAAAGTTTTAAAAATATAGAAAAAATAATAATAAAAAAAAGAATAAGCCAAAAACGAAGACCAACGAAACTTTTTTCAAAATTAATTTCGTTTTTGGGCATTTGGAGTGCTAAACTAAAACAACGAGATCCCAGTCCAAATAATGAAGTTCTGCCTGGTCAACAAGCTAATTTGATTGTGTGCTGGCGACCGAAATTTAAAATTTCTCGAAATTTTGAGTAGCCACGAGTTGAATATGTGTTGTAAGCGGGAGAAGCAAGAATGTTGAAGGAAAACAAAATTAAATGAAAATATTTTTTAAAACCCTGCCCTGCATAACGGCTCAATTAAAAACATTTTAGAGGTCGCGTTCCTAGGCATAGAAAAGCTCCATGTACTTGACCGATTAAGCAATACTATGCTCTCCCAGGGGTTGAAATTCAACCACTATAGCGACAATACGAAACAATTCAGTACCATTTATTTCAACCTCATAATATCTTTTTAGAACGCAGTGTTGCCAACATGACCCAATCATAATAAGAGTAACGGTATGACGTTTAATTGTATCATTCCCACGTACAGTTCTCTTTCTCCCTACCAAGTGACATGGTGTAGTGTGTCATTTTCTTTTAGTTGTTTGTAGTTTACGTCCACAATATCTAAGTAATGTTATTAATAAGGTCACTGTGCACATCTGCAAATGAAAACATATCATATGTGTATTTTTCATCGAAATCAGTTGTATGGTTTAGGCGTAAAATCATGGTAAAGCAAATGTTTATATATAGATTAGAACATTTTCTTACGCCAGCCACACATCAATTTATCTATGACAGCCACCCAGATAGAATAATTGAGGAAATAGTTGTTTCTTTTTTCACAAAAAGAATCTATATATATAAAATTGGATATAATAATAAATAATATAGTAATAAAATAATATATATTTATAAAATTGGAAGTATGTTTGTCTGTTTGTTTGTTTGTCTGCTTGTTTGTCTGTATATTTGTCCGTTATGGACGCCGAAACCGCTGGATCGATTTTGATGAAATTTTCAGGGAACATCTAGATAGAAACTATTAAGTTTGGTGCGAAAAAATCGTCGAATTCGTCGCATATTAAGACCAACTTAATTTTCAGACTCTTCTCAAACTGTACAGATACAAATAAAACACAAAAACAAAGCAGCATCTGAGAGCATCTGAGTGTTACTCAAACTGTGCAAAGTCGAAATATTGAAATATTCGAATGAAAAATAAATAAATAAAGTGAATACGAATTGCCACCCAAAACGTCAAACACTGGAAGATCAACGATTAAATCGCAGCATTAGACAGAGCGCAGAGCTACTGAAACATCCGAAGAGCGAGACGCACGCGATGGAAGCAACGTGCAGGGTCCCTGCTAGTATTTAATAAAGTCTGATTATTTATTCCGATCGAGAATATGGAATAGTATCTATTTAAATAAAAGATATTCTTCAGGCCCAGCCAATTATGTAATGAACTGTGCTCTACGAAACTTTAAAATTAAATGAACATAGACTTTTTTGGCTATAAATATTAACATTACGTTAAATAACTAAACGGAATTTGTAAATAAAACTCAAACTTCTTAATCATTCAAATTTTTTTTGTCGGCTTAAAAGTATTATCCTTCAGAAGCAATGATTAGTCTTAAAAACACTTTCTAAATGCTAAGGAAGGTAGCGCTTCAGCTCCTTCAGCGAGTTTTCTTTTATGGCCTCCATCGACTCAAAACGTCTTCCCGGAAGGGGTAATTTGAATTTCGCAAATATGAAAATGTCACAAAGTACCTTATGTGGTGAAGATACGGCTTGTTCGAACACAATTGTTGAGCTCTTGGCCAATTTGTGTACCAATTTGTGTATGTGACGGAGCTTTATCGTGGTACAGAATCAAAAAACTGTTCCATCTGGCCATTTCTGACGAATATTTTCACTCAAGCGTCTCATGAGGCTTAAATAATATTCCTTATTTACTGGAATTTTACTTCCATCTGGAAGAAATTCCGGTGGACAACATCACGATAATCAAAGAAAACAGTGAACATTACCTTAATTTTCGAGCGACTGTGACTCGGTTCCAATGATCGTTGGTTGGTTTGCTATCGTACTCATAAACCCATGTTTAGTGATCGGTTATGAATGGTTTCATAATGGTAAAGTCATTCCTTCAGCAACTGCTTTTGGTTGTTCCTTTGGCAGAAAATTCAGCTCCTTCTGAAACGAAGTCATAAAGCGATGCTTCAGCTGTTAGCGACCGTAAAAAAACTACAATTCATATGGCTACCAATTTTTCAACTCAAGCTTTAAAATCTTCATTCTCAAGACTGAAAAAAATTGGCAATATGCATCTATGTTAGGCCGACCATATCTGATAACAACCTCGTATATACTTCAGAATGCACTGTAGTAATATAGCAAGTAGACGCCTGACCACATTTAGCTCTTTCTCTATTTTGCAGTATCTGAAGAAGTCATGGCTCCCACCATGGGATGTGCCTGGGCGGCTTCGCATTTATCCCGCTGTCCATTTACCAGAGCTAGAGCCACTAAACAGCCTTCAACATACGCCTTTATTAGAAGCTTAAAACCACAGCGGCTTGAGTTATTATCATCTCAAGTTCTAAGAGTTTTGAATTTTGGTAGAGGTAAACACACAATTGTCTTATAGTGAATCATATTACAAAACTAATCAATTACATTACATAGGCATTCACCCACAAAAACTGAAATTTTGAAGTTAAGTTTATTATATTGCTTATGCGACTAGAGCCCACAAAACAAGAAGTACGAGGATCGCGCTAAGTTTATTCAAAAGTATTCTCGTCTTTGTAATCTTCTAAGGCTTAACGGGTGTCATACATTATTTTTACTAATCCAATCCTGCAATCCGTCAATGGGGAATCGTAGAATCGCCCTCGGAGCAGTTTTCATTCACAATTTCCTGGTAGGATTGGTAGTTTGTTTGAGATCCATGCATTAGCATTGTGTAGCGAAAATCAACCTTCTTATGTTATGCGCTTTCTTTACAAAACTTCTACCTTGTCTACCCCTCCTATTCTTCGCCTTTATAGTTTAAATAATATCCCCTAAGATTTAAGTGGAAATAAATGAAAATTCTGTTTTCAAAACAAACCGTATCTACCAAATCTTTGAAAAAAATACCAACATTATATAGTTTTGAGACCATTACAAACCCCAGAATCATTAGAACTCACCCACCCGACCACGAATCGAAACAATTCAAATTCTTTTCAAAACTTCGTTATAATACAATGCTAGTGCTTATCAAACTGTATCTGCGATCAGTAAGACAACGCCTTGTGAAACCAGTCGCCCTCAAACTGTTGTTTTGCCCAGATTAAGCATAAAAAGTTCAGAGAACAAAATCAAACAAATGATATATATATTCATTATAAACTATACACATATAAATTGTTATACTAGTAAGCAACCGCAGCTGTCAGCTGAAATGCAGTCAAACGAGTTTCTGTGAAAGGAGAAGATGCCATTTTCACCGAGATATAAAAACACCAACAAGTTTTCAGCTTCGATTAGCAAAACAAAGCCATAAAAAACTAGAAAATAATCTTATATATATATATATATATATATATATATATATATATAAATTACACAAAAGAAAATCGACAAATGCCGACGCTGTAATCTAAACGTTTGCTCTGCAAGAGCTGAGAGGCAGAGGCTGCAAAGATCAGCGTCGTTACCAGCGGAAGCGACTCAACTCGCCTTTTAGTGCTCTTCAAACAGTGGGTGAAGCATGCCGCGCGCGACTGCCACAACGCGACGCGACGTTGACGGTTTTGGTTGCTATTTTTAATATTTAATTAAAAAACTTAAATCAGCCGAAAACTAAACAACAACAACACACTCATTTATAGTAATTCATCGTCTCAGTCAGTGTGCACTGATTGATCGATGAGAGTGGCCGTGCTCCAACGTTACGGTTGATTTTCTTTGAAACCATCCTAATAATAAAATTGGGTCAAAGTCATTCCTTTTTTTTTTTTTGTACAGTGCCAGGGCATCAAACTCATAGTTAAAAAAATTGCATTTTCATATGTGAAAAGCGTGAAAAGTGAGTGTGTCAAATAGAAATATGTGCACATGTGTGCAGTAAAGTCTTTTTTAAGTGGAATTTATAAAGTGCAATCAATATTTGTGCAGAAAACTATTTAGAAATGAGTAAAAAAGCAAACGCTTTAATATTTCCAAGTGCAAATAGTGAAAATGTACGATTTCATAGAGTTTTTCAGATTTCCTGCTTTTCGAGCTCAAATTTGAAGCGTTTGAAAAGTTCAGTTAACTAACAAAAAGCTGCCTGCTGTAACACTCAGACAAGGTGTTCAAAGCGCCCTCTAACGCGTGTACATATTTACCGATGAGTGTGCGTACAAATTTTTGTATCGAAACACATTTGAGTTATTTTTGTACACAGTTCATCTCTATAGCACCAAAATACTGAAAGAACACAACAAAAGACAACAAACTGAGAAGTGAAATAGTGAAGCAACTTATGCCCTTGTATCACAGCGGAACACAATTTCTTCTTAAATTTCTTATTATTTCTGTTTCCGGGGAATATTTTTTTCATTTTATACTTGACTTTTTTTAAATACAATTTACATATATATCTTTAAGATGGCTCTGGTAGTATGGTTCTAAAGAATAATGGGTGTAGCTAGTTGAAAAATAAATTAACGTTGACTGGTGAAATAGACACTAATAGAAAAAGAGAAAAATGTAAAAAAATAAAAAGAAAGAACAAAAGAAAGAAGAGAAATAAAATCAATTCAAAGACCGATACATTCAAAATGTGGAATGGTTATTCTTCGGCGGTTTAGTACAATGAGGGTTTCTCGATTTTTGATTGCCATCAAAAGGAAATTTTATTTTTCTAGTCTGAAGGAAAACATCAGATGGTGTCAAAGTTCATTTAATTTAGGAGAATCATGAGCAATGGAAATATTAAAAAAGCGAGCATTTGGTAAAAATGATTGCCCGGCACCTATTGAAATGATATAGTAAGTTAGATTGAAGGAGATGAGATTTCATTGAACTGGGAAGGACTAATTAAGGTTTTGTTATCTGAAACCTTCATGATGTTCAAAAATAGTTGGCTCATGATAAATAAGTAGAAATATTGAATATTACAACCATTATCAAAGTCGAAACGGGTGTTATGAGAAAATGAGCCAATTTCATTCACATTCTTAGATATGATCTGGTACATTATAATCTTTTTGGAGTGCCAACTTAATAATAATAAACTTCTCTGCTCTTTGTTAACGTTAATATATATCACAACTTAAGCGAATTCATTACAGCTTTCCGTTAAAATCAATTTATTTCAATATTGATAAGGCTTAGGTTTAAGGCGCCACTACAACAACTTAAGTAATATGAAATTCGTTATATTCCAGCATAGTAAACCAAAATGAGTCAGTCGTGTCTACCAATCAACGCAAAGATGTCGAAGGCGAAGAAGGTTTTGGATGAGGCGCGTGAGACGCAAAATCGTGAATTAGATTTGGTGGACAAAGGAATCAACTCCTTTGAGGAGTTGCCCGGTTTGTGTGAGTATAAAAAAGAAGAGGATGAATTACAAAACAAAAATTTGAAAAATTTATCCAACGAGAAGTGCTTCAGAACTGCTATAGAATATACGCTGATAAAACAAGTCAAGAAGTTGTTGGTTTCAATATGTTGCATTGTAATAGAAGTGAAGAAAAAATAAATTTTCTTTTCCAAAACGACGTCATAAAATGTAAAATATGAGATCACTTGCCTTGCCTCTCCATGTGAATGACGTCGTCGTTCGCATCTTTTTCTGTGTGTGCCGCATTCTTTGCGATTCATCAAACAAAAATGTGTTTTATTTTTCATGTTTTTTTATATGTGCGCTCAATAAAAAATAAAAAAATACGAAAAAAAACGATTCCCCTATTAAAGCAAACACTCATAAAATTGTTTTGAATTAAATCACTAGCGCGTGACGAGGTTTGTTTACATTAAATTTTCAATTAAAATCGTGTACCATTTACGGCTTGCATCAAGTAATGAAGTAGGGTCGTCTCGCTCCCACGCACAGTACTTGTTGAGTACCAAACAGCTGTTTTATAGAAACCCAGTTGGAAATAGGTAATTTTATTTTGCTAGCTTTATTTTTATTTCTATAATTCGCTGGATATCCGACGCTAGCAGCAAATAAAGCCAAAATAACTAATAATTTTTTCTTTTGGTACTTTTAATTTTTTTTATTTTAGAATTTACCCGCATGCGTTGCAATGCGAAAGGTTTTAATATTAACACCGTTTTTTTAGCGCTTTTCCATAGAGCAGTACATAGTCATTCCAGTGCATATTTGAGCCTTTTATTTTTCTCTGAATGCGGTTGTGTGTATTGGAATCAAACTCCTCTTAAATTTTTCTTAATCATACATCGAAATGCTACTTAAAGCGTATTTTGATGGTATGCTAATATTGGAACTTTACAAATAACTGTATATAAATGTATATAAATGAAAAAGAAAAAATAATGTAAACTGAAGCTTGTGCTTAAGAATAGAGCCTAGCAACGATATGCCAGGGCAAGACAATGGCCGTGTGGCATACGTAACATAGGCATATTTGCTGGCATTGATGCCTATGTTCCAGTCTAGAGCCCACCTCTCAAAGCAACACACGTATTGCTGCTAAGACTCCGTGGCAACTTTTATACTAGGACTTCTGGTTAGCACTGCAGTGTCGCCCGCGTAAGTTGCTATGAGTGCGTTTTCCTCATCCACTCGTGTGACCACTTGTTTTAGGCATGTCTGCTGTATAAATCATATACAGCGTAGGGCCTAATACGCTGCCTTGAGGTACACCAGCGCAGATTGGTCTTCTTGTTGATTTCTCACCATCGATTAGAACACGAAAGCTTCTGTCCGTTAAAAAGCTCCTGACAAGTTGGAACAGCTGAGGGGTAAGTAGGTTCTTCATCTTGCTGAGAAGGCCTTCATGCCACACTCTATCAAAGGCTTGCTGGATGTCCAAGAAAACTGCTACTGCGTACATTTTAAGTTCCATGGCATCCAAAGCGAAGTTAACCACACGGTGGAGCTGCTCCGGGGTGCCGTGATTTTTCCTAAAACCAAACTGCCACTTTGGGAGTTTTTCTTTTACGCTTTCGAGTTGAAGAATCCGATTCAAAGTCATCCTTTCCATTATTTTTCCTAAAGCGGGAAGAAGACTGATTGGCCTATATGAGTTAACTTCAGTGGGTTGTTTCTTTGGCTTTGGAATCATAATAATTAAAGCTGATTTACAGATCTTTGGGAAGTGTCCCAACCTTAAGATGCTGTTGAATATCCAAACTATAAACAATACAGCTCTCGTGGGAAGAACTTTGAGCGTCTTTTTATCCAAGAGATCTTCGCCTGGGGACTTTTTGCACTTAAGCTTTTTAATTTGTTGATTCACTTCTTGCAACGTTATCGGGTTTGCTAGTAAAGCCATTTCGAATAGCGCGTCCAAATGCATTTTAACAGTCCTGCGCACGAGCTCCGATGAGAGATCAAATGGCTTAAGTATGTCTTCTAGGCTTTCCGCAAAAATTTCAGCCTTCTGTTGACTGGAATAACACCAACCACCTGCTGGATCTTTGATTGGAGTCTTTGGAATAGCCTGTCTCTTAAAGCGCTTTGTGAGCTTCCAAAGAGAGTAGTTAGAAGATGCGTCAGGACTTACACTTTCTAGCATGTCGTCGATTGTGTCGTGTTTATGCATGATTAGCACCTTTTGCAAACGATTAGAGAGTCTTTTGTAGATCTGATGAATGCGAGTGTCTGCCGTCCTTGCGTATTCTTTCCGGACTCTTCTTTTTAGGCGTAGCATGTCGACAGCAATTTGGGACATCTGTGTTCTCCGATGTTGGTTTGAATGGCATTCAAACTTTGGAGCAGCATAGGAAGAGGCTAGTAAACTGTTGTTCATTAAGACTTTGACTGCATCTTCTATGTCTTCTGGGCTGTTTATCTCTATGTTGAGGTTTTTTCTTCTATCCAAATCAGTTCTAAAAGCTTCAACCGAAGAGCCAGGTGGAAGAATGTGTTGCTTACGGAGTTTGAATTGCGGAGCTTGATGAAGAGTTGCTACAACAGGCAGGTGATCCGAGGAGAGCTCATGCAGCAATTCAACGGAAAGCTTATTCCAAGCAATTCCATTAACAATGAAAAAAGTGCAGAAGGAATGATTTGTGTTTTATAAGAATAAAAAGTTGGCTCACTGGTAGCTAGAATTTGGCAAGTACTGCTGGTTATAGATTCTGGCAAACATTTGCCGCGGGGACAAGACCTAATGTTACCCAACCATGAGTGCTTTGCATTAAAATCACCGCCTGCAATGAATCTACCGCCCATAGTTATTAACAGTTGATCAAAATCCGTTTTAGTCCAAGGTTCTCCGGGAGGAAGGTACAAAGAGACTATTTTTACGTATCCACCATTCATCAGCACATCTATACTAGCTAATTGCAACTGCATGCTAGAAATCGATTCATTCTGGTTATGACTAATACTAAAACGAATAAGAACGGCAGAGCCTCCTTTGGATCTATCACTGGGATGATTGGCATAGTATTGATCATATCCTGGCAGGTATATTTTCTGACCACGACGCATATGTGTCTCTGTTATTAGCATTATGTCAATTTTGTTGGCACTGAGGTAAAGCCTTAGTTCGCCGTTGTTCCTGACCAATCCACGTGCAATAACTTTATAAAGATAGATTCGTAATACTTTATTCACTCAATTACGACACTTCCAGTTAACATGTCCAACATAACGCGCCTTACGCTGAGCCACAATAAAATCAGTCTCATCAATCCGGGAATTGCGAACCTACTCAATTTGGAGATTTTGAACCTCGCCAATAATCACCTGCGCGAGTTACCCGTCTCGTTGTCGAGCATGCCAAAGCTACGCATATTGAATGTCTCCATTAATCGCTTGGATAGTTTGCCACGCGGCTTTGGCGCCTTTCCAGTATTGGAAGTGCTCGATTTGTCCTACAATAATTTGAATGAGAAAGTTTTACCTGGGAACTTCTTCATGATGGAGACACTACGAGCGCTTTACCTAGGCGACAATGACTTCGAGTATATACCGAAGGGTTTGGCCAATCTGAAGAATCTGCAGGTACTCGGCTTGCGGGACAACGATTTGTTGGAGCTGCCACGTGAGGTGGGTGAATTGACGCGTCTACGCGAATTGCACATACAGAATAATCGCTTGCAAGTACTGCCACCCGAGGTGGGTCAATTGGATCTACTGGGCAGCAAGTCAGTTATGAAGATGGAGGAGAATCCCTGGGTAACGCCCATTGCAGAACAATATCTATTAGGCATCAGTCACGTCATTGACTATCTCAAAACCGAAACTTATAAAATGTGAGTAATGCAGACATAACATCTGATCTGGGTCTTACCAAGTCTCTTTCTAATTCTTTCGCTTCCACTTAGCATCTACAACCGTCATCTACAACCGCAAGGCGGTCGTAGTGGTCCGCCGCCACCTAAAGCGGATAAAAGCAAAAAAGCCTCCAGAGTGCGTGCTTGAATGCTGGCTAAATCCGCCCTTATATCGCCGCTTGAATAATTGTGTTCGAATTTTTAAAATCGTCAACCGAAAAATGTGCCTTGTGCTACCAAAAAGATAGTCTCTCCGTGAAATGTAACCCCTACTTATGTGAGCATCATTCGTCTACTAATTTTTAAGTATTTTAAAAATGTATTTTTCCGTCAAAGTTCGTTTACTACTTAACAATGCAATAAAATAGATGTAATTATTGAAATCAGTGGATTGTATAAATGAGCCTTGCATCCGGAATTCTCATTCATTACCACTCATACCAACAGATGTTGCATCTTCCGAGGTATGGTCCTCTAGTAATGAGATAAATAGCACAAACAATGAATTAACACAACGCGAAGTCAACAATAGGTTTCGAAACCATAACTTTTTGCTCTACAAACATTCGCTAAGGGCTTCCAAATAAGTTTCACTTCAAAAACAGGCAACATTGTTGAAGTAGCCGGAAGACGTTGTTGTTGAAAATCGTCGCAAGGTACGAGAGACGCACTCAGACAAGAAGGTAATCCTGGTGATTCGCAGAGGAAGAATAACGCGTCAGAAAAAGTCACAGAAAGTGTTGTCTTCTTAGATACCTATAATGGTGCCCCGGATGATGTACAGAATCAGAAAACACAAAATACGGTAAATTGGTTTTCCATTAAATATATCTGCTCCTCTACTCCTTTTAATGTAACCAAAATTCATCCATTCGTTTAGTTGGTTGCTACCACGCAAGGTAGTATACGTGATGTAGTCGTAGAGAATGCGGACGAGAGTGAGGAGAACGTTGACGACGATGTCGACGATGGCACAAATCACAAATCACAGTCGACACAAACCGTACTCGATTATATTTTGCGATGGGAATGGAGCATCAAAGTCGACAAATCTGGTTAAGATCCATTTGGGCTGATTGAAAACGATGTGTTTACTGGATTGTATAGCTCCCGTATATTGCTATGGGTTAACTTAGTTTTTAACTAAAATTTTAAAATTTGAAAAGTGCGTGAAGACAGACAGGCAGTCGTTATTGGACTTCCCATTTTCTCCAACCTTCTTCAGCTCAGATTTTTCTAAGTAAACATAGAAAAATAATTCCGAAATATACGACTTTTCTCATAACCGTTTCGAAAGCTGACTCAGTAGCATATATTATCTATTATTATTATACATATTATCTATTATTAATTATGGCTCTCGTAAAGAATGTTATCTTTAACCGTAACTCTAAGAACTATTCGCGCTTACAGATACTGGATTTGGTTAACAAAACATTAAATTGCAGCATTGCCAAAGTTGATGACCTGTGCACGGGCGCAGCCTATTGCCAACTGATGCATTTGCTGTTTCCGCGCTCCATTGAGTTGAATAGTGTAAAGTTCATGTGCAACCAGGAGTACGAGTACATTCAGAACTATAAGCTTCTACAAGCTTCGCTTAATTCTGTTAACGCGCAATATCGCATGAAAGTGAATGTACTCGTAACCGGGAAATACGAGGAGAACTTGGAGTTTGCAAATTGGTTCATCACGTTTTTCAAAGCGAATTATGACAATCACCCATATAATCCATGCGCTGAACGTGGCCATGCTAAAATCGGCATTGGCCCAAGTCCAAAAAAAATTAAGCCTATTCGAGCAAAAAAGCGAGTTCCGGTAAAGACAGGCGCAAGCTACGGAAACCAAGAGCTTGGAAAGTCAACACCCCGATGAATATAACGGCGAGCAAGTTTGTTAACGTAACAAGAGCGGAGGGTTTCTAAAATTCTAAACTATTTTCCGGTTATGTACTTCCGGTCAATTAGCTCTCATTATTATAAATAAAAATTTATTTCTACCATATGCGTTTTTGTAATTTCCTCAATACGTTTTTCCAGCTTTGCTGCATAACTGCCTCTACATAATTATCCCACCACTAATTGGTCTCTTAAGGGCAAGTTTCACTTTGGGATTCATACCAAAGTCATGGAGGAAGGTTAAAGTCCTTTTTATCCCCACGCAAGGCAGTCGGCCTATGGAACTACCCAAATCATACTGACCAATAAGTCTAACTTCCTTCATCTTAAAGACGCTAGAGCGATTAGTCGAGCTCCATATAAGGCAAAGTCTTGAAAAAACGATTCCTCTTCACAGGAATCAATATGCCTACATTAAGGGCAAATCAACCGAAGCTGCCCCCCCTCATCGGTGAGATTGAAACCTCACTCCAGTCGAAAGAAGTTGCATTGTGTGCATTCCTAGACGTGGAAGGACCTTTCGACAACACCGGTTATGATTCCATAACTAAGGCAGTGGGCTATAGGAATATAGATAATCATACAATAGCCTCGGTAGATGCCATACTAAAATAGCTCGAAATATCGTCCTCGTTGGACAATACCACCGTTTGCATAAGAGCAATTAAGGGTTGTCACCAAGGCGGTATTCTCTCTCCGTTACTGTGGTCCTCGTCATTGAGGATCATTTGGCTAAGATGAGCTCACTTGGCTATGAGATCGTAGGATACGCAGATGACCTAGCCATTATTGTGGAGATTTAAACGAACTGTCTCGGACGTAATGTGCTCCGCCCTTCAAATCGTCAACAATTGGTGCAACAGAAGGGGTCTCTGCATTAACCCACATAAGGTTGCATTGATACCCCTTACAAAATGGACATTGGTCCAGTTCGGCTGAACGGTACTGCAATTGAACTATCCAATAATGTCAAATATCTTAGGACTCTGGATAAACGTCTAAACTGGAATGCTCATATTAAAATAGTACTCAACAAAGCCACCAGAGCCATGTGGGCTTGTACACGGGGTCTATCTCCAAAACGGATCTACTGGTTATACACCATGGTAGTCAGACCCGTCTTCACCTATGCGGCTCTCCTGTAGTGGCCCTAAGATAATTCAGGCAACATCCATACGGCAATGCGACAAGCTTCAGCGGCTTGCGCGCCTCCCTATGACCGGGGCCATGCGAAACTGCCCGACGGCTGCCATGGAGATGATCATTGGAATCAGTCTCTTACATATTTTTGTTAGAAGGTCAGCCGCAACTAGTGCTCTAAACATTTAAATAAAATCTGACTTGCCATTCAAAGGCACTGGTCACTCGGAAATACTTAGCGTAATCCCTGGGATCTCAATATATACCAGAACACACAATATCACCACGAAATTGCGCTTCGCCCGGCGCTTCACGGCTCTCCTCCCAAACAGAGCTGACTGGGAAGTCGGTAACCCGTGCCCTAGACCTAATGGCAACACATGATTCACTGATGGTTCTAGAATGGAAACGGGTACCGGAGCCAGCATTTCGGACCAAATATTCCAAACGGCGATTCACGCCATAGACATATGTGCGCGCAACCTCCTGGTAAAGGGAGCAAAAGGACAAAATATATCTATCTTTTCAGATTGTCAATCGGCGATCAAGGCACTTACGTCCTGGAAATTTTCATCCAGGAGTGTAAGGGACTGTTTTGATTATTTCCAGCTACTATCGCGACACAATAGGGTCACGTTGTGCTGTGTACCTGGTCACCAAGGCGTTGAGGGTAATGAAGCTGTTGATGAACTGGCGAGGGCTGGGTTCCCCTCCAGATTCATTGGCCCTGAACCCTATATTGGTATTAGCTGGGCAACGGCCAAGTCATTTATCGAGGAATGGTTCAGAATTATCACCTTAGACCGCCTAGGGTACGCAGATATGGCCTTCGTCAAGCCAAACTGCTCATCTCCCCCGGAGTCACCTCCCCATCTACCCGTGGTAGATCGGACCGAAGGCTGCTTGTGGGCTACTTAACCAGTCACCGCCGCCTAAATTATCATTTGCACAAACTAGGTTTGCCATCCTCCCCAGAGTATGGGCTCTACTTAGACGACGTAGAAACTAGTCTTCACCTCCTTTATGAGTGTTCGGCGTTGGCCAAACTTAGTCTAGACTTCCTGGAACAAGACTCTGTGTCACCTGTTCTGATCAGGAACTCTTCGACAAAGAACCTTCTAGTCTTTATCAAAAAGGCAGAGGCCCTGTCTTAACCAGGGTATAGGGTACAAAAGCTCTACTCTGGTCGCAGTGCTAGCTTCCTTTGACAGGAATACCCCTCAACTGGTTGTGGATCCTAGGACCCACAGACCGTTAACAGGCCTAGGCCTGGTGTCGCGAGCTTCACTGGATCCGGTCTCTACCACCACGTCAAGCTTACAAGTTTATTTGTATTTTTTTAAATAATTTTTAATATATTATTTACAGAGATTTTTCATTTTTTATTTGTGTATTTCACTTTGCTTCTAGCGTCAAACAAGTGAAGTAAAATTATAAAGGAAAAAAAAAAATATATATATATAAATACATAAATTTTCACAACATTGTTTAATACATTATAAAAAAGAAATATTTTAATTCCGCGGAATCTTTGGAAATTGCTGATTTGTTGTTTCCTCCGGTCTGCACTGCTGGTTGCTCCTACATAAGTGACCAGGCGGACCACAGTGCCGTAGCCCCATCAAAAAACATAGCATTCCTACCACTGACATCATGCCTGCTTTTTCGAACAAAGCTGCTGCTCCGTTGCTGGAGTGGTTTTCATCGCCCTCATCAAGTAACCGTATAAAAATGAAGCGTAAACCAAGTTCGTTAAAACAGACAAGTATTAAAAAAGTTAGCAGAAAACAAGTTTTGGATGCAAATCGATTCGCACCACTTAGTAGCGATTCTGACGCTTCTGACATGGAGCTTTCTTATAAAGAAGTGTGTACCAATAAGAGCGAAACACCTTCTCTGGAAACTGTAAACGCCAATGAAACCACTGCTTCGACCAGTCGGCCTGAGACCACTACTCATACTCCTATTATAAATAATCAAGCTGATTCAAGGATTCATAACAAATCTCCGAAGCCACCACCCATTTCCATTGTCGGCATCACAAACATTAACGGTTTGTTAGCCAACCTTGACACTGTGACCGAACCCGAATCATACATGCTGAAGCCAAGAGGGTCTGAGAATCCAGTCCTCCCACCAGTGATGCCTATCGTAGTATTATACGCCATCTTGACCTGTTAAACATTACGTTCCATTCGTATCAGTTAAAAGATGAAAGAGCATACAGAATTGTTATTCGCGGCCTTCGCCCCTCAACCCTCGTCGAGAACATTAAACGAGAACTTTCTGACAAAGGTCATTCTGTACGCAATGTCCACAACCCAAAAAGCAGAGCTGATGGTCATCCGCTCAACCTGTTTTTTGTGGACCTTGAGCCCAACGCCAGCAACAAAGGAGCTTATGATATAACGAGGCTTTGCCGTCAAATAGTTAAAATCGAGCCGCCTCATCCGTTCAAAGATGTAACTCAATGCCATCGCTGCCAGTAGTTCTCGCATACTAAGGGGTACTGTCGCAAACAATTTAAGTGCGTCAAATGTGTCGAAGCTCACGCCACAACTTCTTGCACCAAAACACCTGATAAGCCACCTAAATGAGCACTTTGCGGCGAGGAGCACACTGTGAATTATAAAGTCTGCATTAAATACAAGGGGAAGCGATTGCCAGGAGAGTCCCGGCAAGACGCCCTGCACCAAGTGCCTCTCAACACCATGAGATATCTGGCCACAATTCTGTGCCTAACAAGATTGTTGACGGGGTGTCGTACGCTGATGTATTTAAGAAATCGGTGTATCACCAACCGGCACAACAGAAACTCCTACGTGAGCAGCAGCAGCTACGTCAGCAACAACAAAAATCAGTCCAACTACCTATTCAACCTCACTCCGAGCCACAACAGTTACCATGCAAGACATCTCTACCTAAGAGTCGTGAAAAGTCTCATCTGTTATCAAGTCAACGTCAAATCGCATTCCCTCACCCTGTTGGCAATAATGGATCGAATTGTCATCATTATCCCTCGCTCAGCATCGATAATACCCAATCATTGTCATCTCCTGAACAGGTCGTCCAACTGTCGGTTGTGGTCTCCCGCCTGGACAGTCTTAACGAGAAATTTGACGGCTTGATTGAGATGCAGACCGTGATGATGGAGATGCTCGCCGCCATATTGTATAAAAAATGAGCAGACCACACATGAACCTCGCCATATGGAACGCTGACGGCGTCCTTAATCACAGAAATGAGTTAGAAGTGTTCATGGCGGTCAACTTGATTGATGTCATGCTCATTTCCGAAACGCATTTTGTGAACATACTTCAAAATTCAGGGATATGAAATCTATTTTGCTAATCATCCGGATGATAACCGTATGCGAGGAGGCGCCGCTTTACTCAGCCGGTCATCCTTACGCCACCATCCGCTGGAAACCATTCGGTCTGACTCAATTCAAAGTGTCTCTGTCAGTATTCACACAACTCAAGGCATCCTGGTCATCACAGCCATTTATTGTCCTCCAGGACCCCAAATATCAAAGCAGCAGTTGGACACATTCAATCAACTCGGACCTAAATTCTTATTCGGAGGGGATTGGAACACCAAACATCGACTTTGGGGGTCCAGACTTGCTACCCCAAGAGGCAATCAACTTCACAAGAGTATAATAAACTCTTCCAGAGAGGTTCAGGGCCACCGGAGCACCCACCCTTTAACCATACGATTCCTCAAGGTCGCCCGACGCAGTAGACTTTGCTATATACAATGGCATTCATCCAACAGCTCTGTACATTGCGGAGTCATCTGACCTTAGCTCAGACCACATCCCACTATTTATTAAACTTGGATTGATTCCAGATAGCATCGTATGCCGGTCCAGACTGTTCCCTCCCCCACCAGTGTCTAAACAAACGGATCAACCTCAATATAGAAATCAATTCGGACAAGGATATAGATGATTCGGTTGACCTATTCACCAAGAACATTCATGAGTCCGCCGAATTAGCCTCTTCATACCAATTCCCTTGTTCACCCAACCCACCTTAGGCTCTCTTAAAACCTGAGGTTCTGGAGTTGGTGAAATATAAACGCAGGCTACGACGTCGCTATATGAGATCATGGAATGAATTTGACAAGGCTGCATGGAGGAGAGCTGCCCGAGAACTGAGAAATGTAATGCAAGCTGTGCGATCGGAGCATTTCAATAATCTGTTGGCTAATGCGGATCCAATGAAAAAGTCTGGCTTCAATCTATGGCGTGCCACCAAGTGCATCAAACAACAGCCTCACAGACATGCTCCAATTCGTGGGCCTCTAAACCAGTGGCTGCGTACGGAGACCGAGAAAGCAGAAGCATTTGCTAATGAGTTGGAGAGCCGGTTCACGCCTTTTAGCCTGACTGATCCTGGAGACGTTGAGGAAACAGCTGAAGTCCTATCGAGATGTATCTTAGACCATAGTCCAACTAAATATGTCACCTGAACAGATTGTGACTGAAATTCAGAGACTGAAATCTAAGAAGAGCCCCGGACATGACCATATTGACAACAAGGTGGTAAAAGCACTCGCTTGGAAGGGACGTTGACGTTGCTGTTCAACAGCATGCTGCGGATCTGCCATTTTCCCACACAGTGGAAGTGTGCAACGATATCCATGATAACTAAACCTGGTACTCCGGAGGGCCGTGTCACATCATATAGGCCCATAAGCCTGCTTCCAACCTTTTTCAAAATTTTTTGAAAGATTATTTTTAAGTAGATTGTTGGCAGTACGGGGTGTTCAAGAAGCCATTCCTCATCACCAATTTGGATTTAGATCACAGCATGGCACTCCCGAACAATTGCATCGAGTCCTTAATCACATACTTACTGCGTTTGAGATGAAACAGTATTCCTCTGCAGTCTTCCTAGATGTTAAACAAGCATTCGATAGGGTATGGATCGATGGACTTCTGCATAAATTAAAATTACTCCTGCCTGGCAAACAGTTTTTACTAATGCGAAGCTTTCTTCAACGACGAACCTTCTCTGTGGCGGTAAGAGTCAAAATTTCCACCATCAGGCACATGAGAGCCGGAGTCCCGCAGGGGAGTGTCTTAGCTCCGGTTCTCTACTCCTTATATACCTCTGATATGCCTACAACTAGAGATGAGCATTCGATTATTGCTACTTACGCGGACGATACGGCAGTTTTATTCAACTCTGCCTCTCTGAACGAAGCTGCGGAGAAGTTGTACAGCGCTACCTGGATAGATTCCACTCATGGGCCTGGCGCTGGAATATAGCCATAAACTTTGAGAAATCAGCTCACTGCACCTTCACATTGAGGCAAGGCACCTGCTTGGCGCTACGCCATACAAATGTTGGGCACTACTACTGTTTACAACATCAGAAGAGTGCAGGCGTATCAGAGCAAGGCTCTCAGAAGATTTACGGGCGCCCCTTGGTACGTCCGCAACACCACGCTGCATAGGCCTCTTGCCGTGCCAATTGTTATGGAGGTGATTAATTCTCACAACTGCCGCTATCACTACAGACTTTTATTGCACCCAAATCCGCTGGCGTCCTCCCTCACCCGTATCGCAACAAGGCATAGACTGAAGAGGCTACACCCGCATGATCTTCCCCTAAGAAGGATTCAGCCTTCTATATCATTGCCTTTTCGGCGCAATTTACATCGTTTTTAATTTAGTATGTCTAATTTTTTTTCACGTCATTATTTTTTTTTTTTTAATCAAACAAATGTGTTATGCAGTTTACTGCAATAAATGTTATAATTTATAATAATCTGGTCCCAAAATTATAGTTGAAAAATGCCCGAATTTATAACCCAACTATTGATATACTCAGCAAAACATAGTAAAAATTGGACAAATGAATACTTTAGGGAAAATTTTATTCTGTGGGGATCAAAATTTATCTTCACCATTCATACATGGTTTGCTCTAAAAAATACCTTCGGCATTTTGTCACTGATACACAGGCCGGAGAGGATGAATATTCAGTGTATCATCGCCGTAACACTAAAAATTGACGTCACAATGCTGTCTTGATTGCTAGAGGAGGAAATGTTGTTATAGATAATAGGTGGATTGTCCCATATTCTCAAATTTTGTGTGGAACATTTAACGCCGACATTAACGTAGACACTGCCACTCTGTTCAGGCTATTGAATATATATATAAATGTATTAATAAAGGATGTGACCAATCTTCTTTCAGCATTCGAAATTGTTATTGCATCATCTACGCGGTCCAACCTCATTCAATGACCTAAAACCTGTAAATGAATTTGTCAAAGGAACTTATCAAGCAGTTTACCGAGATAGAGGTTTGCTTGAAACTGACGTTTATTGGGAGAAGCTGAGGGAGTTGTTTGTAGTCATTCTACTATTTTGTCTGCCTTCTGAACCTTTAAAATTGTGGGATTGCTTCAAAGAAGATTTTTGGCAAGACCTTAGACACGGAATACGACAGCAAAATCAGAATTTTACTTTGCAATTCAATGACGACAGGTACAACGAAGGCGTAATAGATATAGAAAAAGGTTGATTTTGAATAGGTTTTATTTATTATTATTTATTTCAGATTACCGTCTCCTATTCGCTCACAAAATCATTCAATAGATACCGATCTGGTGCGTCAGTACAATGTCAGTGATTTAAATGATTTTGTCAACGAAACTTGGCCAAAATTAGTCTTAGCTCAATTGCAAACTTTTAATAAAATAATTACTGGCAAAGGTAAGGCAGTCTGGAGAACTGCAACTTCTGAATTTAAACTCCCTCCCACCTCACGAGCTATCATTAAAAGCCGGTACTCCTATTATGCTTCTAAGGAATATAACATGTATGATGGCACAAGGTTACTAGTTAAAGATCTGTAATACAAATGGATTGTGGCGACCATCCTCACCGGTCCCGCAGCCGGTCAGCTGATAAATATGCCGAAGGTTCCAATGATTACCACGGATTTGCCAATATCTTTCAAAAAAAAAATTGAAAAAATTGAATTTGCCGTGAAAAAATTGTTTGCGATTACTATTACTGAATCCTAGAGTCAAACAGGCTGTTGCTAGCTAATCTGTAATATGTGATCTTTTCGCTGAGTGCCGTAAGAGGATTTTTACTTAATTACTTAAATAATTAATAAAGCTCATCGCACCACCTACTAAGAGGGAAGGCCAGACAACGTCTACCGGGCCCGCTTGTACATTTATAAAGATAGTTACTTTAGATACTAATACTTTATTCACTCAATTACGACACTTCCAGTTAACATGTCAATCATAACGCGCCTTACGCTGAGCCACAATAAAATCAGTCTCATCCGTGAATTGCGAACCTACTCAATTTGGAGATTTTGAACCTCGCCAATAATCACCTACGCGAGTTACCCGTCTAGTTGTCGAGCATGCCAAAGCTACGCATATTGAATGTCTCCATTAATCGCTTGGATAGCTTGTCACGCGGCTTTGGCGCCTTTCCAGTATTGGAAGTACTCGATTTGTCCTACAATAATTTGAATGAGAAAGTTTTACCTGGGAACTTCTTCATGATGGAGACATTATGAGCGCTTTACCTAGGCGATAATGACTTCTAGTATATACCGAAGGGCTTGGCCAATCTGAAGAATCTGCAGATACTCGGCTTGCGGGACAACGATTTGTTGGAGTTGCCACGCGAGGTGGGTGAATTGACGCGTCTACGCGAGTTGCACATACAGAATAATCGCTTGCAAGTACTGCCACCCGAGGTGGGTCAATTGGATCTACTGGGCAGCAAGTCAGTTATGAAGATGGAGGAGAATCCCTGGGTAACGCCCATTGCAGAACAATATCTATTGGGCATCAGTCACGTCATGGACTATCTCAAAACCGAAACTTATAATATGTGAGTAATGCAGATATAACATCTGATCTGGGTCTTACCAAGTCTCTTTCTAATTCTTTCGCTTTCACTTAGCATCTACAACCGTCATCTACAACCGCAAGGCGGTCGTAGTGGTCCGCCGCCTCCTAAAGCGGATAAAAGCAAAAAAGCCTCCAGAGTGCGTGCTTGAATGCTGGAACAGTCCACGCTTATATCGCCGCTTGATTAATTGTGTTCGAATTTTTGAAATCGTCAACCGAAAAATTTGCCTTGTACTACCAAAAAGATAGTCTGTCCGTGAAATGTAACCCCTACTTATGTGTACATCGTTCGTCTACTAATTTTGAAGTATTTTAACAATGTATTTTTCCGTCAAAGTTCGTTTACTACTTAACAATGCAATAAAATAGATGTAATTATTGAAATCAGTGGATTGTATAAACGAGCCTTGCATCCGGAATCCTCATTCATTACCACTCATACCAACAGATGTTGCAACTTCCGAGGTATGGTCCTCTAGTAATGAGATAAATAGCACAAACAATGAATTAACACAACGCGAAGTCAACATTAGGTTGCGAAACCATAACTTTTTGCTCTACAAACATTAGCTAAGGGCTTCCAAATAAGTTTCACTTCAAAAACAGGCAACATTGTTGAAGTAACCGGAAGACGTTGTTGTTGAAAATCGTCGCAAGGTACGAGAGACGCACTCAGACAAGAAGGTAAATCCTGGTGATTCGCAGAGGAAGAATAACGCGTCACAAAAGACGGGCAAAAAGTCACAGAAAGTGTTGTCTTCTTAGATACCTATAATGGTGCCCCGGATGATGTACAGAATCAGAAAACCCAAAATACGGTAAATTGGTTTTCCATTAAATATATCTGCTCCTCTACTCCTTTTAATGTAACCAAAATTCATCCATTCGTTTAGTTGGTTGCTACCACGCAAGGTAGTATACGTGATGTAGTCGTAGAGAATGCGGACGAGAGTGAGGAGAACGTTGACGACGATGTCGACGATGGCACAAATCACAAATCACAGTCGACACAAACCGTACTCGATTATATTTTGCGATGGGAATGGAGCATCAAAGTCGACAAATCTGGTTAAGATCCATTTGGGCTGATTGAAAACGATGTGTTTACTGGATTGTATAGCTCCCGTATATTGCTATAGGTTAACTTAGTTTTTAACTAAAATTTTAAAATTTGAAAAGTGCGTGTAGACAGACAGGCAGTCGTTATTGGACTTCCCATTTTCTCCAACCTTCTTCAGCTCAGATTATTCTAAGTAAACATAGAAAAATAACTCCGAAATATAAGACTTTTCTCATAACCGTTTCGAAAGCTGACTCAGTAGCATATATTATCTATTATTATTATATATATTATCTATTATTAATTATGGCTCTCGTAAAGAATGTTCTGTTTAACCGTAACTCTAAGAACTATTCGCGCTTACAGATACTGGATTTGGTTAACAAAACATTAAATTGCAGCATTGCCAAAGTTGATGACCTGTGCACGGGCGCAGCCTACTGCCAACTGATGCATTTGCTGTTTCCGCGCTCCATTAAGTTGAATAGTGTAAAGTTCATGTGCAACCAGGAGTACGAGTACATTCAGAACTATAAGCTTCTACAAGCTTCGCTTGATTCTGTTAACGCGCAATATCGCATGAATGTGAATGTACTCGTAACCGGGAAATACGAGGAGAACTTGGACTTTGCAAATTGGTTCATCACGTTTTTCAAAGCGAATTATGACAATCACCCATATAATCCATGCGCTGAACGCGGCCAAGCTAAAATCGGCATTGGCCCAAGTCCCAAAAAAATTAAGCCTATTGGAGCAAAAAAGCGAGTTCCGGTAAAGACAGGCGCAAGCTACGGAAACCAAGAGCTTGGAAAGTCAACACCCCGATGAATATAACGGCGAGCAAGTTTGTTAACGTAACAAGAGCGGTGGGTTTCTAAAATTCTAAACTATTTTCCGGTTATGTACTTCCGGTCAATTAGTTCTCATTATTATAAATAAAAATTTATTTCTACCATATGTATAAGATATGTATGCATTATTGTAATTTCCTCAATACGTTTTTCCAGCTTTGCCGCATAACTGCCTCTACATAATTATTCCACTCTCTCTTAAGGGCAAGTTTCACTTTGGGATTCATACCAAAGTCATGGAGGAAGGTTAAAGTCCTTTTTATCCCCACGCAAGGCAGTCGGCCTATGGAACTACCCAAATCATACTGACCAATAAGTCTAACTTCCTTCATCTTAAAGACGCTAGAGCGATTAGTCGAGCTCCATATAAGGCAAAGGCTTGAAAAAACGATTCCTCTTCACAGGAATTAATATGCCTACATGAAGGGCAAATCAAACGAAGCTGCCCCCCTCATCGGTGAGATTGAAACCTCACTCCAGTCGAAAGAAGTTGCATTGTGTGCATTCCTAGACGTGGAAGGACCTTTCGACAACACCGGTTATGATTCCATAACTAAGGCAGTGGGCTATAGGAATATAGATAATCATACAATAGCCTCGGTAGATGCCATACTAAAATAGCTCGAAATATCGTCCTCGTTGGACAATACCACCGTTTGCATAAGAGCAATTAAGGGTTGTCACCAAGGCGGTATTCTCTCTCCGTTACTGTGGTCCTCGTCATTGAGGATCATTTGGCTAAGATGAGCTCACTTGGCTATGAGATCGTAGGATACGCAGATGACCTAGCCATTATTGTGGAGATTTAAACGAACTATCTCGGACGTAATGTGCTCCGCCCTTCAAATCGTCAACAATTGGTGCAACAGAAGGGGTCTCTGCATTAACCCACATAAGGTTGCATTGATACCCCTTACAAAATGGACATTGGTCCAGTTAGGTTGAACGGTACTGCAATTGAACTATCCAATAATGTCAAATA
This sequence comes from Cacoxenus indagator, assembly GCA_035041755.1. Taxonomy (NCBI): domain Eukaryota; kingdom Metazoa; phylum Arthropoda; class Insecta; order Diptera; family Drosophilidae; genus Cacoxenus; species Cacoxenus indagator. The sequence goes on along the minus strand of JAWNKX010001151.1, from coordinate 7,768 downwards.
TCTTAGGACTCTGGATAAACGTCTAAACTGGAATGCTCATATTAAAATAGTACTCAACAAAGCCACCAGAGCCATGTGGGCTTGTACACGGGGTCTATCTCCAAAACGGATCTACTGGTAATACACCATGGTAGTCAGACCCGTCTTCACCTATGCGGCTCTCCTGTGGTGGCCTAAGATACTTCAGGCAACAGCCATGCGGCAATGCGACAAGCTTCAGCGGCTTGCGCGCCTCCCTATGACCGGGGCCATGCGAAACTGCCCGATGGCTTCCATGGAGACGATCATTGGAATCAGTCCCTTACATATTTTTGTTAGAAGGTCAGCCGCAACTAGTGCTCTAAACATTTAAATAAAATCTGACTTGCCTTTTAAAGGCACTAGTCACTCGGAAATACTTAGCGTAATCCTTGGGATCTCAATATGTACCAGAACACACAATATCACCACGGAATTGCGCTCGGCGGGTGGTAAAGGGACCGGAAGGGAAGGACAGAAATGATGATCTGATGGATTTGGTCAGGATTGTCAAGGCGACGATGCAAGGCAAGTGCCGGTAAGGCAAGTGCCTGGAAATTTTCATCCAGGACTGTACGGGACTGTTTTGATTATTTCCAGCTACTGTCGCGATACAAGAGGGTCACGTTGTGCTGTGTACCTGGTCACCAAGGCGTCGAGGGTAATGAAGCTGCTGATGAACTGGCGAGGGCTGGGTTCCCCTCCAGATTCATTGGCCCTGAACCCTATATTGGTATTAGCTGGGCAACGGCCAAGTCATTTATCGAGGAATGGTTCAGAATTATCACCTTAGACCGCCTAGGGTACGCAGATATGGCCTTCGTCAAGCCAAACTGCTCATCTCCCCCGGAGTCACCCCACCATCTACCCTTGGTAGATCGGACCGAAGGCTGCTTGTGGGCTACTTAACCAGTCACCGCCGCCTAAATTATCATCTGCACAAACTAGGTTTGCCATCCTCCCCAGAGTGTGGGCTCTACTTAGACGACGTAGAAACTAGTCTTCACCTCCTTTATGAGTGTTCGGCGTTGGCCAAACTTAGTCTAGACTTCCTGGAACAAGACTCTGTGTCACCTGTTCTGATCAGGAACTCTTCGACAAAGAACCTTCTAGTCTGTATCAAAAAGGCAGAGGCTCTGTTGTCTTAACCAGGGTATAGAGCACAAAAGCTCTACTCTGGTCGCAGTGCCCGCTTCCTTTGACAGGAATACCCCTCAACTGGTTGTGGATCCTAGGACCCACAGACCGTTAACAGGCCTAGGCCTGGTGTCGCGAGCTCCGGATGGCTGAGATCCGGTCTCTACCACCACGTCAAGCTTACAAGTTTATTTGTATTTTGTCCCGCAGGGGAGTGTCTTAGCTCCAGTTCTCTACTCCTTATATACCTCTGATATGCCTACAACTAGAGATGAGCATTCGATTATTGCTACTTACGCGGACGATACGGCAGTTTTATTCAACTCTGCCTCTCTGAACGAAGCTGCCGAGAAGTTGTACAGCTACCTGGATAGATTCCACTCATGGGCCTGGCGCTGGAATATAGCCATAAACTTTGAGAAATCAGCTCACTGCACCTTCACATTGAGGCAAGGCACCTGCTTGGGCGCTACGCCATACAAATGTTGGGCACTACTACTGTTTACAACATCAGAAGAGTGCAGGCGCGTCAGAGCAAGGCTCTCAGAAGATTTACGGGCGCCCCTTGGTACGTCCGCAACACCACGCTGCATAGGCCTCTTGCCGTGCCAATTGTTATGGAGGTGATTAATTCTCACAACTGCCGCTATCACTACAGACTTTTGTTGCACCCAAATCCGCTGGCGTCCTCCCTCACCCGTATCGCAACAAGGCATAGACTGAAGAGGCTACACCCGCATGATCTTCCCCTAAGAAGGATTCAGCCTTCTATATCATTGCCTTTTCGGCGCAATTTACATCGTTTTTAATTTAGTATGTCTAATTTTTTTTCACGTCATTATTTTATTTTTTTTTTTAATCAAACAAATGTGTTATGCAGTTTACTGAAATAAATGTTATAATTTATAATAATCTGGTCCCAAAATTATAGTTGAAAAATGCCCTTAATTATAACCCTACTATTGATATACTCAGCAAAACATAGTAAAAATTGGACAAATGAATACTTTAGGGAAAATTTTATTCTGTGTTGATCAAAATTTATCTTCACCATTCATACATGGTTTGCTCTAAAAAATACCTTCGGCATTTTGTCACTGATACACAGGCCGGAGAGGATGAATATTCAGTGTATCATCGCCGTAACACTAAAAATTGACGTCACAATGCTGTCTTGATTGCTAGAGGAGGAAATGTTGTTATAGATAATAGGTGGATTGTCCCATATTCTCAAATATTGTGTGGAACATTTAACGCCGACATTAACGTAGACACTGCCACTTTGTTCAGTCAATTGAATATATATATAAATATATTAATAAAGGATCGGACCAATCTTCTTTCAGCATTCGAAATTGTTATTGCATCATCTACGCGGTCCAACCTCATTCAATGACCTAAAACCTGTAAATGAATTTGTCAAAGAAACTTATCAAGCAGTTTACCGAGATAGAGGTTTGCTTGAAACTGACGCTTATTGAGAGAACACTTTGAAAGAAGCTGCGATTTCAAATGTCCATTAAAGCTGAGGGAGTTGTTTGTAGTCATTCTACTATTTTGTCTGCCTTCTGAACTTTTAAAATTGTGGGATTGCTTCAAAGAAGATTTTTGGCAAGACCTTAGACACGGAATACGACAGCAAAATCAGAATTTTACTTTGCAATTCAATGACGACAGGTACAACGAAGGCGTAATAGATATAGAAAAAGGTTGATTTTGAATAGGTTTTATATAGGAAAGTTTAAGTGATTTCAGATTACCGTCTCCTATTCGCTCACAAAATCATTCAATAGATACCGAGCTGGTGCGTCAGTACAATGTCAGTGATTTAAATGATTTTGTCAACGAAACTTGGCCAAAATTAGTCTTAGCTCAATTGCAAACTTTTAATACAATAATTACTGGCAAAGGTAAGGCAGTCTGGAGAACTGCAACTTCTGAATTTAAACTTCCTCCCACCTCACGAGCTATCATTAAAAGCCGGTACTCCTATTATGCTTCTAAGGAATATAACATGTATGATGGCACAAGGTTACTAGTTAAAGACCTGTAATACAAATGGATTGTGGCGACCATCCTCACCGGTCCCGCAGCCGGTCAGCTGATAAATATGCCGAAGGTTCCAATGATTACCACGGATTTGGCAATATCTTTAAAAAAAAAATTGAAAAAATTGAATTTGCCGTGAAAAAATTGTTTGCGATTACTATTACTGAATCCTAGAGTCAAACAGGCTGTTGCTAGCTAATCTGTAATATGTGATCTTTTCGCTGAGTGCCGTAAGAGGATTGTTACTTAATTACTTAAATAATTAATAAAGCTCATCGCACCACCTACTAAGAGGGAAGGCCAGACAACGTCTACCGGGCCCGCTTGTACATTTATAAAGATAGTTACTTTAGATACTAATACTTTATTCACTCAATTACGACACTTCCAGTTAACATGTCAATCATAACGCGCCTTACGCTGAGCCACAATAAAATCAGTCTCATCCGTGAATTGCGAACCTACTCAATTTGGAGATTTTGAACCTCGCCAATAATCACCTACGCGAGTTACCCGTCTAGTTGTCGAGCATGCCAAAGCTACGCATATTGAATGTCTCCATTAATCGCTTGGATAGCTTGTCACGCGGCTTTGGCGCCTTTCCAGTATTGGAAGTACTCGATTTGTCCTACAATAATTTGAATGAGAAAGTTTTACCTGGGAACTTCTTCATGATGGAGACATTATGAGCGCTTTACCTAGGCGATAATGACTGCTAGTATATACCGAAGGGTTTGGCCAATCTGAAGAATCTGCAGATACTCGGCTTGCGGGACAACGATTTGTTGGAGTTGCCACGCGAGGTGGGTGAATTGACGCGTCTACGCGAGTTGCACATACAGAATAATCGCTTGCAAGTACTGCCACCCGAGGTGGGTCAATTGGATCTACTGGGCAGCAAGTCAGTTATGAAGATGGAGGAGAATCCCTGGGTAACGCCCATTGCAGAACAATATCTATTGGGCATCAGTCACGTCATTGACTATCTCAAAACCGAAACTTATAAAATGTGAGTAATGCAGATATAACATCTGATCTGGGTCTTACCAAGTCTCTTTCTAATTCTTTCGCTTTCACTTAGCATCTACAACCGTCATCTACAACCGCAAGGCGGTCGTAGTGGTCCGCCGCCTCCTAAAGCGGATAAAAGCAAAAAAGCCTCCAGAGTGCGTGCTTGAATGCTGGAACAGTCCACGCTTATATCGCCGCTTGATTAATTGTGTTCGAATTTTTGAAATCGTCAACCGAAAAATTTGCCTTGTACTACCAAAAAGATATTCTGTCCGTGAAATGTAACCCCTACTTATGTGTACATCGTTCGTCTACTAATTTTGAAGTATTTTAACAATGTATTTTTCCGTCAAAGTTCGTTTACTACTTAACAATGCAATGAAATAGATGTAATTATTGAAATCAGTGGATTGTATAAACGAGCCTTGCATCCGGAATCCTCATTCATTACCACTCATACCAACAGATGTTGCAACTTCCGAGGTATGGTCCTCTAGTAATGAGATAAATAGCACAAACAATGAATTAACACAACGCGAAGTCAACATTAGGTTGCGAAACCATAACTTTTTGCTCTACAAACATTCGCTAAGGGCTTCCAAATAAGTTTCACTTCAAAAACAGGCAACATTGTTGAAGTAACCGGAAGACGTTGTTGTTGAAAATCGTCGCAAGGTACGAGAGACGCACTCAGACAAGAAGGTAAATCCTGGTGATTCGCAGAGGAAGAATAACGCGTCACAAAAGGCGGGCAAAAAGTCACAGAAAGTGTTGTCTTCTTAGATACCTATAATGGTGCCCCGGATGATGTACAGAATCAGAAAACCCAAAATACGGTAAATTGGTTTTCCATTAAATATATCTGCTCCTCTACTCCTTTTAATGTAACCAAAATTCATCCATTCGTTTAGTTGGTTGCTACCACGCAAGGTAGTATACGTGATGTAGTCGTAGAGAATGCGGACGAGAGTGAGGAGAACGTTGACGACGATGTCGACGATGGCACAAATCACAGTCGACACAAACCGTACTCGATTATATTTTGCGATGGGAATGGAGCATCAAAGTCGACAAATCTGGTTAAGATCCATTTGGGCTGATTGAAAACGATGTGTTTACTGGATTGTATAGCTCCCGTATATTGCTATAGGTTAACTTAGTTTTTAACTAAAATTTTAAAATTTGAAAAGTGCGTGTAGACAGACAGGCAGTCGTTATTGGACTTCCCATTTTCTCCAACCTTCTTCAGCTCAGATTATTCTAAGTAAACATAGAAAAATAACTCCGAAATATAAGACTTTTCTCATAACCGTTTCGAAAGCTGACTCAGTAGCATATATTATCTATTATTATTATATATATTATCTATTATTAATTATGGCTCTCGTAAAGAATGTTCTGTTCAACCGTAACTCTAAGAACTATTCGCGCTTACAGATACTGGATTTGGTTAACAAAACATTAAATTGCAGCATTGCCAAAGTTGATGACCTGTGCACGGGCGCAGCCTACTGCCAACTGATGCATTTGCTGTTTCCGCGCTCCATTAAGTTGAATAGTGTAAAGTTCATGTGCAACCAGGAGTACGAGTACATTCAGAACTATAAGCTTCTACAAGCTTCGCTTGATTCTGTTAACGCGCAATATCGCATGAATGTGAATGTACTCGTAACCGGGAAATACGAGGAGAACTTGGACTTTGCAAATTGGTTCATCACGTTTTTCAAAGCGAATTATGACAATCACCCATATAATCCATGCGCTGAACGCGGCCAAGCTAAAATCGGCATTGGCCCAAGTCCCAAAAAAATTAAGCCTATTGGAGCAAAAAAGCGAGTTCCGGTAAAGACAGGCGCAAGCTACGGAAACCAAGAGCTTGGAAAGTCAACACCCCGATGAATATAACGGCGAGCAAGTTTGTTAACGTAACAAGAGCGGTGGGTTTCTAAAATTCTAAACTATTTTCCGGTTATGTACTTCCGGTCAATTAGTTCTCATTATTATAAATAAAAATTTATTTCTACCATATGTATAAGATATGTATGCATTATTGTAATTTCCTCAATACGTTTTTCCAGCTTTGCCGCATAACTGCCTCTACATAATTATTCCACTCTCTCTTAAGGGCAAGTTTCACTTTGGGATTCATACCAAAGTCATGGAGGAAGGTTAAAGTCCTTTTTATCCCCACGCAAGGCAGTCGGCCTATGGAACTACCCAAATCATACTGACCAATAAGTCTAACTTCCTTCATCTTAAAGACGCTAGAGCGATTATTCGAGCTCCATATAAGGCAAAGGCTTGAAAAAACGATTCCTCTTCACAGGAATTAATATGCCTACATGAAGGGCAAATCAAACGAAGCTGCCCCCCTCATCGGTGAGATTGAAACCTCACTCCAGTCGAAAGAAGTTGCATTGTGTGCATTCCTAGACGTGGAAGGACCTTTCGACAACACCGGTTATGATTCCATAACTAAGGCAGTGGGCTATAGGAATATAGATAATCATACAATAGCCTCGGTAGATGCCATACTAAAATAGCTCGAAATATCGTCCTCGTTGGACAATACCACCGTTTGCATAAGAGCAATTAAGGGTTGTCACCAAGGCGGTATTCTCTCTCCGTTACTGTGGTCCTCGTCATTGAGGATCATTTGGCTAAGATGAGCTCACTTGGCTATGAGATCGTAGGATACGCAGATGACCTAGCCATTATTGTGGAGATTTAAACGAACTATCTCGGACGTAATGTGCTCCGCCCTTCAAATCGTCAACAATTGGTGCAACAGAAGGGGTCTCTGCATTAACCCACATAAGGTTGCATTGATACCCCTTACAAAATGGACATTGGTCCAGTTAGGTTGAACGGTACTGCAATTGAACTATCCAATAATGTCAAATATCTTAGGACTCTGGATAAACGTCTAAACTGGAATGCTCATATTAAAATAGTACTCAACAAAGCCACCAGAGCCATGTGGGCTTGTACACGGGGTCTATCTCCAAAACGGATCTACTGGTAATACACCATGGTAGTCAGACCCGTCTTCACCTATGCGGCTCTCCTGTGGTGGCCTAAGATACTTCAGGCAACAGCCATGCGGCAATGCGACAAGCTTCAGCGGCTTGCGCGCCTCCCTATGACCGGGGCCATGCGAAACTGCCCGATGGCACAATATCACCACGGAGATTGCGCTTCGGCCGGCGCTTCACGGCTCTCCTCCCTAACAGAGCTGTCTGTGAGAAGGTCAGCCGCAACCCGTGCCCTAGACCTTTAAATGGGAACATCATGACTTGCACTGTTAAAGGCTCTAGTCACTCGGAAACGGGTACCGGAGCGTCAGCACTTGGGATCTCAAATATGTACCAGAACGCGCGATATCACGCCATCGGCATATGTGCGCGCAACCTCCTGGTAAAGGGACCAAAAGGACAAAATATATCTATCTTTTCAGATTGTCAATCGGCGATCAAGGCACTTACGTCCTGGAAATTTTCATCCAGGAGTGTAAGGGACTGTTTTGATTATTTCCAGCTACTGTCGCGATACA